>PVKZ01001281.1:0-431345 GCA_004027375.1 Macroglossus sobrinus
TTTCTTTACCTTTTTTTTTTTTGAAGTCTATTTCATCTGATATTAGTACCGCTACTCTCACTTTTCTCTGAATGTCGTTTGCTTGAAATATCATTTTTCACCCTTTCACTTTGAGTCTATATTTGTCTTTGGAGCTGAGATGTGTCTGCTGGAGGCAGCATATGGTTGGGTTTTGTTTTTTGATCCAATCTGCAACTCTTTGGCTTTTTATTTGTGATTTCAGTTCATTTACATTTAGAGTGATTATCGAAATATGAGGTTTTCCTATAGCCATTTTGTCTTTTGCTTTGTGGTAGCTCCATGCTTCCATTGCTTCCTTGTCCTTGTGTTTCTGTTTTCTTTATTTGGTTGGCTTTTGTGGGTTTTTCCTTTAGTCCTTCTTGTTTTATGTTATATACTTCAGTTATGATCCTTTGGCATGTGGTTACCATAATGGAAATGTAGAAGATACATATATATACAGAGAGTAGTTCATTTTCTTCTGCGTGTGCCTTATCTCCATTTCTCTTTGAGAATTTGGATCATTGACTCCTCCCCTTCTCTGTTAGTGTTGTCTCAATTTGTCCCTATGTATGCTAAATGTTCATTACTATCTTGCTATAGCAATTCTCTTCTATTGTTTAAGCTTATAATATCCTGTTTTTAATAAGGGTTGTACTCCTCTGCTTTTATTTGCCTGATAGTCACCTTACTCTTAATGTATTTTTTTTTGTAATTTTGTTTTTAGGTGAACTGACCCCTTTTAGTATTTCCTATGGTGCAGGCCTTGTAATGGGCAACTCCCTCAATTTTTGTACGTTTCTGAAGGTCTTAATTTCTCCTTCGTATATAAAGGAGAGCATAGCTGGATACATTATTCTAGGCCGGTAGTTCCTGTCACTTAATAGTTTAAATATTTAATTCCATTCCTTTATGACTTGTAAAGTCTATGCTTAGAAGTCTGATGATAATTCTTTATAAGTTACCATTTTCTTTTCCTTGGCTGCCCTGAAAAATCTCTTTGTCATTTATTTTTGATAATTTTAATTCAGTATGTCTTGGTGAAGGTATTTTGGGGTTGAGGTAATTGGGTGTTCTGTTGACTTCTTGAATTCCAAGCTCCAGCTTATTCCTTAGATTTGGGAAACTTCTCGTCAACTAGTTGTCTGAAAATGCTTTCTAGTCCCTCATCCTTTTCTTCCCCTTTGAGAATGCTCATTATTCTTATGTTTCCTTTCCTGATGGCACCAACTTGTGTCATGCTAACAATGCATTCAGCACAACCTGGTCCCACATCAGCAATTTTTCCTCTTGCTGAATACTGAAAGGTGACCATAACTTACAGCACCAAGGCTTTTCCAAGGTAACAGAAGGTAGTGTGGGCACTTAGAAATTTGGTACAAAGCCTGGACTTTTATTTCAGGAACTCAATAGGGAAACTTGGAAGCATGGCTGAGCATTGTTCCAATTTCCAGGAAGTTGAGTGGAGACCTTGGCTCACAGAATCTAGCCTAACTTTTTTTTTTACGGAAACTTTGGAGGATTTGGAACACGGTAAGAAGACCTTCTTGGTTAAAAAAAAATTGATAGAAATCCATGACCCAGGACCCGATCCTCTGCCTTGATCATGGGAAGTAGAGTGGATGTTTGAAAACACGACTCTGTGCCAGTGTACTCTATAAGGTAAACTGAAGTGAGAAATGTTTCACAAACTCAAGCTTGGTTCATTCTAAGAAGAGTGAAAACTTTTGCCCACAGCAGCAAGACTAGTCGCATGGTAGACACATGATTCCCATGGGTCTTTCTTGATCTCCACATGAATCCTACCAGATGTTCAAGTGTCTGCCGCATGATGCCCGAGTGATTGCTATGGAATTTTCACATGACTTCCAACTTATTCCTTTTTTCCTTTCCTCAACCAACTGTTTTCAAATTACGTCTCACAAACTCTTCATTTTTAATATTTCAACATTGATGCATTGGCACAGTAGTGGCCTCTGGTCCGCATGCAAGAACAGTGCAAGTCCCACCTGAAACCATAAAGAGATAAGCTCACGATGTCAGTATTTTTGCTACAATACAGCAAAATGACGGCTTCTGTTTCTACCACTTTAAAGTAGCTTTGTCAAGCATACTCAGCTTTCATATTTCAACGCGATTAATTTGCGACAGCCTCTTTCATTGCCTTCAAGCAGGTTGCCTGACGATAGGTTTCATCTTAGGCCAGTTAACTAATGAAAATTGTCTGGTAGTCCACACTGCTATCCTCAGGCAAGTCTTCTTATGCAGACATGACCTTTCAATTGAAGGGCGGTAGGTGGCTGTCTCAGCCATGCTCTCTTACACATGGATTCTCCTTTTCTCCTTGTTTATGTGTTTATGTGAATTTTACCAAGTGTTTATGTGAATTTTCTCAGTGTTTATGTGAATTTTACCAAGAATTGTAGAAGGGTAACTCAAAACTGTACACCACATGATCACCCCAATCTCATGTGATCTTCCTGTGATGCCCTCAGTCCAGTCACTTGATGGTCACATGAATCCCGTGAGAAAGTTTCGTGAATACTGCAAGATTCCCTTTTTCTTGCACCTAGTATTCCAGAAGAGTTCTATCTCTTCCTCTGCTGGCCTAAACCAAGGGTTTTCAAAAAATGTTGAAGAAATAGCCTCAATGTCAATATTTCAGATATCTTTCCATGATCATTAAGCCAGTCCCTCTCAGAATTTGTAGTCTATTTGCTATAGAGGAATTCTGAGTCAGCTGTTCTTTCCAACATGAAGAAGTATCCTCACAATAACCCAGAATTTTCTCTACAATACAGTAAATGTGGCTGTTGTTTCAATCTTTATCCAGTCACTTCTTCACAGCACACTCAGCCTCTACTTTTCAATGCAGTCAATGTGTGACTGCTGCCTCCATGGCCATGAAGCAGGTTTCCGGATAACAGATAAAGTGAAGCAAATTAACAATCATTGTCTGGCTGCATATCCCATTAATTTCAAGTAAGTTTTGTAATGTGGACACAACATTCCATATGAGGTCATTTAGGAGGCTGTCTCAGCAATCTTCTGTTACACACAGACTGATATTTTCTCAGTGTTTATGTGCATTTTATTAAGTGATATGAACTGAATATTCCAAAGGCAGAACTATATCATCTTCATCTGTAACATGATCTCCCTGTATTTCATACAGGCCAGTCCTTTAATGGCCACATGATTCTCATGGGTGGTCACGTGATTCTGTCTGACTCCTGCGGGCCATACTCCAGAGGTTTACCCTGTATAATTTTGAACAGACTAGGCTAAAGAAATACTCACATTTTCAACATCCTAGACCCTGAGACAGAAACTAATGTGCAGTGCTCACCAACAGATCAAAGCTGTCTATTCTTACAAAAAAGACAGGAGACCTCCATTCAGTTAGCAGTTCTGTCCTCCCTTCAAATGATGTAAATTGGAGACCCGGGTGCATGACACAATGTCAATTCCTTTCTAACACTAATACAACCTAAAATAAAGTAGTTGGCAGCCCTCAGTCCACAACGTGAAGACGATCCCATTGGTAACAAAGTTCAGAATGAAGTCCTAGGGCCAAAGACCCAGTTTGGCCCTTGCTACCAGAAACACTTGTGGAGATCTTGGCCTATAGAACCATGCTGTCATCACTTAGGAAGAGTAAGAACAGAGGGCTTGGTTCATGGCTCCAAGAATGTCTTCCCCTTAAAGCATTTACACTAGACATTTGGGCCAATGACACCAACTTGTGTCATGTTAACAGAACATTCAGCACAACCTGGTCCCACGTCACCAATTTTTCCTTTTGACAACTACTGAAAGGTACCCATAACATACAGCACCAAGCCTTACTTCTGGTAAGAGAAGATAGTATAGGCACTAAGAAACCTTGCACAAAACCTGGAAAGTTCTTTAAGGAACTCGATTGAGGAACTTGCAAGCCCAGCCAAGCATTGTTCCAATTCCCAGGATATAGAGTAAAGACCTTGGCTCTCAGAATGTAGCCTAAATTTACTTAAAGGAACCTTAGATGGAGGTGTGGCACATGGTAACAAGTACTTCTTGGTGGGGAAAAAAAGGTCAATAGAAGTCCAAGGCCCAGGATCCTGTGTTCTGCCTGGACTAGGGCAAATAGAGGGGATATTTGAAAATACAAAATCATGCCAGTCTCATTTACAAGGTAAACTGGATTGGAAAACATTTCACACACTGAAGCCTGGTTCATTCTAAGAACTAAAGTGAAAATCTACGACCACAGCAACAAGGTGAGTCACCTGGTAGACACCAGATTCCCACCAGGTGTCATGTGATTTTCTTACATGAATCCAATGTGGTGTTCATGTACTGTCGCGTGATTCCCTAGTGATGAATTCGTGATTTTCAGGTGATTTCAAAGTTACTCTTCTTCCTCAATCTTCAGCCATGAGTTTTCAAGACAAGTCTCATAAACACTTCATTTTTAATATTTCACATTGATGCACTGGCCGTTAAGCAATTCCCTCTCCACAGGAGTGGCCTAAGGTCCTCATACAAGAATAGTGTGGTAGTCCCACCCGAAGCTGTTAAGAGTTTTGCTCACAATGACTCAGCACTTTTGGTACAACACAGCAAAATGGCACCTACAATTCCACCATTCTAAAGTAGCTTAGTCAAACAGTCTCCAAATTTCAATGCTGATATTGTATGACAGCTGCTCACATTGCCTTCAAGCAGGTTGGTGGACCATGGACTTCAGGCCACATAACTAATGACAATTGTCTGATAGTTTACACTGCTGTCCTCAAGCAAGTCTTCTCATGAAGACATGACCTTTCAATTGAAGGGCTATTAGGTGGCTCTCTTACATATGGACTCTCATTTTCTCAGTGTTTATGTAAATTTTACCAAGGAATGTAGAAGGGTAACTCAAAAGTGAGCGCTGCACCATGACACAATGACACATGATATCTCAGTGAATCCCAAAGGTCAGTTTCATGATGGTAACTTGAATTCTGCTTGAAAGCATCTTGAATGTCGTGAGATTCCCTAATTCTTGTTAGGAGATTTCCAGGTGACTCCCACCTCATTTTCCTCTGCTAGCCTAAAACACAGGTTTTCTAAACACGTTGAAGGAACTGCTTCAATGTCAATATCTCAACTTTCTCTCCATGGTGGTTAAGCCAGTCCCTCTCACAATTTGTAGTCTGAGGTTTGCGTAGAGAAATTCTCAGGCAGTCTTTCTTTCCGCTATGAAGAGGTATATCACAATGACTCATCATTTTCTCTACAATGCAGCAAAATGGCAGCTATTGTTCCAACCACTATCCAGTCTCTTCCTCACAGCATACTCAGCCTCCAATTATCAACGTGACAAATGAGCGACTGCCCCATCTACTGCAATAAAGTAGTTTTCTTGACAACAGACAAAATGTGAGGAAAATTACGATTATTGACTGGCCACATATTGCCTTGACACCAAGTAAGTTTTGTAATGTGGACACGACATTCGATTGGAAGTCAGTTAGGAGGCAGGCTGTCTTGGCCACCTTCTGTTACATACAGGCTAATGTTTTCTCAGTCTTTTTGTGAATTTTCACAAGTGATATGAACTTGTCATTCCAAAGGGAGCACTACATTATCCCCATCTGTCACATGATGTCCCAGTGTTTTATGCAGTTCAGTCTCTTAATGGGCAACTGACTCCTACAGGTGGTCACGTGATCTTTTTGTGACTCCCTTGAGGTCAACCTCCCAAGGTTAACACTGTCTAATTTTGAACAGAGTAGTCTAAGGACCTACTCACATTCTAGTCCCTGTGATAGAAACTAATATGCAGGGCATGTCCCATAGATCAAAGCTGTTGACTCTTACAGAAAAGAGAGGAGACCTTCGTTTAGGTCACAGTACTGTCCTCCTTTCAAATGATGTAGACTGGAGATTCAGGCCTATGATCTAAAGCCACTTTCTCCTATCACTAATACAACAGGGTCCTAGTATAAAGCCAAAAAAGCCTGTCCTTGTTGAAAATTAGTATATTGGAGACCTTAAACCTCAAGGCTAGCCTATTCTCTGGTAAGAATCTTTCTTGAAGAACTAGAACCTTGGCTTTAGGCCTGGACTTTCCATTATGAGTGAGAGTGGTGAGTATCTCTGTAGTTCCAATTCTTCACCTATTCCAGGAGTTGAGCTGAGACCTCTTGCCACATCATTTCTTCTGTCTTTTCATAAAGGAGACTGGAGTGGTTGCTTGGGCCAAAGGTTCTAAGCTTGTCCTTCCTGAACAAATGTCGAGTGGTGACCTAGGTTCATAGCAATAAGCCATCTTTATACAAAATAAACTAAAATGGAGACTTACATCTGTGACATAAGTCTTTACTCTCATAACAGGAATTAGAGTGCAGGCCCAGGCTCCCAAGTCCAAGACCATCCAATTTATAACAGACTTGATGAAACAACTACTAACACTACACCAAGGAATCCCCTGTGAACAGAAATTGAGGTGGAGTGCAAGGCCCACAAACAATGCTGTCTCTTCAAGACAAAAGAAGAATTGAGGTCACCTTTCATACCAGCAACACTGTCTTCTTTTGAGAGGATGTGGCATGATGGCTTTTTCCTAATAAAAGTACAAGGGCAATAGGGATTTAAGGTACTAAGCCTGTATTCCCTGAAAACTAGTAGGTAGGAGTACTTAACCCACAAGGAAAGCCTGTCTTCAGGTAAGCCTCAAGACCTGAAACCTTGTCACCTGCCTGGATTTCTAATCAGGAACCAGAGTGTTGACCTTGGTTTGTAGTTCCAATCCCTTTCTTCCCCTATTTCTAGAAAGTAAAGCTGAGAAAATGATCCACAGTATTTCTTCTGTCTTTCCCTAAAAGAGACAGAAGGGGTTAGGTAAGTACACAATTACAAGTTTTTCCGCTCTGAAAAAATGTCCCCTGGAGTCCTAGGGTCACAGCAAAAGCCTCCTTATTATAGAGAAACCAACCAGAATGGAGATTGCGGAAACCTGCACCAAGCCTGGACATCTTGAAAGAAACTTGTTGGCAGCTCCAGGCCCACAAGGTCAATACTATTCAATTGGGAATAAAGTAAGACTGAAGTTGAAGTCCCATAGCACCCAGCCTGGCCTATTGTACCAGAAACCATTGTGGAGACCTTGGCTTAAGGAACTAACCTGTCATCTAGGAGGAGATAGAATGGAGGACTCAGTTTATGGCTCCAAGACTGTCTTCCCCTTAAAGCATTTATGATAAAAATATGGGCCAATGACACCAACCTTGTGAAATGTTAACAGTATATTCAGCATAACCTGGTCCCACATCACCAATTTTTCTTTTTGACTATTATTGAAAGTTGAATATAACTTACAGCACCAATCATTTCCCCTGGTTAGAGGAAAAAGTGTGGGCACTAAGAAACCTGACACAATGCCTCGTCTGTTCTTTCAGGAAATTGATTGGGGAGCTTGGAAGCACAGCCAAACATTGCTCCTATTTTCAGAAAGTAGAGTGGATACCTTGGCCCACAGAATCTAGCCTAAATTTTTTTAAAGAAACCTCAGGTGGAGGACTTGGCACACAGTAACAAGACCTTCTTAGTGTAAAAGAAAAAAGTCGATAGAAATCTATGGCTCAAAATACAGTCCTCTGCCCGAACTAGGGCAAGTAGAGTCGATGTTTGAAAACAACACCATGCTGGTCTCATTTACAAGGTAAGCTCGAGTGGAAAATGTTTCATACACTGAAGCCTGGTTCATTCTAAGAACTAAAATAAAAACCTAGACCACAGCAACAAAACTAGTCACCTGGTAGATACCACTTTCCTGAGTGGTCTTACTGAATGCCATGAGGTGTTCACATGACCACCATGTTATTCCCTAGTGATTGCTATGTGATTTTCAGGTAACTTCCATCTTACTCCTCAGCCCCTATCCTCAGCCAACTGTTTTCAAGACAAGACTCATAAACTCTTCATTTTCAATATTTCAGCATTGATTTATGTGCTATTAAGAAGTTCCCACTCAATAGTAGTAGCCTAAGGTCCCCATTCCAGAACAATGTGAGATTCCCACGGAAAGCTGTTAAGAGTATTGCTCACAATGACTCAGCATTTTTTCTACAACACAGCAAAATGGAAGCTGTTGTTTCTACTGTTATCCAGTTGCTTCATCATAGCACACTCAGCCTCCAATTATCAATGCGGCTCATGGGCGTCCATTGCCTCCATTGTCATAAAGCAGTTTTCCTGACAAAAGACAAAACCAGAGGTAAATTAACAATCATTGAGTCTCTGCATATATTGTTGACCTCAAGTAAGATTTGTAATATGGATACAACATTCCATTGGAGGTCAGTTAGAAGGCTTTCTCAGTCATGTTCTGTTACACAAATACAAATGTTTTCTTGGTGTTTATGTAAATTATCTAAAGTGATACAAACTTGTCATTCCATAGGGAGCACTACATCATTCCCATCTGTCACATGATCACCCTATATTTCAGAAAATCTAGTCTCTGGTTGGGGCCCTGATTCCCATGGGTGCTCACATGATTTTTACGTGACTCTTTGTGGCCTTGTTCCCAAAGTTAACACTTCTAATTTTGAACACATCAAGCTAAGAACCTCCTCACACTACTGACATTCTAGACTCTGTGACAGAAACTAATGTGCAATGAATGACCAACAGATCAAGGCTGTCGATTCCTACAGAAAACTTAGTAGACCTCTGTTCAGGTAATAGTACTATCCTCCTTTCAAATGATGTAGACTGAAGACCCGGGCCCATGACACACAGCCAATTTCTTCCTAACACTATTACAATGAAGCCCTGGTCTAAAGCCAAAAAGCCTATCCTCGTTGAAAATTAGTATATTAGAGACCTTAATATGAAAGGCCACCTTTCCTCTGGTAAGAATATCTTTCTTGAAGAACTAGAATCTTGGCTTCAGGCCTAGACTATCTGTTAGGAGTGAGAGTCATGGCTTTGGCTTGCATTTTCAATTCTACACCTATTCTAGGAGGTCTATCCAAGACTTTGGGTATAGCATTTTTTTCTGTCTTTTCCTAACAGAGAGTGAGTGGTATTCTGGGCCCATGGTTCTTAGACTTTATGTCAGAACAAATGATAAGTGGTGTCCTAGACCCACAGCAACAAGCCCGTCTTTATGCAAGTGAAACTAGAATGGAGATGTAGGCCTGTGACACTAAACCTGGACTCTCCTCACAGGAATTAGTGTGCAGGCCCAGACTCCCAAGTTCAAGACCATTCAATTTATTACAGACTAGACAAAACAACTATTCACACTATAATCAAGGTATCCCCTGTGAAAAGAAACTCATGAGGAGTGTATGGCCCACAAACAAAGCTATCTTCTTAGAACAAAAGAAGAATGTAGGTCACTGTTCATAACAGCAATGCTGTCTTGAGAGGCTGTGGAGTGGTGACATGGGCCTCAGGCACAATGCCTGTTTTTTCCTAACAAAAAGTACAAGTGACACTGGGAACCAGAGGTACTGAGCCTCACCTGTCTGAAACCAGTAGATAGGAGAACTTAGCCAATAGGGCAAGCCTGTCCTCAGGTAAGAGAACCTTATCTTGATATCTAGGACCTTGCCTCCTGCCTTTTTAATAAGAAACCAGAGTGCTGACCTTGGTTTGCAGTTCCCATCCATTCCCTTATTTCTACAAAGTATAGCTCAGAAATTGGCCCACAGCATTTCTTCTGTCTTTCCCTAACTGAGACTGAAGGGGTGGCGTAAGCTCAGACTTCTAAGCCTGTCCTCCATGAACAAAAGTCGCCTGGAGTCCTAGGCTCACACAAAAAAAGCCTTCTTTGTGGAAATGAAACTAGAATAAAGACTGTGGAAATCTACTACAATCCTGGAACTCCTAAAAGGAACTAGTTGGGAGCTGCAGGCCATAATGTCAAGATCATCTAATTGGTAACAAAGTCTTGACTGAAAACCTAGGCACACAAAACCCTGTCTGGCCCTTCTATAAGAACCCCTAGTGGAGACCTCAGCCTACAGAACCAAGCTGTAGTGTGAACCTGGTATAAAGCCTGGACTGTTCCTTCAGGGATAAGATTGTGGAGCTTGGAAGTATGGCCAAGCATTGCTCCTATTTCTAGGAAGTATGGAGACCTTGGCAAATGGTAATAAGACTTTCTTGGTAGAAAAAAAGTCATAGAAGTCAATGGCCAAGGTCCCAGTACTCTGCCCACACTAGGGTAAAGTAGAGTGGATGTTTGAAAACACAACACTATGCCGGTTTTATTTACAAGATAAACTCGAGTGGAATACTTTTGATACACTGAAGCTTGGTTCATTCTAAGAAATAAAGTGAAAACCTACACCTACAGCAACAAGACTAATCACATAGTAGACACTAGATTCCCGGGGGGTCTTCCTTGACCCCCAGGTGAAACCTGCAAGTTGTTCACATGACTGCCTTGTGAATCCCTAGTCATTGCTACGTGATTTTCAGGTGAATTTCACCTTAGTCCTCATCAAAACATGTCTTATAAACTCTTCATTTTCAATATTTCAGCATTGATGCATTATTTGTTAAGTAATTCCCTCTCGACAGTAATGACCTAAAGTCCATATCCAAGAATAGTTTGAGAGTCCCACGGGAAGCCGTTAGGAGTCATGCACACAATGACTCAGCATTTTTGCTAAAATACTGCAAAATGGCACCTACTGTTTTCACCACTTTAAAGTAGCTTCATCAAGCAGACTCAGTCTCCAAATTTCAACCCTGATAATGTGCGACAGCCGCTCTTATTGCCTTAAAGCAGGATGCCTGACAACAGATGAAACATCGGTCCAGTTAACTAACATAATTATCTGGTAGCCTACGCTGCTGTCCTCAAGTAAGTCTTCTCATGCAGACATGACCTTTTGATTGAAGGGCTGTTAGGTGACTCTGCTATACACGGTCTCTACTTTTCTCTGGGTTTATGTGAAATTTATAAAGGAACGTAGAAGTCTATCTCAAAAGTGATCTCCACACCATGACCCCAATGTCATGTCATCTCCCCGTGATGCCCTCAGGACAGTTTCATGATGGTTACTTGAATCTCATGGAAAAGCCTCGCGAATATCAAGATTCACTAATTCTTTCTATGAGACTTTCAGGTGATTTCCACCCCATATTCCTCTGCTAGCGTAAAACAATGGTTTTCAGAACAGTTAAAGAAACTCCTTCAATGTCAATAACTCATCTATTTTCCATGGTGGTTTAGCCAGTATCTCCCAAAATTTTTAGTGTGAAGTTTGCTAAAGAGAAATTCTGAGGAAGCTATTCTTTTCTCCATGAAGGGGTGTCCTCACAAAGACTCAGCATTTTTCCTACAATACAGCAAAATGGCAGCTATTATTTCCACCATTACCCTTCGCTTCCTTACAGCACACTCAGCCTCCAATATCAACCTGTCTTATGTGCAAACGCTGTCTCCACTGCCATAAAAGTGTTCCTAACAAGAGAAAAAACCTGAGGAGAATTATTGATCACTGCCTGCTCTCATATACCATTGATCTCAATTAAGATTTGTAATGTGGACAGAACATTTGATTGGAGGTCAGTTAAAAGGCTCTCTTGGTCATCTTCTGTTATACACAGACTAATGTTTTCTCCGTGTTTATGTGAATTTTCTCAACTGATATTTACTCTTCATTCCAAAGGGAGCACTACATCATCCCCATCTGTCACTTGATCTCCCTGTGTTTCATACAGTTCAATCTCTGGATGGGGCCCTGATTCCTATGAGCACTCACGTGATCTTTTCATGACTCCCTAAGGGCCACGCTCCCAAGGTTAACATTGTCAAATATTGAACACACCAGGCTGTGGACCTCCTCACACTACCAACACCCGAGCCCCTGTGACAGGAACTAAAGTGCAGTGCATGCCCCTCAGATCAAAGCTGTCAACTCTTACAGACAAGACAGGAGACTTCCATTCTGGTAACAGAACTGCCCTCCCTTCAAATGATGTAGACTGAAGACTCGAACCCATGACACACAGCCAGTTTCTTCCTAACACTAATACAACAGAGCTCTGGTCTAAAGCCAAAAAGGCTAACTTCCTTGAAAATTAGCATATTTGAGAGCTTAAACTGCAAGGACAACTTTTCTCTGTTAAAATATCTTATTTGAAGAACTAGAACCTTGGCTCT
Source organism: Macroglossus sobrinus (assembly GCA_004027375.1). Taxonomy (NCBI): domain Eukaryota; kingdom Metazoa; phylum Chordata; class Mammalia; order Chiroptera; family Pteropodidae; genus Macroglossus; species Macroglossus sobrinus. The sequence continues at coordinate 12,158 of PVKZ01001281.1, forward strand.
AGGACTGGACTTTCTGTAGGAGAGAGAGTGGTGACTTTGGCCTGCAGTTCCAATTCTACACCTATTCTAGTGTTATACCCGACTTTGAGTCTCTACGCGCCCCAAGGAGCCAACACTGATGTAAGAACAAGAGGGAGTTTATTTGTAGGCTCAAGCCTTGGCCGAATACCGATGCACTGACACAACAGTGGAAATATCGGCCCCGACTTACAATTTCAAAGGGTTTTTAGAGGGTACAGCTGCAAGCAGGGGAGTATAGCCATGGCGTTACAGGATTGGTGAGTTTATTTTAAAACCTTTAAGGGGATTGGTTAAACTTCACGCCAAGGAAAAGAACCACAGGACAGGGAACTTGGTGGGTGGGACTTTCAGATAATTTCCAAGGGGTCTCTGATTGGCCAATTGTTGGGTGGGGTGACTCTTAGTCAGCTGGTGGTTTTTCTTTTTTTTTTTTATTCCACTTAAGTTCAAAATGGAGGGTTTGTATCTAAGATGGAGTCACTTTGGTTCTACACTAGGAGGTCTATTTAAGACTTAGGGCTATAGCTTTTTTTCCCTGTCTTTTCCTAACAGAGACCGAGTGGTATCCTGGGCCCATGGTTTTTAGACTTTATGTCAGAACAAATGCTGAGTGGTGTCCTAGACCCACAGCAACAAGCTTATCTTTATGCAAATGAAACTAGAATGGAGATGTAGGCCTGTGACACCAAGCCTGGACTCTCCTCACAGGAATTAGTGTGCAGGCCCAGACTCCCAAGTCCAAGACCATCCAATTTTTAACAGACTGGATGAAACAACTACTCACACTACACCCAAGGTATACCGTGAAGAGAAACTCTTGTGGAGTGTATGGTCCACAAACCAAGATATCTTTTCTGCACAAAAGAACAAAGGCAGATGTTTATACCAGCAACACTGTCTTCTCTTGAGAGAATTTGGAGTAATGACACAGGCCCCAGCACAATACTTATTTTTTTCTTAACAAAGAATACAAGGGAGGGCGGGACCAAAGGCACTAAGGTTGTCCTCTCTGCCTACTAGTAGATAGGCGAGCTTAACCTACAGGGCAACCTGTCCTCAGGGAAGGGAATCATATCTTGAAACCTAGAAACTTGTCTCCTGTCTGGACTTCTAATAAGGAATCAGAGTTCTGACCTTTGTTTTCAGTTCCAATACTTTCCCTAGGAGAGAGGATTGTAAGCTGACAAAGTTTTTGCAACTTGTGAGGTCTATCAAGGGTTGACTCACCTCAATGAACCCTCCTAGGAATGGGGAATTATGAACTGTTTAAGGAACAATGTGGTGTTGCTCCGTGACTGGGAAGTACATTTATAGCCCCAAGCAGACAGAACTGGAAAAGACTCTAGCAGGGTGTGGTTTGGGTGATTGTGTAGAGGATGATATTATCCTAGGCAGCAATTGTATGCTCTTGTATAAAAGCAGGTTGTAAAAATAAAACTGGGCCATTGCTCCACTATCAGTAGACAGTGGACCTCCTGATCCCAGCTTTCTGTCTTCTTTCTTTTCTCAATATTCCACCGTTTCCAACAGGTACATTCTCCAGAACTGCGCTGGGCGTGGCAGGATTTACCATTTGCTGGATGTGGCAGGTGGCTCCTGGAGAGGGATCTGAGTACGTGAAGATGTAAAAAATGGTAAGATGAGGAGACTCTCTTGGGGATGAGCGTGGGCAGAAAAGGAGGTGGGAGAAAATACAGATAACAGCCTGGTAGAATTCAAGAAAATACACGCATTAAATAAATTTAAGGAATAGGCTGTAATAGTCAGGAGTTAAACATGGGACAACAAGGGTCAAAAGATCGCAATATTTTGTACAAATGCTTAAGACTACGCTTAGAGCTAGAAGCTATAAAGTGAAAGAAGAACAATTAACAGAAGTTTTAAGTTGTGTGCAAGAAACTTGTTTTTAGTTCCCAGAGGAGGGAACTGTCAATAGTCAACCTGGGAGAAGATTCATAAGCCATACGATGGCGTTGTATCTCTGAAGGGCCTGATAAGATCTCCACTTTTACATTCTCCTTATGGATTTTAATAAGACATTGTCTTGATTCTACTTGGGAAGTTCAAAGACTCCTGGGAGAAGAAGGTAATGAGTGGGTTGCTACACTGCGAAGGACTTTGAATGGCATGAGGACCTTTATACTCCTTCACTACCTTCTGCTTCTCTGTCACCACTGCCTCCTGAGTATGAGCAAGAAATAGAGAGGGAGGCTCACAGAGATTAGTAAGTTAGGGGAGTAGAGGCCAGTCAGGGCTGAGTTGGGACACCTAGGGAAGTTATAAATACTGATGATAGGAAAATATGGATATATGCATTGTTGCAGATTTTGGCCCATGTACCCAGAAGAACCAAGTGGCACTCAGTGAACTAAGAATCAAAGGAGATTTACTTACACTGGTGGGCTCAGAGGAGTCACTCTCCAGAGTCTGAGCCCTGAACAAAGGCAGTTAGGTAGATTTATACATTGATTACTTCTTCATGCTTGGCAGTCTTTTGTTTTGTGCGCACAGGAAAGGTAGGGTTCCAGAGAGAGGAGGTTGGAAAAATTCCTCTGGATAGGGTAGCCATCTTAGATATCTTTACGTTTCCCAGATCAGCACGACCTCTAGTCTATATTTATCTGTGTTATATGCAATATGGTGGTTCAGTTAAGAATTCTAAATATGATGGATGTATGTTTTTGGTAACAGAAAGTATGAAGTATAGACATTTATTGTGAAGGAAATTAAAGGAAAGGTTTTTGTCTTAAAATTGGTTATTTCTGAATGAGTGAAAAGAGACAAACTGAAGGAATGAAGAAAGTAGTAGAAGATTTATATAAAAAAAAATCCTGAGAGGAAATTTTATGTGATCGAACTAAAGAAGATCAGAAATGTATATGCCAAAAGTAAACTAATGCAATATTAAAGTTATGTTTTAATATTTCTTAGGCTATTAGTTTGCTGCTGATATTATAGAAAAGTTTTCTGAGTGGAAAACAAGGATTCCGTGATAAATCAAAGTAATTTCTGTGTTTTATGATGCCTTAACCAGTTTTCTGAGGCTTTTAGAGAATATACTAATATTAGCCCAAAGACTGAGGGCCAGGAACTCCTTGCTATCCATTTTGTAACTTGGCCTGTGTGCAATATTCAAAAAAAGCTTCAAAAGTTAGGGCCTAAACCCCAACCCTACAACCTGCTTTGGTGCCAGAAGTCTTAAGGTGTCCAATAACTGGGTTTGGGCAGAGAAAGATGCAAAGTACAAAAAGGGCACAAATATAAACTGCCATAATATAGGGATCACATTGGGGTGACCTTAGGCAATAAAAACTTTGCAGGCCTGGATGTCCTCAATCTTGGTTGGCCATGAGTGGCATTGTCAGGAATGAAGCATATTCAATGTGCAAACTGCAGAAGGAAAGGCACTTGAATGTTCATCCAGCCCTGGGAAGCCAGGGAGGAGTGGACTTCATAAGCCCTTGTCCCACACAGCAAGCCTCTCAGGAAGTAGCTGCTCCCTCCTCCAACAATGGAGGCTCAAGTGCTTATAACCTCCAGTCCTAGGAAAATCCACCACAATCTCAACAGTGGAACTTCAGGTCACCCTTGACATGGCAAAAAGGAAAAACTGAATTTTTACCAGATGCTAGAGCTACCTACAGGAATAGTCTGCCCTCAAGGCAAATAGAAAGGCACTGCCAAGTTTTATTAAGTTCCCAAATGCTGTCAAATTACAAGGAATCAACAGCTGGGTACATTTATCTTGAATCAAACCAGTTTCTTATGAGTCCTCACAGGTTCCTCCAGAAAATAAACCGGAAAGTGCATCCTCTTCTTCTGAACCTGCGGAAGATCTTAAGCTCTTGTCCCAGAAACTAGATAAGTCCACATGTCCCAGGGAGTCAGGGAACTTTTATGTACCTTGAATTAACAAACTGCCATGAAAAAGTAACTTCATTGTCAATTACATCTACTATCAACTTTGACTTATTTTTTCTGTCTTTTTGCTACATTTATAACTTCTAGGTTACAAGGATTCCTATCACTTCTACATGCTGGAACAACCTCTAGTTGTCTGACTCCAGGGCCCTTAGAATAGGCTTTTGGAGATTTTTATTCCCAGTATGCAGGGACTATAGCCCTATTTCAGCTTTGAAGAAATTACAGAAGAGAGACCTTCTTCCCTCAACGTACCCTTAAGATTAAAGGAATAAAATCTCTGAGAGGAAATAATGTAGGGAGGAGGTAGGATATTGAGGTGTTGGTTTGGTCACATTCAGAGACTACAATCCCTCTGAATGGAATAAAAATAAAGTTAAATTACATTTATAAGTGATATGGACTGGCAATAATGCCAGTCTCGATGTGGCTAATCTTCATAAACATATTTTTGACATCCAAAATTGTAGAGCCTTTATTGTGGAGCTTGCAAAATTGGCTGAGAAAACTTTAGATAGTCGAGAAGCTTTAACCCCTACAATTTTCTTAAACATATTGCCTGGTACTTATTTAGTCTGCTATTGTTGCTGTTAGCAAACTTCAAATACAAAAACAAAAAGGGGGTTAGCCTCACAATTCCACAAAATATATTATAACATGTACTTTTTCTTTAAATTTTTTAAAGACAGATAATGATGGTTCTGGGCCCCTTTGGGGAGTGTACAAGCGGTAGTTCGTTGGAAGGACCCATTTACTAATGAATGGCACGGCCTGGATCCTGTATCAGTATGGGGTCAGGGCATATTTGTGTTTTTCCTGAAGGTGCAGACGGATCTCGTTGGCTTCCTGAGAGGCTGTGAATATAGTAGATGGATCAGACCTGGAGAAGCTCATCTCAAGGGTAAATAGTCTCTTTGATGACCACCTCAAAAGGACACATTCAAAAGGTCTTGTGGTGAGCTTTCACAGCCTTGGACTTTGTCAACTTGTCTGATTCATCTACTGCAAATTTGAATATTAAGCATAGCTGTGGGGTTCAAGCCTGTGTTGCTGCCTGCTATGTTTTTCTACCTGGACAATTGCAAACAAATGCTTCAAATGGACTTCTTAATGTATCTTGTACCAGTTGTAATTTAACTAATTGTGTGGGTCTCAGTAATAAGGGGTCAGATCTATTGGTTTTGAATCAACTTAGTTTTATCATGTTTCCAACTAAATTAAAAGAACCTAGGTATAATGATAGTGGGTTCAAACTCTGTTAGAAATAAAATATGCTTTGAGTAGAGATAAGAGAATTATAGGACTTGTTATTGCAGAACTAGTAGTTCTTGTATCCTTAATAGCTACTGCAATAATTCCAGCAGTGGCCTTAGTGCAAAGCTTAGGAAATGCTAATTTTGTTAATGAGTTGGCTCATAATACTTCTATGGCTATGAAGACAGAAGAAGATATTGATTTAAAATTAAAGGTTACACTGAATGCCTTAGAATCTGTTGTAGTACAGATAGAAAATGAAGTAGAAGCTCGGAAAAAAAAAACTAGTTTGCACTCTCATGTTGCTTATAGGGGTTATGTGTAACTAATGTAAGCTAATGTAATCCAAAATCAATCTAAGTAGGATTGACTATGGGTGCGATTGTATTTCCAACATATTTTCCATCATGAGAATTTAAGTTTAGGTTTGATAATTTGCATCAGGAGATTCTAGTATACAGAATGCAAAAGATACTATTCTGAATCCAAAAGATTGAGTTAAAGATTTATTAGATAGTTTGCAAGGATTTAATCCTTTGAATATGCTTAAATATACTTTATGGATTTGGGCTGGAATTATATGCTTACTAGTTGTATTGTTTGTGATTTTTCAGTTGGCTTCCAAATCTGCCATTACAAATAGCTCAGTCTCATTATATTACATGCTCTAAGGCTTAAAAATAAAAAAGGAAAGGGGAGATGTGGAGAGCGGATTGCAAGCTGAAATAGTACTTGCAATCTCTGAGGTCAACCAAGAGTTGCCTTGCCTCAAGGAACCCTCTTAAGAATGAAGAAGTATGAACTAATTGGAGAACAATGCAATGTTACTCTGAGAAAGAGAGGTATACTCATAGCCCTGAGCAGATGGAACTGCAAAAGATCATAGCAGGGTGTGGGTTGGATGATTATGCAGAGAATGATCTTATACTAGGCAGCAATTGTATGCTATTGTATAAAAGCAGCTTGTAAAAATAAAACTGGGTCATTGCTCTACTGAATATTTGTTCAGATGAAAGGCTAAGATCCCTAGGTGCAGGACACCACTTCAGTCTTTAGATTGAAGAAATGCTGTGGCTTGAGGTCTCAGCTCTACCTCCTGGAATAGGTGAAGAAATGGAATGGGATGCTAAAGTCGCCACTCTCCTTCCTAACAGAAAGTCCAGGTCTGGAGCCAATGTTCTAGTTTTTCAAAAAAGATATTCTTACCAGAGGAAAGGCTGGCCTTGAGGTTTAAGGACTCCAATAAACTTTTTTTTTTTTAACAAGGACAGGCTTTTTGGCTTTAGACCAGGGCTCCGTTGTATTAGTGTTAAGAAGCTGGCTTTGTGTCATGGGCGCGGTCTCCACTCTACATCATTTGATGGGAGGTCAGTACAGTTACCTGAACATAAGTCTCCTGTCTTTTCTGTTAATGTTGATAGCTTGATCTGTGGGCAATGAACTGCACATTAGTTTCTGTCACATGGTCTAGGATGTTGGTAGTATAAGTAGGTCCATAGCCTAATCTGTTCAAAATTAGACATTGTCAACCTTAGGAGCATAGCACTGAGTGAGGACCATGTGAACACTTATGGGACTTAGGAGCCCATCAAAAGACTGGACTGTATAAAACTCTGGGACATCATGTGACAGATGGTGTGATGTTGTGCTCCCTTTGGAATAACGAGTGCATATTACTTGGGAAAAATCACATAAACACTGGAAAAATATTAGTTTGTGTGGAACAGAGGTGGCTGAGATAGCCTCCTAACAGACTTCCAATAGAAGTTGTGTCCACATTACAAAAGTCACTTGAGGTCAATGGTATATGCGGCCAGTCAGTGATCATTATTGCCTCAGGCTTTGTCTTTTTTTCAGGAAAATTGCTTTATGTCAGTGAAGGCAAGGGTCGCACATTGGTCGCATTGATAATAGTAGGATGAGTGTTCTGTAATGAAGCAAGTGGATAGTGGTAGAAACAGCAGCTCACATTTTGCTGTATTGTAGGAAAAATGCAGAGTCATTGTGAAGATACCTCTTTATGGTAGAAAGAACGGCTGCTTCAAAATTTCTTATAGCCAACCTCAGACTACAAATTCTGAGAGGGTCTGGCTTAAAGACCATTGCAAGAAAGCTGAGATATTCACATTGAGGCAGTTTCTTCAACATGTTCAGAAAACCCTTGTTTGGCCAGCAGAGGCAAATGAGATGGAAGTCACCTGAATATCTCATAAGAAGAATTAGGGATTCTCGCGATATTCAAAATACCTTTCCATGAGATTCAAGTTACCATCATGAACCTGGGCTGAGGGAATCCTAGGGAGTCCAGGTGACATTGGGGTGATGGCGTTGCACTCACTTTTGAGTTATCCTTCTATCATTTCTTTGTAAAATTCACCTAAACACTGAGAAAAAGAGAGTTCATATGTCACAGAGCCAGTTAACGGCCCTTCATTAGAAAAGTCATGTCTACATGAGAAGACTTGGTTGAGGACAGCGGCGTAGGCTAGACAATTTTCGTTAGTTATCTGGACCAATGTTTCATGCAATCCACTTGAAAGAAATGTGAGTGGCAGTTGCACATTAACCGTGTTGAAATTTGGAGTCTGAGTCCACTTGATGAAGCTACTTTAGAGAGGTGGAAATAGTAGTCACCATTTTTCTGTATGGTAGCAAAAATGCTGAGTCATTGTGAGCATAACTATTAATGGCATCAGGCGCGACTCCCACACTATTCTTGTATGTGGTCCTTAGCTCACTACTGTCAAGAGGGAATAGCTTATGGCCAAAGCATCAATTCTGAAATTTTGAAAATGAAGAGTTATGTTATGTGGCTTGAAAACACTTGGTTGAAGATAAGGGAAGTGGAGTAAGGTAAAAGTCATTTGAAAAACACATAGCAATCATTAGGGATTCATGCAGAGATCACGTGAACTACTTGCAGAATGCACATGAAGGTCAAGGAAGACCCCTCCCAGGCATCTGGTGTCTAAGATGTGACTACTCTTGTTGCTGTAGGTGTAAGTTTTTACTTTACTTCTTAGAATGAACCAGCCTTCAGTGTGTGACATGTTTTCCACTCAAGTTTACCTTGTAAATGAAATTGGCATGGTGTTGTGTTTTCAACATCCACTCTACTTACCCAAGTGCAGCAGAGGACTTTGGCCTGGACCATGGACTTTTATCGACTTTTCTTTTTCTACCAAGAAGGTCTTGTTACCATGTGCTAAGTCCTCCACCTAAGGTTCATTTAAGTAAATTTAGGCTAGAGTCTGTGAACCAAGTTCTCTACTCTGCTTCCTGGAAATAGGAGCAATGCTTTGCCCTCCTTCCAAGCTCTACAATCGTGTTCCTGAAAGAACAGTTCAAGTTTAGTGCCACGTTTCTTAGTACCCACACTACCTTTTCTTACCAGAATAAAGGCTTGGTGCTGTTAAGTTATGATCACCTTTCAATAATTGTCAAAAGGGAAAATTGGTTATTTGGGATCAGGTTGTGATAAATATACTGTTAACATGACACAAGATTGGTGCTATTGGTTCAAATTTCTATAGAAAATACTTTAAAGGGGGGATAGTCTTGAGCCATATACCGAGTCCTCCATTCTTCCTCCTCCTAGAAGATGACAGCTTGGTTAGGTAGGCCAAGGTCTCCACAAGAGTTTCTGGTAGGAAGCACCAGGCTTGGTGTTGTGGGCCTAGGTCTACAGTCTGGACTTTGTTACCAATTGGTCTTGGGCTGCCAGCTAGTTTCTTTTAGGAGGTCCAGTCTGGGTGCACAGTTCTACGTCTTTGTTCTAGTTTTTTTTTTTTTTCATAAAGAAGACTATTGCTCAGAGCCTAGGACTCTAGTCAACATTTGTTCACAGAGGAAAGGCTTGAAACTGTGGGCTTATATCTCCCCTTTAGTCTCTTAGGGAAAGACAGAAGAAATGCTTTATGCTCATTCCTGACATCTACTTACTGGAAATAGGGGAAGGGATTGGAACTGCAAACCATGGACAGAACTCTGGTTCTTGATTAAAACTCCAGGCAGGAGACAAGGTCCTAGGTCTTGAGATAAGATTTTCTTACTTGAAGACAAGCTTGCCCTGTGGGTTAAGCTTTTTATCTACTAGTTTTCAGACAGGGCAGGCTTAGTGCTTTGGATTCGTCTCCCTTGTACTTTTTGTTAGGAAAAGACAGGCATTGTACCTTGGGCCCATGTCACCACTCCACATCCTCTCCTGGGAGGACAGTGTTGCTGGTATTTATGGCTGCCTCCATTCTTTCATTTTGAGAAGACAGCTTTTTGTAAGCCAGACCCTCCATATGAGTTTCTGTTTACATTGGATACCTGGGTGTAGTGTGAGTAGTTGTTTTGTCTAGTATGTTATAAATTGGATGGTTTGAATTTGGGAGCCTAGGCCTGCACTCTAATTCCTGTGAGGAGAGTCCAAGCTTAGTGTCACAGGCCTAAATCTCCATTTCCAATTTTCCTGTATAAACACAGGCTTATTGCTATGGGCTTAGACAAAACTCGACCTTCATTCAGATGAAAAGGCTAAGTCCATGGGCTCAAGACATAACTTCAGTCTTCAGCGAGAAGAAATGCTGTGGCCCGAGTTCTCAGCTCAATGTCCTGGAATAGGTGAAGAATGGGTACTGAAAGCCAAAGTCACCACTCTTGCTCCTAATAAAGTCCAGGACTGGAGCTAAGGTTCTAGTTCTTCAAGAAAGTTATTCTTACCAGAGGAAAGATGGCCTTGAGGTTTAAGGTCTCCAGTATACTATTTTTTAATGAGTATATTGGATTTAGACCAGGGCTTTGTTGTATTAATGTTGAAGAAACTGGCTTTGTGCATTGGCCCGGTTCTCCATTCTACATCATTTGAAGGGAGGAAAGTACTTTTACCTAAATGGAGGTCTCTTTTCTTTTCTCAAAGAGTCGACAGCTTTAATCTGTGGGCCATGAACTACACATTAGTTTCTGTCGCAGGGTCTAGGATGTTGGTAGTGTATGTAGGTCCTTAGACTAGTCTGTTCAAAATTAGACAGTGTTAAGTTTGGGTATATGGCACTGAGGGAATCACAACAAGATCACGTTGCAACCATGGGAATTAGGGGCCCATCAAGAAACTGGGCTCTATGAATCAGTGGACATCATGTTATAGATGGAGTGATGTTGTGCTCCCTTTGGATTGACGAGTGCATATCACTTGAGAAAATTCACATAAAACACTGAGAAAACATTAGTCTGTATGGAACAGAGGTGGCTGAGACAGACTCCTAACTGAACACCTATCGAATGTCATCCAAATTTCAAAACTCACTTGAGGTCAACGGTATATGCGGCCAGTCAATGATTGTTAATTCACCACAGCTTTTGTCTGTTGTCAGGAAAACTGTTTTAAGGCAGTGGAGGCGGTGGCCGCACATTAGCAAACGACAGCCACCATTTTGCTGTATTGCAGGAAAAATGCTGAATCATTGTGAGGATACACCTTAATGGTGGAAAAAATGGCTGCCTCAGAATTTCTCTAAAGCAAACCTTAGCTTGTAAATTCTGAGAAGGACTGGCTTCACCATCATGGTTAGAAAGTTGAGATACTGCCATTGCATCAGATGTTTCAACATTTTCTGAAAATACTTGTTTTAGGCCACTAGAGGAAAATGAGGTAGAAGTCACCTGGTAAGCTCGTAACAAGAATTAGGGTATCTTTTGATATTCACAAGGCTTTCCTGTGGGATTTACGTGACCACCATAAAAATTGCCCGAGGACATCACAGGAAGAGCACGTGACATTTGGGTCATGGTGTGGTGCTCACTTTTGAGATACCCTTTTTCATTCTTTTGTAAAATTCACATAAACACTGAGAAAAGAAGAGTCTGTGTGTAACAGAGACACTTAATGGCCATTCAATTGAAAGGTCATGTCTGCATGAGAAGACATGCTTGAGAACAGTGGCATAGGGTACCTAATAATTGTCCTTAGTTGACTGGACTGATGTTTGTCTGTGCTCAGGCATCCTGCTTGAAAGTAATTGCAGTGGCTGTCGCATAGTAACCATATTGAAACTTGGAGGCTGAGTTTACTTGATGAAGCTACTTTAGAGCAGTGGAAACAACAGGTGCCATTTTGTTGTATTGTAGCAAAAATGCTGAGTCATGGGAGCATTACTCTTACCAACTTCAGGTGGGACTCTCACACTATTTTTTGTTGAGGACATTAGGCAACTACAGTTGAGAGGGAATTGTTTAATGGCCAATACATTAATGCTAAAATATTAAAGAGTTTATGAGACGTGTTTTAAAAACACTTGGTTGAGGATAGGTGAAGAGTAGTAAGGTGGAAGTCACCTGAAAATCACATAGCAATCACTAGGGATTCACGTGGAGGCCACGAGAACACCTTGCAGGATTCGTGTGGTGGTCAAGGAAGAAACCACTGGAATCTGGTGTCTACCATATGACTAGTCTTTTTGTTGTGGGCGTAGGATTTCATTTTACTTCTTAGAACGAACCAGGCTTCAATGAGTGAAACATTTTCCACTTGAGTTTACCTTGTTAATGAGATCGCCATGGTGTTGTGTTTTTAAACATCTACAGTACTTATCCTAGTGCAGGCAGAGAACTGAGTTCGAGGCCATGGATTTCTATTGACTTTTTTTTTTTTCTATGAAGAAAGTCTTGTTACTGTGTTCCAAATCCACCACCTTAGGTTTCTTTAAGCAAAGTTAGGCTTGATTCTGTGGGACTTTTCTCCACTGTACTTTCTGGAAATAGAAACAATGGTTGGCTGTGCTTCTAAGCTCCACAATCATGTTCCATAAGAACTGTTCAGAATTTGTTCCAGGTTTCTTAGTGCCCACAATACCTTCTCTTTCCAAAGGAAGAGCTTGGTGCTATAAGTTATGGTCACCATTCAATAATTATAAAAAGGGATAATTGGTGACATGGGACCAGATTTTGCTGAATGTACTGTTAACATGACACAAGATTGGTGCCATCAGTCCAAATTTCTGTTGAAAATATTTTCAAGGGAGGATAGTCTTGGAGCTGTAAACTTGAGTCCTTCGTTCCTCCTCCTCCTAAGAGATGACAGCATGGTTCAGTAGGCCAAGGTTTCCACAAGAATTTCTGGTAGTGAAGGCGAGGCTGAGTGTTGTGGGCCTAGGTATTCAATCTGAACTCTATTATCAATTGAATGGTATTAAAGTTGTGGGCCTCAGGCTGCCATCTAGTTTCTCTGTTTCTTTTAGAAGTTCCGGGCTTGGTGCAGATTTCCACAGTATTTTTTCTATTTTCTCTTCCATAAGGAAGGCTTTCTGTTAGGAAGGATTCAGTTAGGAAAAGAGAAGAAATGCTTTAGCTTGAGATCTCAATTCGATGCCCTGAAATAGGTGAAGAATTGGAACTGCAAGTCAAAGTCACTGTTCTCGTTCCTAACAGAAAGTCCAGGCCTGAAGCCAAGTTTTTAGTTCTTCAAGAAAGATATTCTTACCAGAGGAAAGTTGGCATTGTGTTGTAAGGTCTACAATATACTAATATTCAATGAGGACAGGCTTTTTGGCTTTAGACTAGGACTCCATTTTATTTTGTTAGGAACAAATTGGCTTAGTGTTATTGGTTTGGCTCTTTAGTCTACATCATTTGAAGGGAGAATAGTACTGTTACCTAAATGGAGGTCTCCTGTCTTTTCTATAAGAGTATAAAGGTTTGATCTGTAAGCCATGCACTACCCATTAGTTTCTGTCACAGCGTCTATGATGTTGGTGGTGTGAGTAGGTCCTTAGCCCTCTCTGTTCAAAATTAGACAGTGTTAACTTTGGGAGCATGGCCCTGAGGGAGTCACGAAAGGATCGCGTGAGCACCTGTGGGAATCAGGTGCTCAACAATAGACTGGATTGAATGGAGTTCATGTGACAGATGGGGATGATGTAGTGCTCCCTTTGGATTGACGAGTGCATAACACTTGAGAAAATTAACATAAACATTGAAGAAACATTAGTCTGAGTGGAACAGAAAGTGGCTGAGACAGTCTCCTATCTACTAGAATGTTGTGTCCACATTGCAAAACTGTCTTGTGGTCAACGGTACATGTGCCAGTCAATAAATGGTAATTCACTTCAGGCTTTGTCTGTTGTCAGGAAAACTGCTTTATGGCAGTGGAGGCAGCAGTTGCACATTGGCTACATTGATAGTTGCAGGCTGAGTGTGCTGTGAGGAAGCGAGTGGATAGTGGTGGGATCTACAGCTGCCATTTTGCTGTATTGGAAAAATTCTGAGTCATTTTGAGGATACACCTTCATGGTAGAAAGAACAACTGTCTCAGGATTTCTCTATAGCAAAACTTAAACTGCAAATTCTGAGAGAGATAGAGTCAACCACCATGGAAAGATGGCTGAGATATTGACATTGAGGCAGTTTCTTCGACGTGTTCTGAAAAACCTTGTTTTAGACTAGCAGAGGAAATTGAGGGGGAAGTCACCTGGAAATTTCATAGGGCTTTCTAGTGGGATTCACGTGACCATCATGAAACTGGCCTGAGGATATCACAGGAAGATCATGTGATATTGGGGTCATGGTGTGACACTCACTTTTGATTTAACCTTCGACATTCCTTGGTAAAACTATCATAAACACTGAGAAAAGTAGAGTCCGTGTGTAACAGAGCCAACTAACAGCCCTTCAATCAAAAGGTCATATCTACATGAGAAGATATGCTTAATGACAGTGGCATAAGCTTCTAGATAATTGTCTTAGTTAGTAGGCAATGAAAGTGGGTGTCATACATTTACTTGTTGAAATTTGGGGGCTGAGTCTGTTTGCTGAAGCTAGGGTGGTGGGAACATTAGGTGCCATTTTGCTGTATTGTAGCAAACATGCTGAGTTATTGTCAGCTTAAGTCCTTAGGGCCTCATGTGGGACTCCCATACTCTGCTTGGATTCAAACCTTAGGCCACTACTGTTGAGAGTGAGTTGCTTAACAGCCAAAGCATCAATACTGAAATATTGAAAATGAAGAGTTTATTAGACCTGTTTTGAAATCACTTGGTTGAAGATAAGAAGAGTAAGTTGGAAGTCACTTGAAATTCACTTAGCAATGACTAAGGATTCAAGTGGTGGTCATGTGAACATCTCATGGGATTCATGTGGAGGTTAAGGAAGGTCCCACAGGAATCTGGTATCTACCATGTGACTAGTCTTGTTACTGTGGGAAGAGGTTTTCTCATTACTTCTTAGAATGAACCAGGCTTCAGTGTGTGAAACAATTTGCACTTGAATTTACCCTGCAAATGCAATTGGCATAGTGTTGTGTTTTCAAAAATCCTCTCTATTTACCCTAATGAAGGCAGAAAACTGGGTCCTGGGCCACGGAATTCTTCAAATTTTTTTTTCCACCAACAAGGTCTTGTTACTGGGTGCCAAGTCCTCCACCTAAGGTTCTTTTAAGTAAAGTTAGGCAAGATTCTGCAGGCAAAGCTCTCCACTTTACTTGAGCCAGGTTTTATAGTGCCCACACTGCCTTCTCTTACCTGGGGAAAGGCTTGGTGCTGTAAGTTATGGTTAGTCTTCAATAATGGTCAAAAATGAAAACTGTTGACATGGGATCAAGTTGTGCTGAATGTACTGTTAACATGACACGGGGTGGGTGCCATCGGTCCAAATTTGTATCGAAAATACTTTAATGGGAAGATAGTCTTGGAGATGTAAACTGAGTCCTTCATTCTTTCTCCTCCTAGGAGATGACAGTTTGGTTCTGTAGGCCAGGTTCTCCACAAGAGTTTCTGGTAGCAAGGGCAAGACTGGGTGTTGTGGGCCTAGGTCTTTAGTCTTGACTTGTTGCCAATTGAACAGTCTTGAAGTTGTGGGCCTGGGGCTGACAACTAGTTTATTTTAGGAGGTCATGGCTTGGTGCAGATTTTCACAGTTATTATAGTTTCTCTTATATGAAGAAGGCTTTTGCTGTGAGCATATGATTACACATGACATTTGTTCATGAAAGACACGTTTGAAACTATGGGCTTATGCCACCCATTCAGTCTCTGTTAGGGAAAGCAGAAGAAATTCTGTGGGCTAATTTCTGAGTACTACTTCCTGGAAAGGGGAAGGGACTGGAACTGCAAATCAAGGTCTGTACTCTGGTTTTTTCTTAAAAATCCAGGCAGGATACAATGTCCTATGTATGGAGATAAGTTTCTTGTATCTGAGGACAGGCTTGCCCTGTGGGTTAAGTTCTCCCATCTACTAGTTTTTAGATAGGACAGGCTTAATGTCTTTGGACCCAGTCTCTCTTGCACTTTTTGTTAGGAAAATACAGGCATTGTGCCTTGGGTTTGTGTCTCCACTCCACATCTGCTCAAGGGAAGACAGTGTTGCTGGTATGAAATGTGGCCTCCATTCTTCTTTTGTTCTGAGAGATAGCTTTGTTTTGGGGCCATACACTCCACATAAATGTCTGTTCACAGGAAATACCTTGGGTGTAGTGTCAGTGGTTGTTTCGTCTAGTTTGTTTTAAATTGGATGGTCTTGAACTTGGGAGCTTGGGCCTGTACTCTAATTCCTGTGAGGAGAGTTCAAGCTTGGTATCACAGGCCTAAGTCTTCATTCTAATTTCCCTTGCATAAAGAGGATCTTGTTGCTGTGGGTCTAGGATACCACTCAGCATTTGTTCAGACGAAAAGGTCAAGAACCTTGGGCTGAAGATACCATTTTAGTCTCTGTTAGAAAAAGACAGAAAAAATGCTGCGTCCGAGGTCTTGGGTCTACCTCCTGAAATAGATGAAGAATTGGAACTACAAGCCAAAGTCATCACTCTTGCTCCTAACAAAATGTCCAGTGCTAAAGCCAAGATTCTAGTTCTTCAGGTAAGATATTCTTACCATAGGAAAGGCTGGCCTTGATGTTTAAGGTCTCCAATATACAAATTTTCAAAGAGTATAGGCTTTTTGCTTTTAGACAAGGGCTTCATTGTTTTAGTTTTAGGAAGAAATTGACTTTGGCCTGGGTCTCCAGTTATGTCATTTGAAGTACTGTTACCCGAATGGAGGTATCCTGTCTTTTCTGTAAGACTCAATTGCTCTGATCTGTGGGCCATGCACTGCATATTAGTTAATGTCACAGGGCCTAGGATATTGGTAGTATGAGTAGGTCCTTGGGGCCAATTGGTAGCATGGCCCCAAGGGAGTCACTACAAAATCATGTGACCATCTGTGGAAATAAGGGGCCTATCAAGAGACTGGACTGTATGAAACATTTGCATATCATGTGACAAATAGGGAGCTGTAGTGCTCCCTTTGGAATTACGAGTGCAGATCACTTGAGAAAATTCACATAAACACTGAAAACCATTAGTCTCTGTAGAACAGAAAGTGGCTGAGACAGCCTTGTAACTGAACTCCAATCGAATGTTGTGTCCACAGTACAAAATTTACTTGAGATTAACAGTATAGGTGGCCAGTCAATGATTGTTAATTCACCTCAGATTTTGTCTGTTGTCAGGAAAACTGCTTTATGGCTGTGGAGGTCGGTTGCACATTGGCTGCTTTGATAATTGGAAGCTGAGTGAATTGTGAGGAACCGACTGGATAGCAGTGGAAATGACAATTGTAATTTTACTGTATTGTGGGAAAAATGCTGAGTCATTGTGAGCATAACTCTTAATGGCTTCAGGTAGAACACCTGCACTATTCTTATATGCAGACCTTAGGCTACTATAGTCGAGAGGAAATTGCTTAATGGCCAATGCCTTAGTGCTGAAATACTGAAAATAGGAGTTTTGAGATGTGTTTTGAGAACACTTGGCTGAGGACAGGAGAAGAGGAATAAGGTGGAAGTCACCTGAAAATCAAGTAGCAATCACTAGGGAATCACACAGAGGTTAAGTGAACACCTCGCTAGATTCACGTGGGTATGAAGGAAGACCCCGCAGGAATCTTGTGTCTACCAGGTGACCAGTTTTGTTGCTGTGGGTGTAGTTTTTATTTCACTTCTTAGAATGTCCAGGATTCAGAGTGTGAAAATTTTGAATTCGAGTTTAACTTATAGATGAGAGAAGTGTGGTGGTGTGTTTTCAAACATCTACACAGCTGAGGACTTTGTCCTGGGCCAAGGAGTTTTATTGACTTTTTTTTCTACCAAGAACTTGTTACCATTTGTCAAGTCCTCCACCTCAGGTTTTGTTAAGTAATGTCATGCTAGATTCTGAAGGCCAAGGTCTCCAGTCTACTTCCTAGAAATAGGAACAATACTTGGTTATGCTTCCAAGCTCCCTAATTGAGTTTCTTAAAGAACAGTCCAGGATTTGTGCCAGGTTTCTTACTGTGACACTACATTCTCTTTCCAAGGGAAAGGCTTGGTGGTGTAAGTTATGGCCATTTTTCAATAACTGTCAAAACAAAAAATGGTGATGTGAGACCAAGTTGTATTGAATGTACTTATAAGATGACACAAGATTGGTGCAATCGGCCCAAATTTCTATCGTACATGCTTTAAAGGGAGGACGGTCTTGGAGCTATGAACCAAGTCCTCTATTCTTTCTCTTCTTAGGAGATGACAGCTTGGTTTTGTAGGCCAAGGCATCCACAAGAGTTTCTGGTCGCAAGGGCCGGGCTGGGTATTTGTGGGTCTAGTTCTTAAGTCTGGAATTTGTTACCAATTGGATAGTCTTGATGTTTTTGAGCTAGGGCTGTCAATTAGTTTCTTTTAGGAGGTCCTGGTATGGTGAAGATTTCCACAATATCCATTCTACTTTCTATTTGATGAAGAAGGATTTTGCTGTGAGCCTAAGACTCTAGGCCACATTCGTTCACAGAGGACAGGATTGAAACTATGGGGTTATGCCACCACTTCTGTCTCTGTAGGGGAAAGACAGAAGAAATGCTGTGGGCCAATTTCTCAGCTCAACTTCCTGAAAATAAGGGAAAGGATTGGAACTGCAAACCAATGTCACCTGATTAGAAATGCAGGCAGGAGACATAGTCCTAGGTCTCGAGATAAGATTCTCTTCCCTGAGGAAAGGCTTGCCCTGTAGGTTCAGTTGTCCTATCTGCTATTTTTTAGATAGGATAGACTTAGTACCAGTCTCCCTTCTACTTTTTGTCATGAAAAGACAGGCTTTGTGCCTTGGGCCCATGTCACCACTCCACAGCCTCACAAAGAAAGATAGTGTTGCTAGTATGAATGGCGGCCTCCATTTTCCTTTTGATCTTAGATGTCACTTTTGTTTGTGGGTCATACATTCCACATGAGATTCTGTTCACAGGGGATTCCTTGGGTGTAGTGTGAGTAGTTATTTTTCTAGTCTGTTATATATTGGATGGTCTTGAAATTTGACCTCTGGGATGCATGCTGATTCCTGTGAGGAGAGTACAGTCTTGATGTCACTGGCCTAAGTCTCCATTCTAGCTTCCCTTGCATAAAGACGTGCTCATTGCTATGGGCCTAGGACACCACTCAACATTCCTTCAGAATAAAAAACTAAGTACCTTGGGTTGGGGACACCACTTCAATCTTCAGAATGAAGATATGCTGTGGCACAAAGTCTCAGCTCAATGTTTTGAAATAGGTGAAAAATTGAAACTGCAAGGCAATTCACCACCATGGCACCTAAAAAAATGCATGCCTGGAGCCAAGGTTCAAGTTCTTCAAGAAAGTTATTCTTATCAGAGGAAAGGTTGGCCTTACAGTTTAAGGTTTCTAATCTACAAATTTTCAATGAGGACAGCCTTTTAGCTTTAGACCAGTGCTCCGTTGTATTAGTGCTAGGCAGAAACAGGCTTTGTGTCATGGGTCTGGGTTTTCAGTCTACATCATTCAAAGGGAGGACAGTACTGTTACTTGAATGGAAGTCTCCTGTCTTTTCTGTAATAGTTGACAACATTAATCTGTGGGCCATATACTGCACATTAGTTGCTGTCATAGGGTTTTGGATGCTGGTAACATGAGGAGATCCTTAGACTAGTGTGTTCAAAATAAGACTGTGTTAAGCTTGGTCGCATGGCCCTGAGGGAGTCACAACAGGATCATGTGAGTGCCTGTGAAAATCAGGTGCCCATCAAGAGACTATACTATATGAAATGCTCAACATCATGTGATAGATGAGGTGATGTAGTGTTTCCTTTGGAATGATGAGTGCATATCTTTTGAGAAAATTCACATAAACACTGAGAAAACAGTCTGTGCGGAACAGAAGGTGGCTGAGACAGTCTACTAACTGAATGTCATGTCCTAATTTTAAAACTCACTTGAGGTCAACGCTGTATGCGGCCAATGATCATTAATTTGCCCTAAGCTTCATCTGTGTGGAAAAATACTTAATGGCAGTGGAGACAGTGGTTGCACTTGGACACTTTGAATATTGGAGGTTGAGTGTGCTGTGAGGAAGCAACTGGATAGCAGTGGAAACAACAGCCGCCATTTTCTGTAGTGTGGGTAAATGCTGTGTCATTGTGAGGATATGACTTCATGTTAGAAAGAACAGCTACCTCAGAATTCCTCTATAGCAAACCTCAGATTGATAAAATTCTGAGAGGGACTGGCTTAACCATCATGGAAAGAAAGCTGAGATATTGCCATTGAGGCAGTTCTTTCAACATGTTCACAAAACCCTTGTTAGGCCAGCAGAGGAAAATGAGGTGAAAGTCATCTGGAAATCTCGTAACAAGAATAAAGGAATCTCATGACATTCATGAGGTCTTCCAGAGGGATTCATATTACCATTATGAAACTGACCTGAGGGCATCACTG
Organism: Macroglossus sobrinus; assembly: GCA_004027375.1. Lineage (NCBI taxonomy): Eukaryota > Metazoa > Chordata > Mammalia > Chiroptera > Pteropodidae > Macroglossus > Macroglossus sobrinus. The sequence goes on from PVKZ01001281.1 coordinate 32,063, forward strand.
GGAGACCAGGTGATGGTGTGGTGTTCACTTTTGAGTTACCTTTTGGGAAGTCTTGGTAAAATTCACATAAATACTGCGAAAAGGAGATTCCCTCTTTCAGAGCCCCCTTACAGCCCTTCAATCAAAAGCTTTGTCTGCATGAGAAGACATTCTTGAGGATAGTGGTGTAGGCTACCAGATAATTTTTGTTAGTTAACTGGCCTGACTTTTCATCTGTGGTCATGCAACCTGATTGAAGGCAATGCAAGCTGCTGTTGAACATTAACCATGTTGATTTGGAGGCTGAGTTTCCTTGATGAAGCTACTTCACAGAGTTGAAAAAAGTAGGCGCCATTTTGCTGTATTGTAGCAAAAAATGCTGAGTTATTGTAAGCATAACTCTTAATGGCTTCAGGTAGGCCTCCTGCACTATTCTGGGTGCGGACCTTAGGACAACTCTGTTGAGAGAGAATTGCTTAATGGCCAATGCATCAAAATACTTTGTTGAGGATAGGGAAAGAGGAGTAAGTTAGAAGTCACCTGAAAGTCATGTAGCAATATCTAGGGAATCATGCAGTAGTCACATGAACACCTCACGGAATTTACATGGGGATCAAGGAAGCACCAACTGGAAGCCTAGCAGAGGAAAGTGAGGTGGAAGTCGTGTGAAAAATCTCGTCCCACAAATTAGGGAATCTTGCTATAATCAAAGCTTTCAAGAGGGATTTACATGACCATCAAGAGACAGGCCTGAGGGCATCACAGGTGTCACGTGATATTGGGTCGATGGTGTGGTGCTCACTTTTCATTTCCCCTCCCATCTTTTTGGTAAAATGTAGATAATCACTGAGAAAATTATAGTGTCTGTGGAATGAACATAGGCAACTCATGGCCCTTCAATAGAATGGTCATGTCTGCAGGAGAAGGTTCGCTTGAGGATGGCGGCATAGACCAACGGACAGGTTTTGTGCCATAAGTGACTTGGGTTTCATCTCTGTTCAGGCAATGTGTTTGAACACAGTGGAAGCTGCTGTTGAACATGATCTGAGTTGTAACTAGGAGACTGAGTCTCCTTGAAGGAGCCACTTTAGAGTGGTGGAAACTTAAGCATGATTTTGCTGTATTATAGTAAAATGCTGAGTCCTTGTGAATATTATTCTGAATGGCTTCATGCGGGACACCCACACTGTCTTTTATGCAGAGCTGGGCCACAATTGTCGACAGAAAATTGCTTCCAGTCCACTGAATCAGTGCTGACTATTGAAAAAAAGAGTTTGTGAGAAGAGTTTTGAAAAGGCTGGTTTGAAAATAAGAGAAAAGGAATATGGAATATGGTAGAAATCACCTGAGAAGCACTTTAAATCCCAAGAGAATCATGTGGGAGATCCAGGAGACACCTGGGGAAATTCACGTGGGGATCAAGGAATAGCCCACTCTAATCTGAGAACGAGCAAGTGAACAGTCTTCTTGCTGTGGCAGTACGATTTCACTTTCATTCATAGCATGAAGCAGGTTTCAGAGCATGAATCGAATTACAATCGAGATTACCTTATATATGAGTTTGGAGTGGTGGTGTGTTTTCAAAGGTCCATCATACTTTCTCCTGTTGCGCAAGTGGTGACTCTAGGTCATGGATTTCCAACAACTTTTTTTTTCTATCAAGGTCTCATTCTGTAAAGTGAGACTAGATTCTGTGGGACACAGTCTCTACTACATCCTCAAAACAGGAGCAATATTTTATTGGGGATTCCAAGTTCCCCAGTCAAGTCTTTTAAAAATAGCTCAGGCTTTGGTCAGGTTTCTGAGTGCACACACTACCCTCTTTTACCAGAAGAAAGTCATGGAGCTGCAAGCTACGTTCACCTTTCAACAATTTTCAAAGAGCAAAACTGGTGAAGTGGGATCACTTTGTGCTGAATGTAGAGTTATGATGACACAGGGTTTTTGCCATCAGCCCAATTCCTATCATAAATGCTTTCAAGGAGTACAGTCTAGGAGGTGTTCTTTAAGGCCTCCATTCTTCCTCCTCCTAGGAAATGACAGCATGGATCTCTAGGCCAATTTGTCCACAAGGGTTTCAGGTAACAAGAGCCATGCCTGATACTTGTGGGCATAAGTTTTTGAGATTGGACATTGTTAACTGTTGGATGATCTTGATGTTGTGGGTCTGGCTTTTAACTGTGTCCTTTTAGGAGGTCCATGCTTAGTTCAGCCTTCCACAGGCTTTGTTCCATTTTCTCTTCCCTAAACAGGATTTTGTTTTGACACAGGACAGCAGGCAACTCTTGATCCCAGAGAACAGGATTTGAAGAAGACTTACAGTGTCTTTTCAGTCTACATCTCAGAAAGTTGTTAAGAGTTTCTCTGGGCTAATTTCTCAAATCTGCTTTCTGGAAATAGAGGTAAGGATTATAACAGCAATCAAAAAGAGAACACTGGATCCCAACTGGAAATGCAGACAGCAGAAAAGGACCTAGGGTTTGAGATAAGACCCAAATTCCATGAAGACAGACATGCCCTGTGGTTAAATTATCCTATATTCCAGATGTAAGAGAGTATAGGCTTAGTGCCTCAGTTCCCAGTCTCCATTCTACTTTTTGTTAGGAAAAGACAGGCCTTGTTACGTGGGCTTATGTCACCAGTTCACATCCTCACAAGGAAAGGTGATGTAGCACTATCTTTGAGGTGATGAGTGCATAGCACTGAGAATATTCACATCAACACTGAGAACTCACTAGTGCACATGAAATAGAAAGTGGGTGAGAAAAACTGTGTTCTGACCTCCATTCGAAGGTCATGTCCACATTCAAAACCTTATCTGGGGTCCAGGGTATATGCAGGCAGTCAGTGATGTGTAAGACACCTCTACTTTTGTCTGTCAGGAAACCTGCCTATGTCAATGGAAGCAGAATTTGCACATTGGCTGCTTTCATAATAGAGCCTGATTATGCTGTGAGGCCCTGAGTGGATAGCGTTTGGATCCATAGCCACCATGTAGCTTTATTGTGAGGAAATGCTGAGTCACTGCGAGCTTACCTCCTCACTGCAGAACAGATGGCTGCTTAAGAATTTCTCTTCAGGCTACTTGAGACTGAATGTCTGCGAGAGACTGGCTAAACCAAAATGGGAAAAGCTGAGATACTGACCTTGAGGCAGTGTCTTCAACTTGTTTTTGAAAGGCTCGTTTACCCTAGCGGAGGTAATGAAGTGGAAGGTGATTGAAATATTCTATCAAGAATTAGGAAATCTTGTGCTCCTCACGAGGATTTCCCAAGGGAGTCGGGTGAGTAGTAAGCTACTGGCCCGCAGGTAATAAACGAAAGTCACGTGAAATTGGGCTGATGGTGTGGCACTCACTTTTGTGTTACCCTTCTACATTCCTTCGCAACATTACATAAATACTAAGGAAATGAGATTATCTTGGTAACATAGCCATCTAACAGTCCTTGAATAGAAAGGTCATGTCTGCATGAGAATACTTGCCTGAAGATAGAGGCATAGGCTAACCCTCAGCTTTCACAGGTAACCACCCTGAGGATTCTTCTCTGCTTAGGTAACTTTCTTGTATACAATGAAAGCAGCCCTCATATATTAACCGCCTTAATATTTAGAGGCTGTGTCCAAATGACGAAGCTTCCTTAGAGCGGTGGAAACGCTAAGTGCCATTGTGCGGTATTGTTGGAGAAATGCTGAGTCTTTGTGAGCATAAACTTTATGTTTCTGATGGGATAGCAATGCTATTCTTGAAGATAAAACTTTGGCTACTAGTGTCAAGATGAATTTCTTCAAGTCCAAGGAATCAATGCCGAAATATTGCAAATAAGTGTTTATGAGACGTGTTTTGAAAACACTTGTTGAAGGCTAGGGGAAGAAGAATAAGTTGCAAGTCTCTTGAAAGTCGCGTATTAATTATCAGGGAATGAATAGAGATCAAGTGAATACGTGGAGGTATTCATATGGGAACAAGAAAGACACTGCAGGATTCTGTTGTGTATCAGGTGACCAGTCTTGTTGCTTTTGTCTTGAGGTTTTAAACCTTACCTCTTACAACAAATCAGGCTTCCTCTAGTGAATGTTTTTCAGTGGATTGTACCCTGTAAATGAGACCGGCGTGGTGTTGTGTATTTAATAGTCCACACAGCTTACCCAAGTTTCCGCAGATGAATAGGTCCCGGCCATGGAATTCCATCGACCTTTTTTTCCTATGAAGCAGGACTGAGATCATGTGGCACATCTTCCATCTAAAGATACATTTAGTAAAATTAGGCTAGGTTTTGTGCCTAGGTTTAACTTGCTTTCTGGAAAGAAAGAAATGATTAGCCATTCTTTAGGCTCTCCAATCGAGGAATGTACAAAACAGGTCAGGTTTTGATCCAGGTTTTCTAATACCTAAACTATGCTCTCTTAAAAGAAGCATGGCTTGGTGCTCTATGGTATGGTCACCTTTCAATAATTGTTTCAAGGTAAAATTGGTGACATGGAACCATTTGGTGCTAAATATACTGTTATGATAAAACATGTTGGTATCTTTGGACCATTTTTTTGTCATCAATACTTTTAAGAGAGTACAGTCTCATAGGTGTGCATGTAGCCCTTGCATCTTTCTTCTTCCATGAGATGACAGCTTAATGCTGTAGGTCAAGGTGTCCACAATAGTCAAAGCTCCCAGAGAAAAGACTGCATGTTGGTGAGCCTACATCTTCTGACTGGATAGTGTTAAAATTAATTGATCTTGATATTGTGTCCTGGATTTTAACTGCTTTTTTTTGTTTGTTTGCTCAAGGCTTTTTCAGATTTCCACATCCTTCATTATATTTTTTCTTCCATAAAGAAGACTTTTGCTTGAATCCAGGGCTCAAGGCAATATTCCTTCACAGAAAAAAAAGACCTGGAACTTGAGTTTATGCCAACATTTCAGTCTATGATGGAGATTGTCAGAATAAATGCTGTGGGCCATTTTCTCAAATCTACTTCCTTGAGATAAGGGAAGGGATTAGAACTGCAAAACCAAGGTCAGCTTGCTATTTTCTAATAGGATAGAGGCCTGACATGAGGTCCTAGTATTCTACATAAGTCTGGAATTACTTGAGAATAGGTTTGCCTTTGAATTAAATTCTCCTATCTACTAGCTTTAAGAGAGAACAGGTTTAGTGATTTGGTTCACAGTCTCTGTTCTACTCTTTGTTAGAATAAAAGAAAACTGGCTTTTTGCCTTGGGCCCATGTCACCAATTGGTATCCTCCCAAGTTAGAATGAGGTACTGCTTATTGTGGTAACAAGTTCATATCAGAGAGAAAATTCACATTAACACTGAGAATTCATTAGTCTACATGGAGCAGAAGTTGGTCGAGACAGCCTTCTAACTGTCCTACAATCACATGTTGTGTCTGCATTACAAATCTAATTTGAAGTCAAAGGTATACGTGGGCAGTCAATGAGCTTCAATTCGCCTCTAGTTTGTCTGTTTGTCAAGAAAACTGCCTTGTGTTCATGGGGGCAAGTGTCGCACATTGGCAGTGTTAATGATTGAGCCTGGGTGTGCTGTGAGGCAGGGACTGGATAGTGGTGGAAACAATGCTGCAGTTTTATGTATTTGAGGAATAATGCTGAGTCATAGTGAGCATAACAGTTGATGGTGGAAAAAAACGGCTGCCTCAGAATTTCACTACACCAAAATTTATATCGTAGGGTGTCAAGTGGGTTCAAGTGTTGGGAGCCATTCTTGATGAATGCCCTGCAGACAGGGTTGGAGTTGCCTGCAAGCTAGAAGTTTGCAGGCAGGTGGGCTTGTTTACTAAAGGAGGAAGTTTGGCTTAATGGATAGCTGGTTAGTGAAAGAGGAAGTTTGGCTTAATGTTGAATGTTCCTTGCTCCAGGGAATAAGAGACATTCCTTGCCCCAGGGAATAAGAGACAAAAACAGGAACAAGGATGTTTTGTGAGAACTTATGTAAAGGTCAGTGATCATTTGCATATGTGTGGGTGTTGCTTCTCCAAGGGTATATATATATATATATATATATATATATATATATATATATATATGCTGTGCTAAATAAACTCCGAGCTCAGTATTCACTGGTTGCCCTCCCAACTCTATCTCTCTGTCTCTCTATCTTCTGTCTCTCTTTTTATTTTTTTCTTAATCCTCACTCCCCCTCTCAGGAACTGTTATATCTTAGCCAGCTGGCTCTGGCAGTCAAGAGAGACCCTAAGTGAATCTGGTGTCTACCATATGTCTAGACTTTTGCCTCTGGATGTAAGTTATCAATTTTCTTCATGGAATGAACCAGACTTCAGTCTGTGAAATGTTTTCCACTTGAGTATACCTTGTAAATGAGATCAGCTTGGTGTTACATTTTTAAATATCCACTGTTCTTACCCTACTGCAGGTAGAGGAATGGATACTGGGCCAAAGATTTCTATTGACATTTTTTTTCTCTCTCAGGAAGGTCTTCTTAATATAGTTTATGTCCTCCACCTATAGTTCCTATAAGTAATTTCAGATTACATTCTGCAGACCAATATCTGTACTCTATTTCCTAAAAATAAGAGAAATGCTTGAAAGTGTTTTGAAGTTTCCCAATTGAGTTCCTGAAAGGACAGTTCAAGTTATGTTCCAGTTTTCTTAGTGCCCACATTACCTGCTTTTACCGAGTGAAAGGCTTGGTGCTGTAAGTTGTGGTCTTCATTCAATAATTATCAAAAGGGAAAATTGGTGATGTGGGTGCAGGTTGTGCTGAATGTACGTTAATATGACACCAGGTTAGTGCCATTGGCCCACATTTCTATCATAAATGAATGTATCAGAGTACAGTCTTGGAGCCATGAACTGTGTCCTCCATTCTTCCTCCACCTAGGAGATGACAGCTTGATTCTGTAGGCCAAAATATCCATAAGAGTTTCTTGTAACAGGGACAATGTTGGGTGCTATGGACTAGGTTTTCAGTCTTGACATTGTTACCAATTAAATGATCCTTATGTTGTGGGCCTGGGGATTCAAACTAGTTCCTTTTAGGAGGTCCAGGCTTGATGCTGCATTCCACAGTCTTTATTCTGATTTATCTTCTATAATGAAGGCTTTTGCTGTGAGCTCAGGATTCCAGGTGCGATCTCTACACAGAGGACATACTCAGAATTGTGGTCTTATGCTACTCCTTCAATTTCTGTTAAGGAAAGACAAAAGAAATGCTGTGGGCCACTTTCTGAGCATTAATTCCTGGAAATAATGCAGGGCACTGGAATTGCAAACCAAGTTAGCACTCTTGTTCATGATTAGAAATCTAGGCGAGATAACATGTCCATGGTCTTGAGGTAATTTTTCCTTTCTAATATATTTCAAAGATGAAAGGCTTAGAACCTGGATCCCATACTCATTTACTTTTTGTTAAGAAATGATAAGCATTGTACCTTGGGCTCATGTCACCACACTACATCCTCTCCTGGGAGGACAGTGTTGCTTTTTATTAATGATTGTCTTTATTCTCTCTTTTTTTTTTTATGAGAAGACAGCTTTCTTTGTGAGCTATAAACTCCACATGAGTTTCAATTCACAGGGAATACCTTGAGTGTAGTGTAAGTAGCTGTTTCATCTAGTCTGTAATAAATTTGATGGTCTTGAATGTGGGAGCCTGGGCCTGCATTCTAATTTCTGTGAGGAGAGTTTGGGCTTGTTTCACAGCCCTAAGTCTCTATTCTAGTTTCCTTTGCATAAAGTGCTCCTTGCTATGGGCCTAGGGCATCCATCGACATTCATTCATAAGAAAAGGGTAGGAACTATGAATTGGGGACAGCACTTCATTTTTCAGAATGAAAATCTACTGTGGCCTGAGGTCTAAGTTAGCCATCTTGGAATAGCTGAAGAATTGTAACCGCAAGCCAGTATCACCACCATCGCACCTAACAAAAAATCCATGCCGGAAGCCAAAGTTCAAGTTCTTTTAGAAAGTTATTCTTAACAAAGGAAAGGCTGACCTTGCAGTTAAAGTTCTAAAATATGCAAATTTTCAACAAGGATAGGCTTTTTGGCTTTAGACCAGGGCAACGTTGTATTAGTGTTAGGAAAAAAGGGGTTTGTATCATATGTCTGGGTCTCCAGTCTACATCATTTGAAAGGAGGACAGTACTGTTACTTAAACAAATGTCTCCTGTTTTTCAGTAAGAGGTGACAGCTTTGATCTGTTGGCCAGGCACTGAACATTAGTTTCTGTCACAGTGTGTAGGTTGTTGGTAATGTGAGCATGTCCTTAGACTACTCTTTAAAATTAGACAGTGTTAATCTTTTTTAGCAAAGCTCTGAAGGAGTAACAACAATATCAGTTGAGCAGCCTTGGAAATCAAGTGCACAACAAAAAGTGGACTATATGAAACACTGGGACAGCATGTGATAGATAAGGTGATGTAGTGCTCACTTCCTTTGGAATGACGTGTGCATTATTCTTGAGAAAATTTACAAAAACCATGATTAAACATTAGTCTGTGTAAAAAGAAGATGGCCTTGACAGCCTACTAACTGAATGTCATGTTCAAATTAAAAAACTCACTTGAGGTCAACGGTCTGAGGATAGTCAATGATTATTAATTCGCCTCAAACTTTGTTTGAGGAAAACTGCTTTTTGGCAGTGGAGATGGTAGTTGCACATTGGATGTGTTGAAAATTGGAGCCTGAGAGTACTATGAGAAAGCAACAAAATAGGGGTGTAAACAGCAGCCACCATTTTGCTGTAGTGTAGGAAAATGCTGAGTCAATGTGAGGATATCCTTTCATGGCAGAAAGAATGGCTGCCTCAGAATTTCTCTATAGAAAACCACAGACTACTAAAATTCAGAGAGGGACTGGCTTAATCACCATGGAACTAAAGCTGAGATACTGATATTGAGGCAGCTCCTTCAACGTGTTCAGAAAACCCTTGTATTAGGCCAGCAGAGGAAAATGAGGTAAAAGTCACCTGGAAATCTCAAAACAAGAATGAAGGAATCTCTCGATATTCATGAGGACTTCCGGTGGGATTCACATTGCCATTATGAAACTTGCCTGAGGGTATAACAGTGACACCAGGTGATGGTGTAGTGCTCACTTTTGAGTTACCTTTCTACATTCCTTGGTAAAATTTACATTAACACTGCAAAAAGGATAGTTGTTTCAGAGGTCCTTAACAGCCCTTCATTCAAAAGACATGCTTAAGGACAGCAGAGTAGGTTACTTGATAATTGTTGTTAATTAACTGACCTGATTTTGCTTCTGTGGTTAGGTAACCTGCTTGAAGGCAATATGAGCAGCTGTTACACAATAACCGTGTTGAAATTTGGAGGCTGATTCTACTTGAAGCTATGTCACGGTGGTGGAAATACTAGGCGCCATTTTGCTGTATTGTAGCAAAAATGCTGAATTATTTTGAGCAAAACTATTAATGACTTCAGGTAGAATCCCAGCACTATTCTTGGCTGCAAACCTTAGGCCAACACTGTTGAGAGCAAATTGCTTAACGGTCAAAGCATCAATGCTAAAATATGGAAAATGAAGACATTATGAGACATATTTTGAAAACACTTTGTTGAGGATACGGGAGGAGGAGTTGAAAGTCATGATGAAATCATGTACCAATATCTAGAGAATCATACAGTGATCATGTGAACACATTGCTGGATTCACGTGGCATTCAAGGAAGACTTTGTGGGAATCTAGTGTCTACCATGTGACTAGTCTTGTGGCTGTAGGTGTAGATTTTGAATATTTTTTAGAACAAACCAGGCTTCAGTGTGTGAAACATTTGCCACTTGAGTTTACCTTGTAAATGAGATGAGCATGGTGTTATGTTTTCAAACATTCACTGTACTTACCCTAGTGGGTTAGAGGACTAGAATATGGGCTATGGACTTCTATTGATATTTTCTTTTTTTCTACCAAGAAAATCTTTTTACCATTTGCCAAATCCTTTATCTATGCTTCCTTTAAGTAATGTCAGGTTACCTTCTGTGGGCCAAGGTCTCTACTCTATTTCCTGGAATAAGAAAAATAATTGACCATGTTTTGAGGTTTCCCAATCAAGTTCCTGAAAAAACAGTCCAGACTATGTACCAGTTTTCTTACTGACCACACAATCTATTCTTGTCAGGGGAAAGGCTTGGTTCTATAAGTTGTAGTCACCATTTGATCATTGTCAAAAGAGAAAATTGGTGATGTGTGTCCAGGTTGTGCTGAATGTACTGTTAATATGACACAAGGTTGGTGCCATTGGCACACATTTTTATCATAAATGCTTTAACTGGAGGACTGTCTTGGAGCCATAAACTGAGTCCTTCATTTGTACTCCTCTAGGAGACGACATCTTGGTTCTGTAGGCCAAAATCTCCGCAAGAGTTTCTGGTAAAAAGGGCCAGAGAAGGTGCTGTGGGTCTAGGTCTTCAGTATGGACATTGTTACCAGTTAGATGTTCTTTACAGTGTGGGCTTTCTGCTTGCAACCAGTTCCTTTTAGAAGGTCAAGGCTTGGTGCTGAATTTTAGTTTTCATCTAGTTTATCTTCTATAACAAAGGGTTTTGCTTTGAGTTCAGGACTCCAGGTAATATTTCTTTACAAAGGACAAGTTTGAAATTGTGGGCTTATGCTACCCCTTCAGTCCCTATTAGGGAAAGGAAGAGGAAATGGTGTGGTCAAGTTTTTGAGCACTACTTTCTAGAAATCATGGAAGGGATTCAAACTGCAAACCAACATCAGCACTCTTGTTCATGATTAGAAACCCAGGCCAGATAAAAGGTTGTAGGTCTTGAGATAAAATTCTCTTACCAGAGGACATCTTGCCCTGTGGATTAAGTTCTCTTTTCTGATGCTTTTCAGAAACAACAAGATTATAATCTTGTGTCCCTGTCTCCCTAGTACTTTCTGTTAGGGAAAGACAGGCATTGTGCCTTGGGCCAATGTCACTACTTCACATCCTCTCCTGGAGGACAGTGTTGCTGGTATTAACAGCTGCCTCCATTCTTCTTTTGTTCTGAGAAGACAGCTTTCTTTGTGAGCCATATACTCCAATTAGTCCTGTTCACAAGAAATACATTGGGTGTAGTGTGAGAAGTTGTTTTATTTAGTCTGTCATAAATTTGCCCATTTTGAAAGTGGGAGCCTGGGCCTGCACTCTAATTTTTGTGAGGAGAGTTCAGGCTTATTGTTACAGGTTTAACACTCCATTCTAGTTTATTTTTGTTTTTGTTTTTGTTCATGTTTTGTTTTGTTTTGTTTTTTGCATAAAAACATGCTTGTTGCTATGAGCCTAGGCCACCCCTCAACATTAAATCAGAATAAAAAGCTAAATAATGTGGATTAGGGTCACAATTTCAGTCTTCAGAATGAAGATATGCTGTGGTCTAAGGTCTCGGCTCAATGTCTTGGAATAGGTGAAGAATGATAACTGCAAGCCAGTGTCACCAACCATCACATCTAAAAAAACTCCACACCTGAACCCAAGGTTTAAGTTGTTCAAGAAAGTTATTTTTACCAGAGAAAGGGCTGGCCTTGTGAATTAAAGTCTCCAATATACAAATTTGCAACAAGGACAGACTTGTTGGCTTTAGATCAGAGCTCCCTTGTATTAGTGGTAGGTAAAAACAGGTTTGTGTCATGGGTCCAGTTCTCCAGCCTACATCATTTGAGGGGAAAACAATACTGTTTCCTGAATGAAAATCTCCTGTCTTTTCTGTAAGAGTTGACAGCTTTGATCTTTGGGCCAAGCACTGCACATTAGTTTCTGTCACTGGGTGTAGGTTGTTGGTAATGTGAGCATATCCTTAGACAGGTGTGTTCAAAATCAGACAGTTTTAAGCATGGTAACATGGCCTGGAGAGAGTCACAACAGAATCATGTGAGCGCCTGTGGGAATCAGGTGCCCATCAAGAGTTGGACTGTATAAAACACCGGGACATCATGTGACAGATGGGATGATGTAGTTCGTCTTTTTGGAATGACGAGTGCATATCTCTGGAGAAAATTCATGTAAACACTGAGAAAAACTTAGGCTCTGTGGAATAGAAGGTGGCCAAGACAGCCTCCTAACTGAATGTCATGTAAAATTACAAAACTCACTTGATGTCAACGTTATGAGGTCAGTCATTGATCATTAATTCGCCTCATGATTTGTTTGTTTTGAGGAAAACTGCTTTATAGCAGTGGAGTCAGTGTTACACATTGGATAGGTTGAAAATTGAAGGTTGAGTGTGCTGTGAGGAAGTGACTTGATAGCGGTGGAAATAGCCTCCATTTTACTGTAGTGTAGGGAAAAAGCTGAGTCATTGTGAAGATATCCCTTCATTACAGAAATAATGGCAACCTTATAATTTCTCTATTGCAAAACTCAGACTACTAAAATTCTGAGAGGGTCTGACTTATCACCATGGAAAGAAAGCTGAGATATTGATATTGAGGCAGTTCCTTCAACATGTTCAGAAAATCCTTGTATTAGGCCAACAGAGTTGAATGGGGTTACAGTCTCTTAGAAATCTCATAACAAGAATGAAGGAATATTGCAATATTCATGAGGTCTTGAGTGAGATTCATGTTACCATTATGAAACTGGCCTGAGGGCATCACAGGGAGACCAGAATGTGGTGTGGTGCTTACTTTTGAGTTTCCCTTGTATATTTCTTGGTAAAATTCACATAAACTCTGAGAAAAGAAGAGTCCCTTTATCAGAGCACCCTAAGAGCCTTTCAGTCAAGAGGTCGTGTCTGCATGAGAAGACATGTCTGCATGAGAGGACAGTGAGGTAGGATACCAGATAATTGTTATTAGTTACTTGTGTTGAGTTTTCATCTGTGATCCAACAACTTGATTGAAGGCAGTGCAAGCGGCTGTCACACATTAACCGCATTGAATTTTTGAGGCTGAGTCTACTTGATGAAACAACTTTGCAAAGGCACAATGAGTAGGCACCATTTTGCTGTATTGTAGCAAAAATGCTGAGTCATGGTGAGCATAACTCTTAACGGCTTCAGTTGGGACTCCTGCACTACTCTTGGATGTGGACCTTAGGTCAACACTGTCAAGAGGGAATTGTCTAATGGCCAATGCATCAAAGCTGAAATATTGAAAATGAAGAGTTTATGAGACATGTTTTTAAAACACTTTGCTGAGCATAGAAGAAGAGGAGTAAGTTGGTAGTCACTTGAAAATCATGTAGCAATATCTAGGAAATCACGAAGCAGTCATGTGAAGACCTCACAGGACTCACATAGTGGATCAAGGAAGACCCTATGGGAATCTGTTGTCTACCAAGTGACTAGTTTTGTGGTTGTATGTGGATTTTCAATTTACTTCTTGGAGTGAATCAGGCTTCAGTTTGTGTGATATGTTTTTCACTCAAATTTACCTTGTAAATAATTCTGTCATGGTGTAATGTTTTCGAACATCCACTTACCCTCAAGAACTGAAAAGCCATGGACTTTTATTGATTTTTTTTTTTTTTACCAAGATCTTTTTACTATGTGCCAAGAACTTCACCTATGGTTTTTTGAAGGAAGGTCAGGCAACATTCTATGAGCAAATGTCTCCACTCTATTTCCTAGAAATAGGAGAAAACTTGACCATGCTTCGAGGCTCCCCAATCGAGTTCCTGAAAGAACAGTCCAGGCTATGAACTTGTTTTCTTAGTGTCCACACTTTTATCCAGGATTAGTCTTGGTGTTGTAAGTTTTGGTCACCATTCAATAATAGTCAAAAGGGAAAATTGGTGTCTTGGATCCCGGGTGTGCTGAACATACTGTTCATATAGCACAAGGTTGATGCCATTAACCCACATTTCATCATAAATGCTAGAAATTTAGGACAGTCTTGAAGCCATGAGCTGAGCCCTCCACTCTTCCTCTTTCTAAGAGATGACAGCTTGGGTCCCTAAGTCAAAATATCCACAAGAGTTTCTGGTGACAAGGACCAGCTTGTGAGCTGTGGTACTAGGTCTTCAGTCTGGATATTGTTACCAATTGAATGTTCTTTGTGTTGTGGACCTGGGAATTCCAACTAGTTCTTTTTAGGAGGTTCAGGCTTCGTGTTGAATTCCAGTCTTTGTTCTAGTTCATCTTCAATAATGAAGGCTTTTTCTGTGAGCCTAGGAATTCAAGTGAGTTTTCTTCACAGAGGACATGCTTAGAATTGTGGGCTTATGCTACCCAATCAGTCTGTGTGAGGGAAAGACAGAGAAATGCTTTGGGCCAATTTCTGAGAGATACTTTCTGGAAATAATCTAAGAAATTTGAAATGCAAACTAAGGTAAGCACTCTTTTTTCTGATTAGAAATACAAGACTCAAGGTCCTTGGTCTTGACATACAATTCTCTTACCTGAAGACATCTTGCCTTTTGAGTTAAGTTCTCCTTTCGGATATTTTCCAGAGTAGATAGACTTTGAGTCTTGGGTCCCAGTCTCCCTCGTACTTATTGTTAGGAAAAGACAGGCATTGTGCCTTGGGCCTCTTTCACCACTCTACATCCTCTCCTGGATAGTGTTGCCAGTATTAATGGCTGCCTATATGCTTCTTTTTATTCTGAAAAGACAGCTTCATTTGTGGGCCATACACTCCACATGAGTTTCAGTTCACATGAAATATTTTGGGTGTAGTGCGAGTAGTTTCAACTAGTCTATAAAAAATTTGACGGTCTTAAAGCTGGAAGCCTGGGCCTGTACACTAATTGCTGTGAGGAGAGTTCAGGCTTGTTGTCACAGGCCTATATCTCCATTCTAGTTTCATTTGCATAAAGATGGGTTTGTTATTGTGGGTCTAGGACACCACTCAGCATTTGTTCTGACATAAAGTCTAAGAACCATGGGCCCAGGATACCACTCAGTCTTCAGAATGAAGATATGCTGAACCCCGAGGACTCAGCTCAACGTCTTGGAATAGGTGAATTGTAACTGCACGCTAATGTCATCATCATCGCACCTAAGAAAAATGCATGCCTGGAGTCAAGGTTCACGTTCTTCAAGAAATTTTTATCAGAAGAAAGGTTGGCCTTGCGGTTTTAGGTCTCTGATATGCAAAATTTCAAGGAGGACAGGCTTTTTGGCTTTAGACCAGAGATCCATTGTATTGATGTTAGGATGAAACAGGCTTTGTGGTAATGGTCTGGGTCTCTAGCCTACATCATTGGAAGGCAGGACAGTACTGTTACCAGAATAGTTGTCCCCTGTCTTTTCTGTAAAAAATAAAAGCTGTGATCTTTAGGTCATGCACCGCACATTAGTTTATGTCACAGGGTCTAGGACATTTGAAGTGTGAATAGGTCTTTAGACTAGTCTGTTCAAAATTAGACAGTATTAAGCTTGGTAGCATGGCCCTGAGCAAGTCATGACAGGATCACGTGAGGGACTGAGGAAACTTGGATCCCATCAGAAGACTGGACTGTATAAAACACTGAGACATCATGTGATATTTATGGTGAAGTAGTGCTTCCTTTGGAAATATGAGTGCATATCTCTTGAGAGAATTTACATTAACACTGAGAAAACATTAGTCTGTGTGGAACAGAAGGTGTCCAAGACAGCCTCCTAATTGAATGTCGTGTCCAAATTACAAAACTCACTTGAGGTCAACGGTATATGCGGCCAGTCAAGTGATCATTAATTCATCTCAGACTTTGTCTGTTGTTATGAAAACTGCTTCTTGGCAGTAGAGTCGGCGGTTGCTCATTGGAGGCATTGAAAATTGGAAGCTAAGTGTGCTGTGAGTAAGTTACTGGAAAATGATGGAAACAGCTGCCACTTTGCTGTAGTGTAGGAAAATTGTTGAGTTATTGTAAGGATACCCCTCCATGGAAGAAAGTCCTGCTTCCACAGAATTTTCTATAGCAAAGCTCAGATTACTAAAATTCTGAGAGGGACTGGCTTAAACACCATGGAAAGAAAGCTGAGATAAGGATATTGAGCCTGTTTTTTCAACATGTTCAGAAAACCATTGTATTAGGCCAGCAGAAGAAAATGAGGCTTTAGTCACCTGGAAATCTCATAAACAAATTAGGGAATCTGGCAACATTCATGAGCTCTTCCTGTGAGATTCGTGTTACCGTTATGAAACTGGCATGAGTGCATCACAGGGAGACCAGGTGATGGTGTGTTGCTCACTTTTGAGTAACCTTCTACATTTCTTGGTAATAGTCACATAAAGACTGAAAAAATGAGAGTCCCTGATTCAGAATCCCCTAACAGCCCTTCAGTAGAAAGGTCATGTCTGCATGTGAGAACATGCTTAAAGATGGTGGCGTAGGCTACCAAAGAATTGTCTTTAGTTAATTGGCTTTTATTTTTTGTCTGCAGTCAGGTAACCTGAATAATGTCAATGCAGTGTGGCTGTTGCACTTTGACCATTTTGAAATTTGGAGGTTGAGTTTACTTGATGAAACTACTTTGCAATGGTGGAAACAGTAGGCGCCATTTGACTATACTGTAGCAAAAATACTGATTCATTATGAGCGTAACACTTAATAGCTTCTTGTGGGACTCCTGCACTATTCTTGTATGTGGACCTTCTACCAACCCTGTTGAGAAGGAATTGCTTAATGGCCAATGCATCAATTCTGAAGTATTGAAAACGAAGAGTTTATGACACATGTTTTGAAAAAAAACGGTTTTGAAGATAAGTGAAAGGAGTAAGTGTGAAGTCACCTGAAAATCATATACCAATATCTAGGGAATCATGCGGCGGTCACATGAACACCTCCCAGGATTCACTTCGGGGACAAGGATGACCCCACAGGAATCTGGTATCTACTATGTGACTAGTCTTGTGGCTGTGAGCCTAGGTTTTAAATGTACTTTTTAGAATAAACAAGGCTTCACTGTGTGAAACATATTCTACCTGTTTACCTGGTAAAAGAGACCAACAGGGAGTTATGTTTTTAAACATCCACTGTACTTACTGTAGTGCAGGTAGAGAACTGAGTACTGGACCATGGACTTCTATTGCCTTTATTCTTTTAACAGGAAGGGCTTTTTACCATGTGCCAAGGGCTCCACCTATGGTTTCATTAAGTAATGTCAGGCTACATTCTGTGGGCCAAGCTCTCCAATCTATACTGTGAAAATAGGAGAAATGCGTGGCAATGCATTGAGGCTCCCCAATTGAGTTCCTGAAAGAACAGTCCAGGACTTGTTTTGGTTTTCTTAGTACCTATACTGATTTCTGTTATAAGGGTAAAGGTTTGATGTTGTAAGTTATGGTCACCATAGAATAATTGTCAAAAGGGAAATGGATGCTGTTGGGCCAGGTTGTGCTGAATGTACTTTAATACGATACAAAATTTGTGCTATCAGCCCACATTTCTATCACCAATGGTTTAATGGGAGGAGAGTCTTAGAGCCATGAAACAAGTCCTTCATTCTTTCTCCACCTAGGATTCTTGGTTCTATAGGCCAAAATCTCCACAAGATTTTCTGGCCAGGGTGGATGCTGTGGGCTTAATCTTCAGTCTGGACATTGCTAGCAATTGGATGTTTTTATGTTGTGGGCCTGTTGCTTTCAACTAGTTCCATTTAGGAGGTCCAGGCTTGATGCTGAATTCCACAATCATCTTTCAGTTTATCTTTTATAATAAAGGCTTTTGCTGTGAGCCCGACTCCAGGTAAGATTTCTTCACAGAGGACATAGTTGGAATTGTGATCTTATGCTACCCCTTAGTCTCTGTTAGAGAAAAGCAAAAGAAACACTGTGGGAGAGTTTCTGATTGCTACTTCCTGGAAATAATGGAAAGGATTGGAACTGCAAACCAAAGTCAGCGCTCTTGTTCTTGATTAGAAATCCAGGCAAGGTACAAGCTCCTAGGTCTTCAGATAAAATTCTCTGACCAGAGGATCTCTTGTCCTTTGAATTAAGTTCTCCTTTCTAATATTTTTCAGAGAATACAGGCTTAGAGCCTCAGTTCTCTGTATCCTTTGTACTTTTTGTTAGGAAAAGACAGGCATCGTGCCTTGGGTCCATGTCATCACTCCACATTCTCTCCTGGAAGGACAGTGTTGCCGGTATTAATGACTGCTTTTATTCTTTTTATGCTCTGAGAAGATAGCTTTCTTGGTGGACCATACACTCCACATGAGTTTCTGTTCCCAGTAGATGCCTTAGGTATAGTATGAGAGGTAGTTTCATCTAGTCTGTCATAAATTTGACAGTCGTGAATGTGGTAGATTGGGCCTGCACTCTAATTCCTGTGAGGAGAGTTCAGGCTTGTTGTCACTGGCCTAAATCTCCATTCTAGTTTTTCTTGCAAAAGATGTTCTTGTTACTAGGGCACCACTTGACATTCGTTCAGTGGAAAAGGCTAAAAGCCATTTGTTAAAGATATCACTTCAGTCATCAGAATGAAGATATGCCATGTCATGGGGTCTCAGCTTGAAATCTTAGAATAGGCAAAGAATTTTAAGTGCAACCAATGTCACCACCATTGCACCTAACAAAAATTTATGCCTGGAGTCAAAGGTCAAGTACTTCAAGTTATTCTTACCAGAAAAAAGGCTGGCTTTGTGGTTTAAGGTCTCCAATATACACATTTTCAATGAGGATAGGCTTTTTGGCTTTAGATCAGGGCTCCATTGTATTACTGTTAGGATATTACAGACTTTGTATCATTAGTCCGGGTCTCTAGTATACATCATTTGAAGGGAGGATAATACTTTTACCTGAACAGAAGTCTCCTATTTTTTCTGTAAGAGTTGACAGCTTTAAACTGTGGGCCATACACTGCACATTAGTTTTTGTAATTGGGTGTAGGGTTTTGGTAATGGTAGCAGGTCCTTAGACTATTCATTTCAAAATTAGACAGTGTTAAGCTTGGTAGCATGACACCGAGGGAGGTCATGACTGGATCACATGAGCACCCTTGGGAATCAGGTGCTCATCAAGGGACTGGAGTGTATGAAACACTGGGACATCATGTGACAGATGGGGTGATATAGTGCTTCCTTTGGAAAGATGAGTGCATGTCTCTTGAGAGAATTCACATAAACACTGAGAAAACATTAGTCTATGGTGGCCGAGACTGCTTCCTAACTGAATGTTGTGTACAAATTACAAAACTCACTTGAGGTCAACTGTAAATGCAGCCAGTCAATGATTGTTAATTTGCCTCAGGGTTTGTCTGTTTTGAGGAAAACTCTGACAATGGAGACAGGGTTGCACATTGGGAGTGTTGAAAATTGGGGGCTGAGTGTGGTGTGAGGAAGCGACAGGATAGCGATAGAAACAACAGCCGCCATTTTGCTGTAGTGTAGGAAAACTTCTGAGTAATTGTGAGGATACCTCTTTATGGAAGAAAGATTGGCTTCCTCAGAATTTCTCCTTAGCAAACCTCAGACTACTAAAATTCAGAGAGGGACTGGCTTAACCACCATGAAAAGAAAGCTGACATATTAGCATTGAGTCAGTTCCTTCAACATGTTCTGAAAATGAAAGTCACCTGGAAATCTTATAACAAGAATTAAGGAATCTCACAATATTCATGAGGTCTTTCCGTTAGAATAACATTACCATTATGAAACTGGCCTGAGTGCATCACAGGGAGAGCAGGAAATGGTATGGCATTCACTTTTGTGTTCACTTTCTAGATTTCTTGGTAATATTCACAGAAACATTGAGAAAATGAGAGTCCCCTAACAGCCTTTTAATAGAAAGTTCATGACTACATGAGAGGACATGCTTGAGAACAGCAGCGTAGCCTACCAGACAATTGTTGTTAGTTAACTGGCTTGAATTTCTTCTGTGGTCAGGCAACCTGATTGAAGGCAATGCTAATGGCTGTCACACATTAACCAAGTTGAAATTTGGAGCCTGAGTCTACTTGATGAAGCTTGTTCAGAGTGGTGCAAACAGTAGGCGCCATTTTCCTGTATTGTAGCAAAAATACTGAGTCATTGTGAGCATAACTCTTAATAGCTTCAGGTGGGACTCCTGCACTATTCTTGGGTGTGGATCTTAGACCAACACTGTCCAGGAGAAATTGCTTAACAACCAATACATCAATGCTGAAATATTGAAAAAGAAAAGGTTATGGGATGTGTTTTGAAAACACTGTGTTGAGGATAGGGGAAGAGGAGTAAGTTGGAAGTCACCTGAAAATGATGTACCAATATCTAGAGAATCATGCGTCAGTCACGTGAATACCTCTCAGAATTCACATGGGGGTCAAGGAAAACCTTGCTGGAATTTGGTGTCTACCATATATCTAGCCTTATAGCTGTGAGAGTAGGTTTCAATTTACTTTTTAGAATGAACTAGGCTTCAATATGTGAAATGTTTTCTACTCAAGTTTACCTTGTAAATGAGACTGGCATGGTGTTTTCAAACTTCCACTGTCCTTACCCTAGAGCGGGTAGAGGACTGGATGGTAGGTCATAGATTTCTATTGACATTATCTTTTTTTTTTCCTGCTAAGAATGTCTTCTTACCTTGTGCCAAGTGCTCCACCTATGGTTCCTTTACTAATGTTAGGCTACATTCTGTGGTCCAAGGTTTCCACTCTATTTCTTGGAAATAGGAGAAAAGCTTGACTGTGCTTTGAGGCACCACAATCGAGTTCCTAAAAGAACAGTCCAGGCTATGTGTCAGTTTTCTTAGTGCCCACACTACCTTCTCTTATCAGGGAAACGGCATGGTGCTGTAAGTTTGGTCACCAATCAATAATCGTCGGAAAGAATAATTGGTGATGTGGGGCCAGGTTGTGCTGAATGTACTGTTAATATGACACAAGTTTGGTGCCATCATTTTTATCATAAATACTGAATGGGAGGACAGTGTTGGAGCCATGAACCGAGTTCTCCATTCTTTCTCTTTCTAGGAGATAACAACTTGGTTTTGTAGGCCAAAATCTCCATAATAGTTCTGGTAACAAGGGTCTGGATGGTGCTGTGAGATATGGTCTTCAGTGTGGACTTCTTGACCAATTGGATGATCTTTTATATATATTATAGGCCTGGGGCTCCAACTAGTTTCTTTTAAGATATCCAGGCTTGCTGCTGAATTCCACAGTCTTCATTCTAGTTTACCTTCCATAACAAAGGCTTTTACTATGAACCCAGAATTCCAGGTGCGATTTCTTCACATATGTCATGCTTGGAATTGTGGACTTATGCTGCCCCTTGTGTCTCTGTTAGGGAAAGACAGAAAAAACGCTGTTGGCCAATTTCTGAGTGCTTCTTCCTGGAAGTAATGGAAGCAACTGAAACTGTAAACCAAGGTCAGCACTCTTATTTCTGATTAGAAATCCTGACAAGATATAGGTCCTAGGTCTTGATATTAACTTCTCTTACCTGAGGTCATCTTTCCCTGTGGGTTAAGTTCTTTTTTCTGATACTTTTCAGAGAAGATAGTCTTAGAGCCTTAGGTCCCAGTCTCCCTTATACTTTTTGTTATAAAATGATAGGCATTGTGCCTTGGGCTGGTGTCAGCACTCCACATCCTATTTTGAGAAAATAGTGTTGCTAGTATTAATGGCTACCACCATTCTTCTTTTGTTCTGAGAACACATGTTTCTTTGTGGACCATATACTTCATATGAGTTTCTGCTTAGAGAGGATATGTTGGATGTTGTGTGAATAGTTGCTTCATTTAGTCTGTAATAAATTTAACGGTCTTGAACGTTGGAGCCTGGGCTGAACTCTAATTCCTATGAGGAGAGTTCAGGCTTGTCGTCACTGGCATTAGCTTCCATTCTAGTTTCCCTTGCATAAAGACATGCTTGTTGCTATAGACCTATGGCAACTCTCGTCATTTGTTCAGAAGGAAAGGCTAAGAACCAATGGCCGGGGATACCACTTCAGTATTCAGAATGAAGATATGCTGTGGCGCAAGGTCTCAGGTTGATGTCTTAGAACAGATAAAGAATTGCAACTAGAAGCCAATGTCACCAGCATCGCACCTAACAAAATCCATGCCTGGAAACAAGGTTCAAGCAATTCAAGAAAGTTATTCTTACCAGAGGAAAGACCAGGCTTGCGGTTTAAGGTCTCCAATATACAAATTTTTAATGATTACAGGCTTTTTGGCTTTAGACCAGGATTCTGTTGTATTAATCTTAGGAAGAAACAGACTTTGTTTCATGAGTTCAAGTCTCCAGGCTACATCATTTGAAGGATGGAGAATATTGTTACCTGAATGGAATTCTCCTGTCTTGTCTATAAGAGTTGATAGCTTTGATCTGTGCAACATGCACTACACATCACTTTCCGCCACAGGGTCTGGGATGTTGGTAATATGAACAGGTCCTTAGACTATGTTCAAAATTAAACAGTGTTAAGCTTGCTTGGTAGCATGGCTCCTGAGGGAGTCATGACAGGATCATGTGAGCGCCCACGGGAATCAGGTGCCCATCAAAAGATTGTACTGTATGAAAGACAAGGACATCATGTGCCAGATGGGGTGATGTAGTGCTTCCTTTGAAACGATGAATGCATATCTCTTGAGAGAATTTACATAACCCCTGAGAAAACATTAGTCTGTGTGGAACAGAAGGTGGCCGAGATAGCCTCCTAACTGAATATTGTGTCCAAATTACAAAACTCACTGTAGGTCAACAGGATATGAGGGTATTCAATGATCATTAATTCACCTGTCTGTTGTGAGGAACACTGCTTTATGGCAGTGGAGACGGCAGTTATACATTGTGCACATTGAAAATTGGAGGCTGAGGGTGCTGTGAGAAAGCAGCTGGATAGCAGTGGAAAAACAGCTGCCATTTTGCCGTATTGTAGCAAAAATCCTGAATCATTGTGAGTGTTACTTTTAATGATTTCAGGTAGGACTCCTGCACTATGCTTGGATATGGACCTTAGGCAAACACTGTCAAGAGGAAATTGTTTAAAGATTAAGGCATCAATACTGAAATATTGAAAATGACAGGTTTATGAGAAGTGGTTTGAAAACACTTTGTTGAGGATAGGGGAAGAGGAGCAAGTTGGAAGTCACCTGAAAATCATGTAGCAATATCTAAGGAATTGCGCAGCAGTCACGTGAACACCTCATGGGATTCACGTGCGGATCAAGGAAGACTTGCAGAAATCTGGTGTCTACCATGTGACTAGTCTCATGTCTGTGGGTGTAGGTTTTCAATGTACTTTTTTTGACTGAACTGGGCATCAGTGTGAGAATCATTTTCTAATCGAGTTTACCTTGTAAATGAGACCAGCATGGTGTAATGTTTTCAAACACCCACTGTACTTACCCTATGCCAGTAAAAGATTGGGCCATGGACTTCTATCAACATTTTTTTTCTACCATAAAGGTCTACTTATTATGTGCCAAGTCCTTTATCTATGGTCCTTAAAGTAATGTCAGGCTATATTCTGTGGCTAAGGTCTACATGCTATTTCCTGGAAATAGGAAAAATGCTAGACCATACTTCAAGGCTCCCTAAAAATTCATGAAAAAACATATTAAGTTATGTCCAGTTTTCTTAATGCCAACATTCCTCTTACCAGGGGGAAGTCTTGGTGATATAAGTTATGGTCACTATTCAATAATTGTCAAAAAGGAAAATTGGTGACATGTGTCCAGTTTGTGCTGAATGTACTATTAATACAACACAGGTTGGTGCCATTGGCCTAAATTACTATCATAAATACTTTAATGAGGGGATAGTCTTGGAACCACAAACAAAGTCCTCCATTCTTCTTCCTCCTCGGAGATTACAGCTTGGTTCTGCACTAAGTCTTCAGTCTAGATATCGTTACAAATTGGATGTTTTTTATGTAGTGGACCTTGGGTTTCCAACTAGTTTTTTTTTTAGGAGGTCAAGACTTGGTGCTGAATTTTAAAGTGTTCATTCTAGTTCATCTTCCATAAAGAAGGCTTTTTCTGTGAGCCCAGGACTCCAGGTAATATTTCTTCACAGAGGAATAGTGGGCTTATGCTACCAATTCAGAAAAATGATGTGGTCCAATTTGTGAGCAATACTTCATGGAAATAATGGAAGAGATTGGAACAGCAAACCAAGGTCAGTACTCTTGTTCCTGATTAGGAATCCAGGCAAGATACAGGATTTTAGGACTTGTGATAAAATTCTCTTACCTGAGGAAATCTTGCCTTGTGATTAAAATTCTCCTTTCAGATACTTTTCAGAGACTACAAGCTTAGAGCCTTGGGTCTCAGTCTCTTTTGTACTTTTTTGTAAAGAAAAGGCAGGCAATGTGCCTTGTGCCTGTGTCTCCACTTCGTATCCACTCCTGGGAGGACAGTGTTCTGATATTAACAGTTTCCACCATTCTCTTCTTTTGTTCTGAGAACACAGCTTTCTTTGTGGGCCATACAGTCCACATGAGTTTATTTTCACAGGGAATACAATTGGTATAGTGTGACTAGTCATTTGTCCTAGTCTGTTATAAATTGTATGGTTTTAAACTTGGAAGCCTGGGCCTGCAATCTTACTCTTGTGAGGAGAGTCCAGGCTTGGTGTCACAGGCCTCAATCTCCATTCTATTTTCCCTTGCAGAGATAGGCTTGTTGCCTCATTATTCTTTTGTTCTGAGAAGACAGCTATGTTTGTGGTCCATATGCTTCTAATGAGCATCTGTTCACAAGGGATACCTTGGGTGTAGTGTAAATAGCTGTTTCATCTAGTCTTTAATAAATTGGATGGTATTGAACTTGGGAGCCTGGACCTTCACTCTAATTCTTGTGAGGAGAGTCTAGGCTTGGCATCACATTCCTAAGTCTTCATTCTAGTTTCCCTTGCAAAAAGGCAGGCTTGGAGCTGTAAACCTACGAAACCACTAGACATTGGTTAAAGGAGGACAGGCCTAGATCCATAGGTTCAGGTCACTACTTCAGTCTCTGTGAGGAAAAGACAGAAGAAATCCTATGACCTAAGGTCACAGTTCAAACTGCTGGAATAGATGAAGAATTGCAACTGTAGGCCAAAGTCAAGACTCTTGCTCCTAACAGAAAATCTAGTCCTGAAGCCAAGGTTCTAGTTCTTTAAGATAGATATTCTTGCCAGATGATAGGCGGGCATGTTGTTTCAGGTCTCCAATGTACTAATTTTCAACAAGGACAGGATTTTTGGCTTTAGACCAGGGTCTTGTTTTATTAGTGTTAGGAAGAAAGCAGCTTTGTATCTTGGTCCCAGGTCTCCAGTCTACAGCATTTGAAAGGAGGACAGTACTGTTACCTAAATGGAGGTTTTCTGTATTTTCTGTAAGAGTCAACGGCTTAGTTCTGAAGGCTATGCACTGAACGTTAGTTTGTCATTGGGTTTAATATGTTGGTAGTGTGAGTAGTTCCTTAGCCTACTCTGTTCAAAATTAGACAGTGTGAACCATCCTTGCATGGCCCTGAGGGAGTCACGAAAGGATCATGTGAGTGTCCATGGGAATCCATGCCTATCAAGAGACTGGATTGTATGAAATATGGGGAGATCATGTGACAGATGGGGATGATGCAGCACTCCCTTTGGAATGACGAGTGAATATCACTTGAGAAAATTCAGGTAAACACCTAGAAAATATTACTGCATGTAACGGAAGGTGGCCGAGACTGTCTCCTAACTGATCTACAAACGAATGTCGTGTCCACATTAAAAATTGAAGTCTATGGTATATGCGGCCATTAAATGATTGTTCAGTCAGGAAAACTGCAATATGACAGTGGAGGCAGTGGTCGCCCATTGGTCGCTTTGATAATTGTAGGATGAGTGTGCTGTGAGGAAGTGACTAGATAGCAGTGGAAACAACAGCTTCCATTTTGCTGTAATGTATGAAATACGCTGAAGCATTATGAGAATACCTCTTCATAGTGGAAAGAACAACTATGTCAGAATTTCTCTAGAGAAAAGCTCTGACTACAAATTCTAAGAAGGAATGGCTTAACCACCAATGAAAGAAAGCTGAGTTATTGACATTGAGGCAGTTCCATGAATGTGTTGAGAAAATCCTTTTTTTAGGCCAGCAGAGAAAAATGAGGTGGAAGTCTTCTGTAAATCTTGTAACAAGAATTAGGTTATCTCACGATATTCATGAGGCCTTCCTGCAGGATTCATGTTACCATCATGAAACTGGCCTGAGGTCATCAGAGGGAGTCTAGGTGACATTAGAGTGATGGTGTGGTACTAACTTTAGAATTAACCTTTTACATTCCTGGCAAAATTCATATAAACACTGAGAAAAGGAGAGCCTGTGTGTCACAGAGCCACCCAATGGGACTTCATTTGACAGCCCAATGAGAAGATGTGCAGGAGGACAGCAGCGTAGGCTACCATATAATTGTAGTTAGTTAACTGGCCTCATGTTTCGTCTGTGGCCAGGAAACTTGTTTGAAGGCAATGGAAGCAGCTGTCGCACATTAACCACGTTGAAATTTGGAGACTGAATCTGCTTGATGAAGCTACTTTAGAGCGGTGGGAACTATAGGTGCCACTTTGCTGTATTATAGCAAAAATACTGAGTCATTGTGAACATAACTCTTAAGGGCTTCTGGTGGGCATCTCGCACTATTCTTGTATGTGAACCTAGGCCACAAGTGTTGAGAGGAAATTGCCCAACAGCCAATGCATCAATGCTGAAATATTGAAAACTTAAGAATTTATGAGATGTGTTTTGAAAACACTTGGTTGAGGATAAGGGAAGAGGAGTAAGGTGGAAGTCACCTGAAAATCATGTAGGAATCACTAGGGATTCACAAGTCTGTCTCGTGAACTCCTTATGGGATTCATGTATGGGTCAAGGAAGACTCCTCGGGAATCTGATATCTACCATGTGACTAGTCTTGTTGCTATGGGGGTAGGTTATCTACTTCTTAGAATAAACCAGGCTTCAGTGTGTGAAAAGTTTTCCACTCAAGTTTACCATGTAAATGAGGCCACCATATGTTATGTTTCAAATATCCACTGCACTTACCCTAGTGCTGGGAGAGTGTGAGATACCTGGTCATGAACTATCAACATTTTTTTTTTCTGCAAAGAAGTTATTCTTACCATATGCCAAGTCCTCCACCTATAGTTCCTTTAAGTAATGTTAGGCTACATTCTATGTGCTAAGGTCTCCACTCTATTTCCTGGTAATAAAAGAAATCCTTGACCATACTTTGAGGCTCCCCAGTCGAGTTCCAGAAAGAATAGTCCAGGCTATGTGCTAGTTTTCTGAATCCTCACACTAGCTTCTCTTACCAGAGGGAAATCTTGGTGTGTATGTTCAATAATTCATTAATTACCAAAAGGAAAATTGGTGACGTGCATCCAGGTTGTTTTGAATGTACTATTAATACACCACAGGAGTGTGCCATTGGCTCACATTTCTATAATAAATGCTTGAATGGGAAGACAGTCTTGGAGCCATGAACCGAGTTGTCCATTCATCCTACTCCTAGGAGATGATTGGTTTTGTGGGTGAAAATCTCCACAAGAGTTTCTGGTAATAAGGCTTAGGGTGAGTGCTGTGGGACTAGGTCTTTAGTCTGGACATTGTTACCAATTGGATGTTCTTTATGTTGTGGGCCTGTGTCTTCCAACCAGTTTCTTTTAAGAGGTCAAGGCTTGGTGCTTAATTCCACAGTCTTTGTTCTAGTTTATTTTCCATAAAAAGAGGCTTTTGCTGTGAGCCCAGGACTCCAGGTGAGATTTTTTTCACTGAAGACATCCTTGGAATTGTGAGCTTATACTACCCCTTCAGTTTCTTAAGGGAAAGACAGAAGAAATGCTATGAGCCAATTTCAGAGTTCTACTTCCTGGATATAATGGAAGGGATTGGAACTGCAATCAAGGTCACCACTCTTGTTCCTGATAAGAATTTCAGGCCAGATACAAGATTCTAGGTCTTGAGATAAAATTCTCTTACTTGAGGATATCTTGCCCTGTGGCTTAAGTTCTCCTTCCTAATGTACCTCAGAGAGGAGGAGCTTGGACCTTTGGTCCCAGTCTCCTTTGTACTTTTTGTTAGGAAAAGACAGGCATTGTGCCTTGGGTCTGTGTCACCACTGCACATCCTCTCCTGGGAGGACAGTATTGCTAGTGTTAATGGCTGCCTTCATTTTTCTTTTGGTCTAAGAAGATAGTTTTCTTGAGTTTCTGTTCACAGAAGATACCATGGGTATAATGTGAGTAGTTTTTCAAATAGTCTGTAATAAATTTGAAGGTCCTGTACTTGAGAACCTGGCCTGCACTAATTCCTGTGGGGAGAGTTCAGGCTTGTTATCACAGGGCTAAATCTCCATTCAAGTTTCCCTTGCATAAAGTTATGCTTGTTGGTATGGGCCTACGGTACCCCTCGACATTCATTCAAAGGAAAGGCTAAGAAACTTGGGTCGGTGATACCACTTCAGTCTTCAGATTGAAGATACACTATTACCCGAGGTTTCAGTTTGACATCTTCAAATAAGTGAAGAATTATAATTGCAAGCCATGTCACCACCATCGTACCTAACAAAAATTCATGCCTGGTTCTCATGTTCAAGTTTTTCAAGAACGTTATTCTTTCCAGGGGAAAGGCTGGCCTTGCAGTTTAAGGTCTTGAATATACAAATTTTCAAGGAGGACAGGCTTTTTGGCTTTAGACCAGGGCTCTGTTGTATTGGTGTTAGGAAGAAACAGGCTTTGTGTCATAGGTCTTGGTCGCCAGTCTACATCATTTGAAGGGAGTTGAGTACTGTTACCAGATGGAATTCTACTGTCTATTCTGTGTTGACAGCCCTGATCTGTAGGCCATGCACTGCACATTAGTTTCTGTTACAGCATCTAGGGTGTTGGTAATGTGAGTAAGTTCTTAGACCAGTCTGTTCGAAATTAGACAGTGTTAAGCTTGATAGCATGGCCCCAAGGGAGTTAAGACAGAATCATGGGAGTGCCCACAGAATCAGTACCTACCAGGAGACTGGACTGTATGAACCACTGGGACATCATGTGACAGGGTGATGTAGTAATTGCTTTGGAATGATGAGTGTATATCTCTTGAGAAAATTCACATAAACACTGAGAAAACATTAGTTATCTGGAACAACAGGTGGCTGAGACAGCCTCCTAACTGAATGTTGTGTCCAAATTAAAAAACTCACTGGAGGTCAAAGGTATTTACAGCTAGTCAATTCACCTCAGGCTCCGTCTGTTATGAAGAAAACTGCTTTACGGCAGTAGAGATGGTTGTGAGACAATGGACACCTTGAAAATTAGAGTCTGAGTGTGCTGTAAGGAAGCGACAAGATAGCGGTGGAAACAACAGCTACCATTTTGCTGTAGTGTATGAAAATGCTGAATCATTGTTTCATGGCAGAAAGAATGGCTGCCTCAGAATTTCTCTATAGCAAATCTCAGACCACTAAAATTATGAGAGTATCTGGCTTAACCACAATGGAGAGAAAGCTGAAATATTGACATTGAGGCAGTTCCTTCAACATGTTCAAAAAACCCTGGTATTAGGCCGGCAGAGGAAAATGAGTGAAAGTCACTTGGAATTCTTGTAATAAGAATTAAAGATTCTCATGATATTTTCGAGGTCTTCCTGTGGGATTCACGTTACCTTTATGAAACTGGCCTAAGGGCATCACAGAGAGAGCAGGTGATGGTGCGGCTCTCATTTTTTAGTTACCCTTCTACATTCCTTGGTAAAATTCACATAAAAACTTTGAAAAGTAGAGTCCCTGTTTCAGAGCCTTCTAATAGCCCTTCATTCAAAATATCATGCATGCATAAGGAGACATGCTTGAGGAAAGCAGGGTAGGTTACCAGATAATTGTCGTTAGTTACCTCGCCTGATTTTTCTTCTGTGGTCAGGCAACCTAATTGGAGGCAATGCAAATGGCTGTCGCACATCAACCATGTTGAAATTTGGAGACTGTCTACTTGATGAAGGTACTTCACAGTGGTGGAAAACAGAGATGCCATTTTTCTGTATTGTAGCAAAAATCCTGAGTTATTCTAACATAACTCTTAATTGCTTCAGGTGGGACTCTTGCACTCTTTTTGGATGCAGACCTTAGGCCAACACTGAGGAGAGGGAATTGCTTAATGACCATTAATTCAATGTTGAAATATAGAAAATGAAGAGTATATGAGATGTGTTTTAAAAACACTTTGTTGAGGATAGCAGAAGAGTAAGTTGGAAGTCACCTGAAAATTATGTAGCAATGTCTAGAGAATTATGAGGTGTTCACGTGACCACCTTGCTAGATTCACGTGGGGGTCAAATATGACCCTGCAGGGATATGGTGTCTGCCATGTGACTAGTTTTGCGGTTGAGGGTGCAAGTTTTCAATTTATTTCTTAGAATGAACCAGACTTCAGTGTGTGAAATGTTTTGCACTCGATTATACCTTGTAAATGAGATTGGCAAGTTCTTATTTTTAAATATCCACTGTACTTACTGTAGAGCAGGTAGAGGACTGGGTACTGGGCCATGGACTTCCATAGACATTTTTTTTTCTACCAAGAAGTTCTTCTCACCATGTGCCAAGTCCTCCACTTATGGTTTCTTTATATATTGTCATAATACATTCTGTAGACCAAGGTTTCCACTCTATTTCCAGGAAATAGGAGAAAAGCTTGACCATGCTTTGAAGCTTCCAAATAGAGTTCTTGAAAAACCAGTCCAGGCCATATGCTAGTTTTGTTAGTGCCCACACTACCTTCTCTTACCAAGGAAAAGCTCGGTGTTGTAAGTTATGGTCACAATTCGATCATTGTCAAAAGGGAAAATTGGTGATGTGTGTCTACATTGCGCTGAATGTACTATTAATATGACAAAAGTTTGGTACCATCAGCCCACATTTCTATCATAAATGCTTTAATGGAAGGACAGTCTTCCTCCTCTTAAAAGATGACAGCTTGATTTTATAGGCCATAATCTCCACAAAAGTTTCTGACAACAAGGGCCAGTGAGTGTGCTGTGGGACTAGGTCTGCAGCCTAGACAATTTTACCAATTGGATATTTTTTACCTTGTGGGTCTGGGGCTTGCTTTAAGGAGTTCAGGCTAGGTGCTTAATTTCACAATCTTCTTTATCTTCCATAATGAAGGCTTTTGCTGTGTGCCCAGGACTCCAGATGAGATTTCTTCATGGAGGACATACATGGAATTATGTATCTATCCATTTAATCTCTGTTAGGGAAAGGAAGAAGAAATGCTGTGAGCCAATTTTTGATCGCTATTTCTTGGAAATAATGAAAGTGATTAGAAGTGCAAACCACAGTAAGCACTCTTGTTCTTAATTAGGAATCCAGGCAAGATACAAGTTCCTAGGTCTTGAGATAAAATTCTCTTATCTGAGGATATTTTGCCCTGTGAGTTAAGTTCTCTTTTCTGATACTTTTCAGAGAGTACAGGCTTAGAGCCTTGAGTTCCAGTCTTTCTTGTACCTTTTATTTGGAAAAGACAGGCTTTGTATCTTGGGCTCGTGTCACCACTCCACATTTTCTCTTGGGAGGACAGTGTTGCTATTAATGTCTGCCTTCATTTTTCTTTTGTTCTGAAAACACAGCTTTCTTTGTGGGCCATACACTCCACTTGAGTTTTTGTTCACAGGGGTTACCTTGGGTATAGTGTAAGAAGTTGTTTCATCTAGTCTGTAAAAAATTTGACCATCTTGAATATGGGAGCCTGAGCTTGCACTCTAATTCTTGTGAAGAGAGTTCAGGCTTGTTGTCAGAGGCCTAAGTCTCTATTCTAGTTTTCCTTGCTTAAAGACATGCTTGTGGCTATGGGCCTAGGCCACCCCTCAACATTCATTCAGAAGAAAAGTCTAAGAACTGTGGCTCAAGGACACCAATTCAGTGTTCAGAATGAAGATATGCTTTGGCCCAAAATATCAGCTTGACATCCTCAAATAGGTGAAGAATTGTAACTATAAGCCAAAGTCACCATCATCGCACCTAAGAAAAATCCATCCCTAAAGCCAAGGTTCAAGTTCTTCAAGACAGTTATTCTTACCAAAGGAAATCTTTTCTTTACAGTTTAATGGCTCCAATGTACAAATTTTCAATGAGGAACGGCCTTTTGGCTTTATAGCAGGGCTCTGTTGTAATAATGTTAGGAAGAAACATGCTTTGTGTCATGAGTCCATGTCCTCAGTTTACATCATTCAAAGGGAGAACAATTCTGTTATCTGAATGGAATTCTTCTGTTGTTTCTGTAAGAGTCCACAGCTTTGATCTGTGGGACAATCACAGCACATTAGTTTCTGTCACAGTGTGTAGGATATCGGTAATGTGATCAGGTCCTTAGACTAGTCTGTTCAAAATCAGACAGTGTTAAGGTTGGTAGCATGTCCCCAAGGGAGTCATGACAGGATCATGTGAGCACCCTCAGGAATAAAGAGCCTATCATGAGACAGGACTGTATGAAACACTGGGACATCATGTGAGAGATGGGGTGATGTAGTGCTTCCTTTGGAATGATGAGTGCATATCTCTTGAGAGAATTTGCATAAACACTGAGAAAACATTAGTCTTTGTGGAACGGTAGGTGGAAAAGACAGCATCCTAACTGAATGTCGTTACCAAACTACAAAACTCATTTAAGGTCATCGGTATATGCAGGATGTCAGGAATTGTTAATTTGCCTCAGGCTTTGTCTGTTGCGATCAAAACTGCTTTACGGCAGTGGAGATAGTGATTGCACATTGGACGCATTGAAAATTGGAGGCTCAGTATGTAAGGAAGTGACTGGATAGCAGTGGAAACAACAGCTGCCATTTTGCTGTAGTCTAGGAAAATTGCTGACTCATTATGAGAATAACTCTTTATGGCAGAAAGATTGGCTGCCTCAGTTTTTCTCTATAGCAAACCTCAGA
Organism: Macroglossus sobrinus; assembly: GCA_004027375.1. Taxonomy (NCBI): domain Eukaryota; kingdom Metazoa; phylum Chordata; class Mammalia; order Chiroptera; family Pteropodidae; genus Macroglossus; species Macroglossus sobrinus. The sequence continues at coordinate 64,768 of PVKZ01001281.1, forward strand.
CTACTAAAATTCTGTGAGGGACAGGCTTAACCATTATGGAAAGGAAGGTGAGATATTAAAATTGATGCAGTTCTTTCGACGTGCTCAGAAAACTCTTGATTTAGGCCAGCAGAGGAAAATGATGTGAAAGTCACCTGGAAATCAGGTGATGGTTTGGTGCTCACTTTTGAGTTACCATTCTACTTTCCTTGGTAAATTTACATAAACTAGGAAAAGGAGAGTCCCTGTTTCAGAACCCCTAACAGCAATTCGATTGAAATGTTATGTCTGCATGAGAAGACATGCTTGAGGACAGCAGAGTAGGCTATCAGATAATAATATTTAGTAACCTGCCCTGATTTTTCTTCTGTGGTCATGCAACTTGATTGAAGGCAATGCACACAGTAGTCGCACATGATCTGTGTTGAAATATTGAGGCTGAGTCTACTTGATGAAGCTCCTTCACAGCTTTGGAAACAATTGGTGCAATTTTGCTGTACTGTAGCAAAAATGCTGAGTCGTTGTGAGCATAACTCCTCATGGCTTCAGGTGGGACTCCTGCACTATTCTTGGATGCAGACCTTAGGCCTACAATGTTGACAGCAAATTTCTTAAGTACCAATGCATCAATGCTGAAATATTGAAAATGAAGCATGATGTATAAGGCATAATTTAAAAACATTTTATTGAGGATGGGGAAGAGGAGTAAGTTGGAAGTCATCTGAAAAGCATGTAGCAATTTCTAGTCAATCACTTGTCACATAAACACCTCATGGGATTTATGTGGGCGTCAAGGGAGACCTGCAGGAACCTGGTATCTGCCATGTGACTAATCTTGTGGCTGTGGGTGTAGATTTTCAATTTACTTCTTAGAATGAATCAGACTCAGTGTGTTAAACATTTTTCACTTAAGTTTCTGTTGTAACTAAGACTGGCATTGTGTTATGTTTTCAAACATCCACTATACTAACCCCAGTGCGTGTAGAGTATGGGGTTCTAGGTAATATACTTGTATTGATATTTTCTTTTTTTCTATCAAAAAGGTCTTTTTACCACGAGCCAAGGGTCAGGGTTGGTTTTGTAGGACTAGGTCTTCAGTCTGGACATTTTTACCAATTGGATATTCTTTATGTTGTTGACCTGGGGCTTCTAGCTAGTTCATTTTAGGAGGTTCAGGTTTGGTGCTGAATTCCACAGACTTCATTCTAGTTTATCTTCCATAACGAAGTCTTTTGTTGTGAGCCCAGGAACCCAGGTGAGTTCTTCACAGAGGACAATCTTGCAATTGTGGGCTTATGCTATCCTTCAGTCTCTGTTAAGAAAAGACAGAAGAAATGCTGTGGGCCAATTTCTGAGTGCTACTTCCTGGAAATAATGGAAGAGATTGGAACTGCAAACCAAGGTCAGCACTCTTGTTTCTGATTAGAAATCCAGGCAGGATAAAAAGTGCTAGGTCTTGAGATAAAATTCTTTTACCTGAGGACATCTTGCCCTGTGGGTTAAGTTCTCCTTTCTAATACAATTCAGAGAGTACAGGCTTAGAGACTTCAGTCTCAATCTCCCTTGTACTTTTAATTAAGAAAAGACAGGTATTGTGCCTTTTGCCTGGGTCACCTGTCCACATCTTCTCCTGGGAGGACAGTTTTGCTGGTATTAATGGTGGCCTCCATTCTTCTTTTGTCCTGAAAACACAGCTTTCTTTGTGGGCCATACACTCCACATGACTTTCTGTTAACAGGAGATACCTTAGGTTTAGTATGAGTAGTTCTTCAATCTAGTCTGTAATAAATTGGACAGTTTTGAACATGGGAACATTAGAGACTCTGCTCTGATTCCTGTGAGGAGAGTTCAGGCTTTTTGTCACAGACCTAATTTTCCATTGTAGTGCTCTTGCATAAAGCTGTTCTTGTTGCTCTGGACCTATGGCAACTCTTGATATTCCTTCAGAAGAAAAGGCTGTGAACATGGGTTGAGGATACCACTTCAGTCTTCAGAATGAAGATATACTGTGTCCTGAAGTCTCAGCTCCACATCTTGGTATAGGTGATTAATTGTAACTGGAAATCAATGTTACCACCATCGTACCTAACAAAAATTCATACCTGGAGCCAAGGTTCAAGTTCTTCAAGAAAGTTATTCTTACCAGAGTAAAGGCTGACCTGTGGTTTAAAAACTCCTATATACAAATTTTAAATGAGGACAAGCTTTTGGCTGTATAGCAGGGCTCCATTGTATTAGTTTCAGGAAGAAACAGGCTTTGTGTAATATGTTCAGGTATCCAGTCTACATCATTTGAGGGGAGGACAGTACACTTTCCTGAATAGAAGTCTCCTGTCTTTTCTGTAAGAGTTTACAGCTTTGATTTGTGGCTCATGCTCTGCACATTAGTTTTTGTCATATGGTCTAAGATGTTAGTAATGTGAGTAGATTCTTAGACTATTCTGTTCAGTATTAGACAGTGTTAAGCTTGGTAGCATAGCCCTGAGAGAGTTACAACAGAATCACCTGAATGCCTGTGGGAATCAAGTGCCCATCAAGAGACTGGACTATATAAAACAGTGAGACATCATGTGACAGATGGAGTGATATAGTGCTTCCTTTGGAATGATGAATGCATATCTCTTGAGAAAATTCACGTAAACACTGAGAGACATTATTCCGTGTGAAATAGAAGGTAGACTAGACAGCCTCCTAACTGAATGCCATGTCCAATTTACAAAACTCACCTGAGGACTTGTTACACAGTAACAAGGTCTTTTTGGTGGGGAAAAAAAAGTCAATAGCGGTCCATGGCTGAGGACACAGTCTTCTGCACTAGGTTAAGTAGAGTAGATGTTTGAAAACACAACACAATGTTGGTCTCATTTAAAAAGTAAATGAAAGAAAAGAATTTTACACACTAAAGCATGGTTCATTCTAAGAAGAAGAGTTTAAGCCTACACTCACAGCAACAAGAATAGTCACATGATAGACACAAGAATCCCGCGGGGTCTTCCTTGAGCCCCATGTGAATGCCGTGAGGTGTTCACATGATGGCCATGTGAATCAGTATTTATTGGTACATGATTTTTAGGTGACTTCTATTTTACTCCTCTTCCCATATCCTCAATCAAGTGTTTTTAAAACACGTCTTATAAACTCTTCATTTTCAATATTTCAGCATTGATGCATTGGCCGTTAAGCAATTCCATCTCAACAGTAGTAGCCTAAGGTCTGCATCTAAGATAAGTGCAGGAAGCCCAACTAAAGCCGATAAGAGTTACGCTCACAGTGACTCAGCATTTTTGCTACAATACAGCAAAATGGCGCATATTGTTTCCAACATTATAAATAGCTTCGTCAAGCAGACTCAGCCTCCAAATTTCAACATCAATAATTTGTGACAACTGCTCCCATTGCCTTCAAGCAGCTTGCCTGACCACGGATGAAACATCAGGCCAGTTAACTAACGACAACAGGCTGGTAGTCCACTTTGCTGGCCTCAAGAAGTCTTCTCACAGAGACATAAAATGTCGATTGAAGAGCCTTTAGGTGGCTCTGTGACACACAGATTCTCCTTTTCTCTGTGTTTATGTGAATTTTACCAAGAAATGTAGAAGGGTAACTCAAATGAGTGCCACACCATGATCCTAATGTCACCTGGTCTCCCTGTGATGCCCTCAGGCCAGTTTCATGATGGAAATGTGAATCCCGCAGGAAGGCCTCATGAATATTGCCAGATTCCTTATTTCTTATTACAAGATTTCCAGCTGACCTCCACCTCATTTTCCTCTGTTGGCCTAATACAAAGGTTTTCTGAACACATTGAAGGAACTGTGTCAATGTCAATATTTCAGCTTTCTGTCCATGGTGGTGAAGCCGGTCTCAGAATTTGTAGTCTGAGGTTTGCTATAGAGAAATTCTGAGGCAGCCATTCTTTACACCATAAAGGGTGATCTACACTATGACTCGGGCTTTTTCATATAATACAACAAAATGATGGCTATTATTTACACCTCTATCCAGTCATTTTCTCACCGCACACTCAGCCTCCAATTATCAACGTGGCAAATGTGCGACCACTTCCACCACTGCCATAAAACACTGTTCCTGAAAACAGACAAAACCTGAAGTGAATTAAGAATTAATCACTGGCCAAATATACCATTAATCTTAAGTTTTGTAATGTGGAATCGACATTTCATTTGGGATCAGTTACGAGGCTGTCTTGGGTACCTCCTTTTCCACAGACTAATGTTTTCTCAGTGTTTATGTAAATTTTCTCAAGTGATATACTTTTCAACCCAAAGGGAGCACTACATTGCCCCATATGTCACATAATGTCCCAGTGTTCCATACAGTCCAGTCTCTTGATTGGCTCCTGATTCCCATGGGCCCTCATGTGATCCTGTCCTGACTCCCTTGGGGCCATGCTCCCAAGCTTAACACTGTCTAATTTTAAACAGACCAGTATAAGGACCTACTCACACTACCAACATCTTATAGCTTGTGACAGAAACTAATGTACAGTGCATGGTCCACAGATCATGCTGTCGACACGTACAAAAAAGAAAAGAGACTTCCATTCTGTTAACAATACTGTCCTTCTTTCAAATGATGTATACTGGGGACACAGGCCCATGACACAAAACTAGCTTCTTCCTAACACTAATACAACAGAGCCCTGGTCTAAAGCCTAGAAGGCTGTTATCACTGAAAATTGGTATACTGACAACCTTAAACTGCAATCCCAGCCTTTCCTCTGGTAAGAATACCTTTCTTACCAGAGCATAAGAAAAAATAACTTTCTTGAAGAAGTAGAACCATAGCTCCAGGTCTAGACTTTCTGTTAGGAGCAAGAGTGGTGACTTCAGCTCTCAGTTCCAATTCTTCACCTACTTCAGAAGGTCAAACTGAGACCTTGGGCCATAGTATTTTTCTGTCTGAAGTCCGACGTGGTATCCTGGACCCATGGATCTTAGCCTTTTCACATAAATGAATGTGGAATGGGGTCCTAGGCCCACAGCAACAAGCCCATCTTTATGTAAGAAAAACTAGAATGGAGACTTAAGCCTGTGACATCATGCCTGGACTCTCCTCACAGGAATTAGAGTGCAGGCCCAGGCTCCCAAGTTCAAGGCCATCCAATTTATAGCAGACTAGACCAAACAACTACTCAAACTACACCCAGGGTATCTCCTGTGAAAAGACACTCATGTGAAGTGTCTGGCCCACAAATAAAGCTATTTCTGAGAACAAGTAAAAAATGAAAGTTGCCATTCATACCAGCAACCCTGTCTTTACTTGAGTGGATGTGTAGTGGTGACATGGGCCCAAGGCACAATGCCTGTCATTTTCTAACTAAAAGTACAAAAGAGACTAAGACCCAAGGCACTCAGCCTATTCTGTATGAAAATTAGTAGATAGAAGAACTTAACCCACAGAGCAAGCCTATTCTCAGGTAAGAGAACCTTATCTCGAGACCTAGGACCTTGTCTCCTGCCTGGATTTTTAATCAAAAACCAGGGTGCTGACCTTGATATGCAGTTCTAATACCTTCTCCTATTTCCAGGTAGTAGAGCTCAGAAATTTTCCCACAGTATTTTTTCTCTTTCCCTAACAGAGACTGAAGGGATGGCGTATGCCCACAGTTCCAAGCCTGTCCTCCGTGAACAAATGTCTGGAGTTTTAGGCTCACAACAAAAGCCATCTTTATGGAATAGAGACTAGAACAAAGACTGTTGAAATCTGAACAAAAATGGACCTGCACAAAGAAACTGGTTGGTAGTCTGAGGCCATCCCACGTGAAGACCATCCAATTGGTAACAATGTTCAGACTGAAGACCTAAGCCCACAACACCCAACCTTGACCTTGCTACCAGAAACTCTTGTGGAAATCCTTGGCCTAAAGATCTTTAAAGTATTTACAATAGAAATTTGGACCAATGGTGTCAATCTTGTATCATGTTAACAGTACATTCAGCACAACCTAGTCCATGTCACCAATTATTCCTTTTCATAGTTATTGAAAGGTGTCTATAACTTGTAGCACCAAGCTTTCACCTCCTATGAAAACAGAGTGGGCACTAAGAAACCTGGCACAAAGCCTGAACTCTTCTTTCAGGGACACAATTGTGGAGCTTAGAAGTATGAGCAAGCATTTCTCCTATTTCTAGGAAGTTGTGTGGAGACCTTGGCCCACAGAATCTAGTCTAACTTTTCTTAATGCTACCTCAAGTGAAGAACTTGGCATATGATAACAAAAACTTTTTGTTGAAAAAAGAAAAGCTGATCAAAGTCCATGGCCCAGTACCCAGTCCTCTACGTGGATCATAGGAAGAAGAGTGGACATTTGAAAACACAACACCATACCAGTCTCATTTCAAGGTAAACTCGAGTGTAAGATGTTCCACAGATTCAAGCCTTGTTCATTCTAAGATGTATAATGAAAACCTACACCCACAGCAACAAGAATAGTCACTTGGTAGATACACTATACTCATGCAATCTTCCTTGACTGCCACAGGTATCCTGTGAGGTGCTCACTTTACCCACCGTGATTCCCTAATGATTGCTGCATGATATTCAGGTGACTTCCTCTGTTTTTCTCTTCACCTATCCCCATATCAGTGTCTGAGCTATTGCTTACCAGACCCAGAAAATTCGGTGGTGTGAGACCTTGTTGGACGAATGTTAAAGAGGTAGACAGGAGAAGAGATGGCAGATCCCAACTTTACTGTGAAGAGCTCATTTTTGTTAGGAAGTGCAGTTCCATTGCGAAGTGCAGTTTATTGCATGAGTCACACAGTCATGGGTGCACTTCTCCTGCTCCCCTTTTATTGTGCTCCCCTTCTCTCTCCTTCTTTCTCCAAAGGACTGTATGTCTCCTCACATAGCAGATTACAAAAGTGGCATTCAGCCACACATGTATGACACAATAAGCTGAAGTATGTTTACATATTTTCTAATTCTAGGGTCCTAATCTAGCTGTGGGCCTGGATTACAGCCAGACCTTGGGCCAGTCAGGCCTTGGATCAGCTAGGCCTTGAATAATAGCCAGACCTTGGATCACAGTGAGACTTTGGGCCAGTCAGACCTGGCATTCACACTCCAGGTATTTTCAAATCACGTCTCATAAACATTTCATTTTCAATATTTCAGCATTGATACATTGGCCATTTAAGACTTCCTTCTTGACAATAGTGGCCTGAGGTCCGCATACATGAATTATGCGGGAGTCCCACAGGAAGTCGTTAAGACTTCATGCTCAAAATGACTCAGCATTTTTGCTGCAATACAGCAAAATGGCAGGCGCTGTTTCCATCACCCTAAAACTACCATAAAGTAGTTTCCTCAAGCAAATATATAGCCTCCAAATTTCAATGCAGTTAATGTGCGACAGCAGCTCCCATTGCCTTCAAGTATGTTGCCTGATCACAGACAAAATCTCAAGCCAGTTAACTGATGACAATTGTATGGTAGCCTATACCACTCCTCAGGCAAGTTTTCTCATGTAGACATGACTTTTGCATTGAAGGGCAGTTAGGTGCCTATCTCAGCCATGCTCTATTACATAAAGATTCTCCTTTTCTCAGTGTTTATGTGAATTTTACCAAGGAATGTAGAAGGATAACTCAAAAGTCAGCACCACACCATCACTCCAATGTCACATTATCTCCTGTAATGCCTTCAAGCTAGTCCTTTGATGGTCACATGAATCCTGCGGAAAAGCCACGTGAATACTGCTATATTCACTCTTTCTTGCAAAGAGATTCTCTGGTGAGTTCCATCAAATTTTCCTCTGCTGGCCTAAACCAATGGTTTTCAGAACACAATGAAGGAAATGCCTCAATATCATTTTCTCAGCTTTCTTTCTATGGTGGTTAAGCCAGTCTCTCCCAGAATTTGTAGTCTGAAGTTTGCTATAGAGAAGTTCTGAGGCAGCCGTTCTTTCCTCCAGGAAGGAGTATCCTCACAATAACTGAGCATTTTTCCTACGCTACAGCTAAATGATGGCTGTTATTTCCACTGCTATCCAGTTTCTTCTTCACAGCACACTCAGCCTCCAATTATAAATGCAGCCAATATGTGACCGTTGCCTTCACTACCATAGGGCAGTTTTCCTGACAACAGACAAAACCTGAGGCGAATTAACAATCACTGACTGGCACATATACCATTGATCTCAAGTAAGTTTTGTAATGTGGATACAACATTCAATTGGAGGTCAGTTAGGAGGCTGTCTCAGTCACTTTCTGTTATACACACAGACTAATATTTTCTCAGTGTTTATGTGAATTTTCTCAAGTGATATGCACTCGTCATTCCAAAGGGAGCACTACATCATCCCCATCTGTCACACAATCTCCCTGCGTTTCATACAGGCCAGTCTTTTGATGGGCACCGGATTCCCACCGGCGCTCACGTGATCCTTTTGTGACTCCCTTGGGACCATACTTCCAAAATTAACACTGTCTAATTTTGAACAGATTAGGCTAAGGACCTACTCACACTACCAACTAGACCCCGTGACAGAAATTAATGTGCAATGCATGGCCCACAGATCAAAGCTGTTGACTATTACAGAAAAGACAGGAGACCTCCTTTCAGGTAACAATACTGTCCTCCCTGTAAATGATGTAGACTGTAGACCCAGACCCATGACACAAATTTGGTTTCTTCCTAACACTAATATAATGAAGCCCTGGTCTAAAGCCAAAAAACCTGTCATTGTTGAAAATTAGAATATTGGAGACCTTAAAGCACTAAGCCACCTTTCTTCTTGTAACAATATCTTTCTTGAAGAACTAGAATCTTGGCTCCAAGCCTAAACTTTTATTAGAAGAATGGTGACTTTACCTTGTGGTTCCAGTTCTTCACCTATTTCAGGAGGTCGAGCTGAGAACTCAAGCCACAGCATTCTCTTGTCTTTTTCTAACAGTGACTGAAGTGGTATCCTGGGCGCATGGTTCTCAGCCTTTCATCTGAGTGAATGTCGATTGGTGTCCTAGACCACAGCAACAAGGCCATCGTTATGCAAGGGAAACTAGAATGGAAACTTAGGCCTCTGACACCAGGCCTGGACTTTCCTCACAGGAATTAGAATGAAGGCCCAGGTTCCCAAGTTCAAGACCAACTAATTTATAACATACTTAACGAAACAACTACTCACACTACACCCAAGATATCCCCTGTGAACAGAAACTAATATGGAGTGTATGGCCCAGAAAGAAAGCTGTTTTCTCAGAACAAAAAAAGAACGAAGGCTGCCTTAATATCAGCAACACTAACAAAAAGTACATGGGAGCCTGGGACCTAAGCCACTCAGCTTGTCCTGTCTGTAAACTAGTAAAAAGGAGAACTTAACTCATAGGGCAAGTCTGTCCTCAGGTAAGAGAACCTTATCTAGAGACATAGGACTTTGTTTCCTGCCTGGATTTTTAATCAGGAACCAAAGTGCTGACCTTGGTTTACAGTTCCAATTCCTTCCCTTATTTTCAGGACGTAGAGTTCAAAAATTGGTCCATAGGGTTTCTTCTATCTTTCTCTAACAGAGAATGAAGGAGTTCCAAGCCCATCATCTGTGAACAAATGTCACATGGAGTCTTAGGTTCACAGCAAAAGCCTTCTTTATGCAAGAGAAACTAGAATAAAGACTGGAAATCTGCATCAAGCCTGGATCTCATAAAACAAACAAGATGGCTGCCCCACACCCACAATGTCAAGACTATCTAATTGGTAACAACGTCCATACTGAAAACCTAGGCCCACAACACCCAGCCTGGCCCTTGCTATCAAAAACTCTTAGAGACCTTGGCCTAGAGAACTAAGCTGTCATGTCTTAAGAAGAGGAAGAACAGAGGACTTGGTTCATGGCTTCAAGACTGTCCTCCTCTTAAAGCATTTGTGATAGAAATTTATACCATTGGCACCAACTTTGTGTCATGTTAACAGTACATTTAACGCAAACTGGTTCCACGTCACCAATTTTTCCTTTTGACAATTATTGGAAGGTGACCCTAACTTACAGCACCAAGCCTTTCCCCTGGTAGGACAAGGTAGTTTGGGAACTAAGAAACCTGGCATATAGCCTGGATTGTTCTTTCAGGAATTCAATTGTGGAGCTTGGAAGCATGGCCAAGCATTGCTCCTATTTCCGGGTGGTAGAGTAGAGATCTTGGCCTGCAGAATTTAGCCTAACTTTATGTAAAGTTACCTTAGGTGGAGGATTTGGCACACGGTAACAAGATTGTCTTGCTAGGAATAAAAAAAGGCCATAGAAGTCCATGGCACAGGACCCATTCATCTGCCCATATCAAAGGAATTAGAGTGGATGTTTGAAAACATGATACCATGCTAGTCTCTTTTACAAACTCAATTGGAAAACGTTTCACATGCTCAAGCCTCATTCATTCTAAAAAGTAGAGTGAAAACCTATGCCCACAGTAAGAAGAATAGTCACCTGGTAGACATACAATTCCTGCAGGGTCTTCCTTGACCCCTCTGTGAATCCCGCAAGGTGTTTATATGACTGCCATGTGGTTCCCTAGTGATTGCTACATTATTTTCAGGTGACTTACATCTTATCCTTCTTCCCCTATCCTCAACCGTACATGCTACAAGATTTTCAGGTGACTTCCATTCATTTTCTTCTGCTGGCCTAAACCAAGGGTTTGCAGAACATGTTGAAGCAACTGCCTCAATGTCCATACCTTAGCTTTCTTTCCATGGTCGTTAAACAAATCCCTCTCAGAATGTGTAGCCTGTGGATTACTATAAAAGAATTTTGAGGCAGCTGCTCTTTCCACCATGAAGAGATATCCTCATAATGACTCAGCATTTTCCCTACAATACAGCAAAATGGCAGCTTTGTTTTCACCGCTATCCAGTCACTTCCTCACAGCAGACTCAACATCCAAATTTCAACACAGCCATTGTGCGACCACTGCCTCCATTGCGGTAAAGCAGGTTTCTTAACAACAGACAAAAGCTAAGGCAAATGAACAATCATGGCCACATATATCACTGACCTCAACTAAATTTTCTAATGTGAGCATAACTTTCTATTTGAGGTCAGTTAGGAGTTTTTCTTGGGTACCTTCTGTTACATACAAAGTAATGTTTTCTCAGTGTTTATGTAAATTTTCCCAAGTGATGTGAAACTGTAATATAAAAGTGAGCCCCACACAATCACTGAATGTCATGTCATCTTCCTGTGACTCATACCAACCTGGCTCTTGATGGTAATGTAATTTCCCCAGTGTGGTAACGTGAACACGACCTAATTCCCGTGGAATTGTCACTTGACCATGTCATGATTCCCATGGAGCTTAAACCTCAATTTCAGCTTTTCTCTGGTAAGAATTTCTTACTTGGAGAACTAAAACCTTGGCTCCATGCCTAGACTTTCTGTTAGGAGAGAGTATGATGATCTTGGCTTGCACTTCTAATTTCTTCACCTTTTATAAGAGGTGCACCTGAGAACTTGCCTCTCTGCATTTCTTCTGTCTTTTCCTAACAGAGACTGAATTGATGGCCTGGGACCACAGTTATAAGCCTGTCCTTCCTGAACAAATGTTGAGTAGAGCCCTAGGCCCACAGCAAAAAGCTTGTCTTTATACAAAAAAAAAACTAGAATGCAGAATTAGGCCCATGACAGTAAGCATGAACTCTCCTCACAGGAACTAGAGTGCAGCCCAAGGCTGTCTCATTTATAACACACTAGATGAAAGACTTACTCACACTGCACTCAAGATAGCCTTGGTGAACAGAAACTCAAGTAGAGTGCATGACCCAAAAACAAAGCTGTCTTCTTTCAACAAAAGGAAGAATGAAGGACTCTATTCATTCCAGTAATACTGCCTACTAGAAATGATGTGGAGTGGTGACATGCGCCCAAGGCACAAAGCCTGTCTTTTCCTAAATGTAAGTACAAAAAAAGTAGTTCCCAAGACACTAAGCCTATCCCCTCTGAAAACTAGTAGATAGGACACCTGTACTCAGAGGACAAACCTGAAATCTGGTATGAGAATCTTAACTCGAGACCTAGGACCTTGTCTCTGGCATGGTGGTTGAATCAGGAACTAGAGTGATGACCTTGGTTAGCACTTCCAATCCCATCCCCTATTTCCAGGCAGTAGAACTGAGAAATTGGCCCATAGAATTTCTTCTCTCTTTTCCTATCAATTTCAGAAGCACTGGCATATGCCCATGGTTCTAAGAGTGTCCTCTCTGAATGAATGTCAACTGGAGTTCTAGGCACACAGCAACAAGCCTTCTTTATGGAAGAGAAATTAAAACTGAGACTGTGGAAATTGGCACCAAGCCTGGAACTCCTAAAAGGAACTAGTTGGCAGCCCCAGGCACACAAAGCCAAGACTATCCAATTGGTAACAAAGACCAGACTGAAAACCTAGGTCCACAACACCCAGTCTGGCCCCTGCTACCAGAAACTCTTTTGGAGACCTTGGCCACAAATCAAGCTGTCATCTCCTAAGAAGAGGAAGAATGGATGACTTAGTTCACAGCTCCAAACCTATCTGCTCTTTCAAGTATTCACTATGGAAATTAGGATCAATGGCACCAACCTAGTGTCATGCAAACAGTCCATTCAGCACAACCTGGTCCCACATCACTCATTTTCCCTTTGGCCAATTATTGAAAAGTGACTGTAACTTACAGCAACAAGCCTTTCCCTTGGCAATAGAAAGTAGTGGTGTGCACTTAGAAACTCGGCATAAAGCCTGAACTGTTCTCTTAGTCACTCTACTGGGGAGCTTGGAAGCACAGCCAAGCTTTGTTCCTATTTCCAGGAAGTAGTGTGGAGACCTTGGCCCAAAGACTCTAGCCTAACTTTTCTTAAAGAAACCTTATATGGAGGACTTGGCACATGGTAACAAGACCGTCTTGGTAGAATAAAAACGTCAAAAGAAGTCTAAGACCCAGGACCCAGACCTCTGCCCAGATCAGTGGAAGTAGAATGGATATTTGGAAACACCACACCATGCCATCTCATTTTCAAGGTAAAGTTGAAGGGAAAACATTTCCAACATACTCAAGCCTGGTCCATTCTAATGAGAAGAAAACTTATGTCCTCAGCAAAAAGGCTAATCACCAGGTAGATACACGATTCCCACAGGGGCTTCCTTGACCCCATGTTGAATCCCATGAGGTATTCAGGTGACCTCCCATGATTCTCTAATGATCTCTGTGTGAATTTTTTTGACTTCCACCTTATTCCTGTATTTCTATCCTCAACCAAGTGTTTTCAAAACACGTCTCATAAACTGCTTCATTTTCGATATTTGTTTTGATCCATTGACCATTAAGCAATTCCCTCTTGATAGTTGTGACCTTAGGTCTGTATTAAAGAATAATGGGAAATTTGCACTTGAAGCTGTTAAGAGTTATGTTCACAATGACTCAGAATTTTTTGCTAAAATATAGACAAATGGTGGCTGCTATTTCCACCACTCTAATGTAGCTTCATCATGGCAGATTCTGCCTCCAAATTTCAATGTTATTAATGTGTGACAGCCACACCCATTGCATTCAAGCAGGTTGCTTGACCATGAAGGAAATCTCAGGACTATTACCTAATGATCATTGTCTAGAAGCTCACACCACTATTCTCAAGCATGGTTATTCATGTAGGCACATTAGGCACATGGTGTGCCTCAGCCATCCAGACAAACACAATCTAAGATGACCAATGTCATGTTAAAACTGCTGTATATGATGATGTTCAAGCAAAGACGAGTTCTTCCCCCAACCCCCAATGCTTTTGTAGAAATTTAAGCTAAGGGGGAAGAAAGAAAGTATCAATTGAAATTGAAAGGTTGGAGTGTACAAGGACCCAGCAGTAGCCATGTACAAAACAGTACAGAGAACATAATGCATAAGTAGCAAGTGAAAGATTGAAGGGCAGTGAGGTGGCTGTCGCACACAAACTCTTCTTTCTAAGTTTTGATGTGAATTTTACCAAGGACTGTAGAAGTAGATCTCAAAGAGAGTGCATCACCATCACTCCAATATTACTTGATCTCCATGTGATACATTCAGGCCAAGCTCTTGATGGTCACATGATTCCCGTGGGCAGCCACGTGAATGTCGCGAGATTTCCTAGTACTTGCTCCAAGATTTTCAGATGACTTCCACTCATTTTCCTCTTCTTGCCAACATGAAGATTTTTCAGAATGTGTTGAAAGACCTGCCTCATTATCAATATCTCAGCTTTCTTGCCATGTTTGTAAAGCCAGTCTCTTTCAGAATTTGTAGCCTGTGGATTCCTATACAAAAATTGTGAGGCAGCTGCAATTTCCACCATAAAGAGATATCCTCACAATAACTCAGCATTTTTTTATATAATATAACAAAATGGCAGCTTTGTTTCCACACTATTTAATTGCTTCCTCACAGCACACATAGCCTCCAATTTTCAATGTGGCCATTGTGCAACCACCACCTCCACTGTCTTAAATCAGGTTTCCTGACAATATACAAAAGCTAGGTGAATAAATGTTCATTGTCTGGCTACATATACCACTGAACTCAAGTAAGTTTTCTAATGCAGACGTTGACATTTGATTGGAGGACAGATAAGAGTCTGTCTCAGCCACCTTCTGTTACACACAGACTAAAGATTTTTCAGTTATTATGTGAATTTTCTCAAGTGATGTGGAACTGTAACATGAAAGTGAGTGGCACCCAATCACTCAAAGTCCTGTGATCTTCTTGTTATTCTCACCCGCCAATCTTTTGATTGTCTCGTGATCTTCTCAATTCAATTACATGACCCTGCTGGGCCATGATCCCAAGGTGAAGACCATCTAATTTTTAACAGACTATGCTAAAGACCTATGCACACTACAAACAACCTATAGACACTGTGAGCAGAAACTTATGTGCAGTGAAAGGCCCACAGATCAAAACTCTCTACTCTTATAAAAAAGAAAGGAGACTTCTGTTCAAGGTACCTGTACTGTCCTCCATTCACATGATATAAACTGGAGACCCATACCTATGGCACAAAGCCTGTTTCTTCTTAACTCTAATACGAGGAGCCACAAAGCTCATCCATGTTGAAAACTGGAAGATTATACAGTTTAAACTGCAATGCCACCCTTTCCTCTGGTAAGGATTTATTACTTGGAGGACTAGAACCTTGGTTCCAGGCCTGGACTTTCTGTTAGATGCAAGAGTGGTGACCTTATATTGCACCTCTAGCCCCTTCACCTTTTCCAGGAGGTAGAGCTGAGACCATGGACCACTTCTGTCTTTTCCTAACAGAGACTGAAGTGATGGCTTGTACTCCCTGAACAAATGTGTCCTAGACCCACAGCAACAAGACTGTCTTTATGAAGCTTGCAAAAAGTAAACAGGCTTATTGTCCATCATAAGTGGGCAGCGGACCTCCTGATCCCCGCTTTCTGTTTTCTTTCTTTTCTCAATCTCCCACCATTCCCACTCAGGTTTATTTTTCAGGAATGTATTGGATGTGGCAGGATTTACCGCTTGCAGAGCATGGTAGGTGGCACCCAAACAGAGACTTAAGTCCAGGAAAACTTGTAAATACAATCAAGTGAGGAGATATTCCCTCAGGAAAGGGTGCACAAAAGAATAAAGGAGGAGGTAGAATGCAGAGAACAGCCTGGTGGAATTTAGGAAAACATGAGTGTTAACAAATTTAAGGTATTAAGGAAAAATAAGGAATTGGCTGTTACAATCAGGAGTAAAACATGGGGCAATTAGGGTCAAAAGACCGTAGTATTTATGCACAGATGCTTAAAATTATGCTTAGGACTAGAGGACGCAGTGTGCATACTCAACAGATTTAGCAATTTTTAGAGTTTATACGAATAACTTACACCTGGCTTCCAGATGAAGGAACAATGAATTTAGAAACATGGGAAAAGGTTGGAGTGTGCTTAAGGGAATGTTTTTCAGCTGAAGGACCTAAAGATTTTTCTATTCCAACTTTTGCCTTATGGGGATTAGTAAGGGATACCCTTGATTCTTCACCTTCTGCCAGTCAACTTCCTGCTATAGTACAGCAGTTAAAAAGCACAATAGAAGGTTAATAAAGGTTGTCCCTCCTTTAACTGAGGAGCCTTTATCACCAGAGCACAAGCAGGAATTAGAAACAGAAATGTCACTCTGCAGAGTGCTCTGATGAGGAAGAAGACTGTGCCACAGGATTGGTCACAGCTTTGGCAAAATTGTCTTGTGGAGCGCCACCTGTGACTGTTCCTGCAGTTCCTTCCTGCAGGACCAAGCCTAAGAGAAATACTATTACTTTGTCTGTAACATCTAAAACTTTATGTTCTCCCATGCAGTGGGGATGGCAAATAGCCAGAGAAGAAGAAGAAGATACTGGTGGATTTCATGTGTTTCCAGTCACTGAGAGACAAGTAAATGGAGAAGTTGTTAGAGCACATTCTGCTATTCCTTTTAAGTCATTTAAAGAACTAAACAGGCTTGTACTACATATGGGCCTACAGCATCTTTTACTTTGGTGATGCTTGAGGGTTTTCAGAATGAAGCCTTGCCTTCCAGTGATTGGAAAATGGTTGCTAAGGCTTATTTATTAGGGGTAGATTATTAACTGTGGCAGAGTGAGTGGTGGTATGATCTCAGTGAACAGCAAGCAAGGTATAATGCTGATCACAATATTCCTATAAGTGTTGAAATGTTAACTGGAGAAGGACAATATTTAGATCTCATGTAGCAGGTGAAGTATCAGGTTCAGGCATATCAACAGATTAATATCTGTGCCATGAAGGTTTGGCATAGCCTTCCTACTTTGGGGGCTAAATCAGAGGGATTGAGTAATGTAACAGAGTCCTGATAATTATACCAAAATTTTGTTTCTCACCTCTTGCAGGCTGTGTCTAGGACAGTATCTGATACTGAAGCAGGGAATATAATAGTGAAACAACTTGCTATGAGAATGCTAATAAAATTTGTCATGAAACATTAAGACCTTACAGAAAGACTGCCAATTTGTATGATTTTATTTGAATTTGTTCAGATATTGGACCATTGTACATACAGGAAGCTGCCCTGGCTGCTTCCCTAACTCAGTCTCTAGGTAATGTAGGGGGCCGCAGGAGAAGGTAATAAAAGGTGGAGGAAGTTGTTTTGGATGTGGTAAATTGGACATTTTGCAAAGGAATGTACCACCAGGAGTTTAATTAGAGGTTCTGGAAGTAAACCAATATTACATGGTCAAAGGACAAGTTAATCTACACTGCCTGAGGTTTGTCTTCAATGTCAAAGAGGATTACATTGGGCCAGTGATTGCAAGTCTATCTATGATGGTCAAGAAAACCCGTTTCAGGTAAAAGAACCCTGGGGCTGGCCCTGGCCTCGTCAAATACTGGGAGCACTAGCTACCAATCCTTAGTGGTCCTGCCATCCAATGCGGAGTGGCTATCTCGAGTAAGCCCAGAATTTAAATCTGTTGCAGTACTCCAGAAAATGCAGGACTGGGCCTCAGTCCCACAACCCAATTACCCCATGAAATGGGGCCATAAGCATGAATGTGGGATTCTATTCCTCCTAGAATAGTAGGTCTTATTTTAGGAAGAAGTAGCATAACTATGAAGAAATTACTGATGAAGATTATACAGGGGAAATTAAAGTGATGGCTCAAACAGTACAAACCGTTATTCAAATATTGTCAATTGATAGAATTGCTCAATTAGTACTCATTCTTCAAGTAAAGACTGGAAAAATATTAAGTTCTAGGAAGAGAGGAAAATCTGGATTTAGTTCCGCAGATATTTTTTGGATCCAACAAATTAAAGAGAGGCCTACAGTAACTATTGATAGAGGGAAAAATGTTTTCTGGTCCTTTAGATACTGGAGCTAATGTATCATTATTGATGATAAACATTGGCCTTCCAAATGGCCCACTGCTCCAGCTCTAACTGAGCTGGAAGGCATAGGACAAGCTCAAGGATCATTACAAATTTCAAAGATGGACAGGTCCTGATGGTCAACAAGGTTCCTTCCATCCTTATGTACTTCCTGGTCTGCCTGTTAATTTATGGAGAAGAGATGTTCTGTCACAGTTAAAAGTTATGATTTTTAGTCCAAATGCTCAGGTTTCTAATATGATGTTTAGACAAGGTTCTATCCCTCTTGGTAGACTAGGGAAGGAGCAACACGATGATATAAAACCTATGCAAGGCCATCCTAAATATGATCACTCTGGGTTAGGATATCAAAAATTTGTAACTGGGGCCTTGGTAGCTTCTGCTACCCTGTGTAAAATTACAGCTGGAAAAATATCTTGGAAGTGTGATGCTCTCGTTTGGGTAGACCAATGGCCCCTAACTCAGGAGAAATTATCTGCAGCCCAGCAGCTAATTAGTGAACAGCTGGAAGTGGGACATATTGAGCCTTCTGTTAGTTCTTGGAATACTCCCATCTTTGTCATTAAAAAGAAATCAGGGAGCTAGAGGTTATTACAGGATCTCCAGGCAGTTAATTCAACTATGAAAATCATGGGTGATATTCAACTTGGCTTCCCTACTCCCACTATGATTCCTTGGAATTTTCATCTTATTATTATAGATTTGAAAGACTGTTTCTCTACTATACCATTAGATCCTGAAGACAAAAAGCGTTTTGCTTTTAGTATTCCTTCACTTAATTTTAAGGAGCCCATGAAGAGGTATCAATGGAAAGTTCTTCCACAAGCTATGGCTAACAGTCCTACACTGTGCCAAAATTTTGTTGCTCAAGCAGTGTTTCCAATTAGAGAAAAGTTTTCAGACTCCTATATTATCCATTATATGGATGACATTTTGCTTGTACATGCAGAGGAAAGATTACTGCTGCAAGCTTATGCTGAATCACATGTATCTTTACAGAACTATGGTCTTTGCATTGCACCAGAGAAAGTGCAAAGGTCTGCATCTTTTTATTATCTGAGAACTATGATTTTGCAATGTACAGTTAAGCCACAAAAGGTTCAAATTTGATTTGACTCATGAAAATCACTTAATGATTTTCAAAAACTACTTGAAGATATTAATTGGCTTAGACCACAGTTAAAAATCACCACAGGACAGCTGCAGCCTCTGTTTGATATATTGAGAGGGGAATCTGATCCTTCTTCTCCAGAGAGTTAACCCTTGCTGCAAAACAGGCTTTACAATTAGTAAATGAAGCAATACAAAAAACACAGGTCTATCGTATACATCCCTCTCTGCCTTTGTTTCTGGAAATCTATTCAACTAAGGCCCTACCAACTGGGATTATTTGGCAGAGATCAGGCCCAACAGAGTGGCTGCATTTATCAAATTCTTGTCCAAGGTTCTTAATCCATATTATGAGTTAATTGCTGTCCTTATAGATGAGGGTCGTACCCAGATGCAACATCTCTTAGGAAGAGATTGTTACTATAATTATTGTTCCTTATAATTATTCCTTACAATGAAAAGCAGCAAGTATGGCTAAATCCAATTTATGGTCTTTATCATTAGCTCACTGTAATGCAAATATCGATTGTCATTATCCACCTGATAAGCTGATACAGTTTTTGCTACAAACACCTGTAATATTTCCAAAGGTGATTTCCCAGGTACCTAATGCTAAGGCCATTACTGTCTTCACAGATGGCTCCAGCAATGGCATTGCTGTGGTATATACTCCTACTCAGACTTATTCAAAACAGACTAATATGACCTTGGCTCAGAGAACTGAATTGTTGGCTTTAATTTGGGCTTTATAACTGTTTCTACAACATTCTGTAAATATTTATTCAGACAGTGCTTATTTATACACTACAAGTCAAGTTATTGAAATTACCTTCATTGGACATATGGCAGATGAGAGTCTCATTTATTCATACAGTTTCAAAAGCTTATTCAAGCTAGGAAAGAACTATTCTTCATTGGACATATATGAGCACATTCACAGCTACTAGCTGAAGGAAATAAACATGCTGATCACGCTACCCACGCTGATAGAGCTATCCCTATTTATCATTTGCTAGTTGCTGTGCTCTGCACTTCTACACAGCTATAGAAAATCATCAATTACATCATCAGAACTCATCTACCCACAGAAGCAATTTGGACTAGAGAAAGTACTCATCAAATTGTTAAACAAGGTCATCGATGTCAAATTCATCTGCTTATCCTTCATTATGGAGTAAATCCAAGGGGACTACTACCTAATCATATATGGCAAATGGATGTTACTCATGTTCTGTCTTTCCAAAATACTCCTTATATACATACTACTATAGATACTAGTTCTGGATTTATTTTCACTACGGTTCATTTGGGGGAAGGCACTAGTCATGTAATTAGTCAATGCTTGCAAACATTTGCAGTCCTAGGCCTTTCTAAGCAAATTAAAACTGACAATGGACCTGGGTATACTAGTAAGACATTTCAAGAATTGTCATAAATTTCAAATCACACATGTGATAGGTATTCCTTATAATCCTCAAGAACAAGGCATTGTAGAATGAGCTCATCACATGCTCAAACTTCAAATACCAAAACAAAAAGGAGGAGTCAGCCCCGTAACTACTCAGAATATCTTAAACCATGTACTTTTTACTTTAAATTTTTTGAACATAGATGATGATGGTCAAACAGCTGCAGAATGGTTCTGGCTTCCTTCAGGGACTCCACGAGCAGTAGTTCATTGGAAATATCCTTTAATAAATGGCATGGCCCAGATCCCATTTTAGTATGGGGCCAGGGGCATGTTTGTGTTTTTCCTGAAGGTGCTAATGGACCTCGCTGGCTGCCTGAAAGGCTGGTTAGACATTGTGAAGATGGCAGATGGCTCAGACTTGGAGAAGCTCATCCCTCCCTGAAGCATCTGAAGATCACTCCTCCGGTAGTTAATCCACAGTCCAGAGGAACTCGGGGAACATGTAATCTCACATAGGGGGATATTGTTATGGAAAAATCCCAAAAGCTCCAAAATTCAGACCAGTGAAAAAACAAGCAGCAACTCAGAGAATAAGAGAACTCAGTTTTATTACGTGTGATCCCAGAAGAGCTAGTGATCTGAAGATCTAGACAGTGGGCTCAGTAGAAACATCTCTTTATATAGAAAAAATTTTATATAACCTGATTGGTCAGTCTGAACATAAACTGTTACATACAACAGGAGTTGCTATGCAGATTTCAAGTAGTAACATACAGGGTGGGGGGAGTTGCTATGGGCAACCAGTAAACACAAATTGTTACAGAGAGCAGGGAGGTGGTGAAGTACAAAATGCTACATGAAGTGAGGGCTGCTACAGTACAAACAATTACATTTGCAGGTACAAACAATTACATATGCAAGTCGAGCAAAGTGAAAGGGAACTTTTGCAGGAGCCCCATGCAGCAAACATTTTCTCAGAAAGCAAGCATATTTACAGAAGCAGAGGGATGATTAGTCTTCAATGAAAATTCCTGAAATTTCCTCATCAATATTAAACATTTGACATCAGAAGGACAGGACATGGTTCGATGTCAGGGTTTGCCTATTACTCCTAACCAACTGTGGCCATGTTAGCTTTGCTCACAGAAGAAGTAAGTATAGTCAAAGGGGACAACTATTGGATATATTATCCCCTCCTTCTGTATTACATCCAGTTACTTGGGAAGATGTTAATGTATCTGTGTTTATTAATGATATGTGTTCTTGGGGTCTATTCTGATGGCCATATAAAACCATAATGGGTAAACTTTAACTGTTCAGGGGTATCATCAGTTGCACCACTGTATGTGGGGACCTGTACTGGTTACAGGAGGTTTGAAAATTGAGTCTTATCTGAAAACAACCATTGCTACTCTCACTGTCTCATGGGACATGTTTAAATATTTGCAACACTTGTCTATTCTTGGACTTTCTAAAAATACTATGGAGGTGCCAGCAATGCATCCTCCTGGGATACCTTATTGTCCCAATACTACATCAGTGGAATTGAATGGATGGGTGAAATGGCTAGAATGTGCTCATCCTCCGCCTTCAGAACATCATACAACCAGATGGCTACAGACTGTGTATGCTTGGTCTTATCACATTTTTGCTCAAAAGAACTGGATGACACCTGGAGGGTACATAGCCTTTTTGATGACCACTCCAAAAGGACACATTCAAAAGGACTTGTGGAGAGCTTTTGCAGCCTTGGACTTTGTTAATCTGTCTGATTCATCTGCTGCAGATTTGGACATCAAACATAGTCATGGGGCTTGAGCCTGCGTTGCCTATGCCTTTCTAATTGGATAATTAAAAAACAACTGTTTTAAATAGATTTCCTAATATATCTTGTGTCAATTATAATGTAACCAGTTGTGTAAGTCCTCACAACAAAGGGTCGGATCTATTGGGTTTGTATCTACCAAGTTTCATAATGTTACCAACAAAATTGGAAGAGCTTTGGTATGATGGTAGTGGTGTACAAACTCTGTTAGAAATAAAATCTGCTTTGATTAGAGATAAGAGATTTATAGGATTTGTTATTACAAGACTAGTATCTCTTGTATCATTAATAGCTACCAAAGTAACTGCAGCAGTAGCCTTATCACAAAGCATGAAAAATGTTAATTTTGTTAATGAATTGGCTGGTAATACTTCTATAGCTATGAAAGCACAAGAAGATACTGATTTAAAATTAGAAGTTAAGTTGAATGCTTTAGAATCTGTCGTTGTGCAATTAGAAAATGAACTAGAAGCTCTGGAAAAAAAAGAGCAAGTTTGTGCTGCCATGACACTTATAAAAGGGTGTGTGTAACTAATGTACTTTCTAATCAATCTAAGTGGAATTGGCAACAAGTGCAATTACATTCACAAGCTATTTGGCATCAAAACAACTTGAGTTTAGATTTACATAATTTACATCAAGAGATTCTAGATATACAGACTGCAAAAGATACTATTATTAATCCAAAAGATTTAGCTAAAGACATTATATAGTTTGCAAGGGTTAAATCATTTAAATATGCTTAAACATACTTTTTGGATTTTAGCTGGAATTGTATGCTTACTTGTATTCTTCTGTGCTTTCTCAGTCAGCTGCCAGATTATCCAACAACTATCACAGTCTCAAATTGGTCTGCATTCACTGAGGCTTCAAATTAAAAGGAAAGGGAGAGATGTAGAGAGTGGTTTGTAATTGTAGAGTGGTTTGTAAGCTGATAAGGTCCTTGCAGACTGTGAAAGCAACCAAGGGTTACTTTGCCTCCACAAATTCCTCCAGAGAACAAGGTAGTACAAATAGAGCCACTGGCAGATAGATAAGCTGAAGGCCATAAGAAAATGTAGTTGGAGAAAGTAGAAGAAGTGATGTTGCTATGAAGTTGCATGAGCCAACAATTGTATGTTCCTGTATAAAAGCAGCTTGCAAAAAGTAAACTGGGTCATTGTCCATCATCAGTGGGCAGCCGACCTCCTGATCTTTCTGTCTTCCATGCTTTCTGTCTTCTTTCTTTTCTCAATCTCCCACCGTTCCCACTCAGGTTTATTTTCCAGGGCTGCGCTGGACGTGGCAGGATTTGCCACTTGCTGGACGCGGCATCTCAGAGTTTATGTGAATTTTACCAAAGAATGTTAAAGTGTAATGCAAAAGTGAGTGCCACACCATCACCCCAATTTCACATGATCCCCTGTGATGATCTCTGACCAGTCTCTTGATGTTCATGTGATTCTGTAGGGGCAGCCACAAGAAAGTCACGAGATTCCCTAGTTCTTGCTACAAGGTTTTCAGGTGAATTCCAACTCATTTTCCTCTGCTGATCAACACAAAAGGTTTTCAGAATACATTGAAGAAATTGCCTCAATGTCAATACCTCAGCTTGCTTTCCACAGTTGTTAAGCCAGTCCCTCTCATAATTTAAGTCTGAGGTTTGCTATACCAGAATTGTGAGGCAATCGTTCTTTCTGCCATGAAGAGGTATCCTCACGATGATTCAGCATTTTTGTTACAATACAGCCAAATGGCGGCTTTGTTTCTACTGCTATCCAGTCGCTTCCTCACAGCACACTCAAGCCTCCAAAGTTCGCTGCCAAGGTATGACGGTCACTTTAACTGCCGTAAAGCTGGTTTCATGACAACAGAGAAAAGCTGACGCGAATGAACGATCATTGTCTGGTCACATATACCACCGACCTCAAGTAAGTTTTCTAATGCAGGCACGACATTCGATTGGAGGTAGGTTTGGAGGTTGTCTTGGAGGTTGTCTTCTCTCACCCCAGACTACTGTATTTTCAGTGTTTATTTGAATTTTCTGAAGAGATGTGGAATAGCAATATAAAAGTGAGGGGCACACAATCCACCAATGATATGTGATCTTCCTGTGACTCCCACTAGCCAGTCTTTTGATGGTCACATGATTCAATGTGGTCATTTGAATGCTATGTGATTCCCGCAGAGCATTCATGTGATTGCTGAGTGATTCCTGTGGGACGTTCATGTGAATATGGCATGATTCCCATGGCTGGTCTGGTGACCATAATGGGATTCCAAAGGGACCTTTTTGTGACCGATTCCTAATTTCCTACTTACTGCCAAGAGATTTGTAGGTAACTTCCACACCAATCTCTTTCGCTGGCCTGAACCAATCTCCTGAGAAATCATTTTAGAAACTGTCTTCACTTCAAAATATAACCTTTCTTGCATTGTCCATAAAGCAATTCACTCTCACATTAGTAGTCTAAGGTTTACTATACGAGAATACAGAGGCAGCCTCTCTTTCCACCCTTTGGCGGTATCCTCACGTTGACTCAGCATTTCCGCTACAATATATTAAATTGGTGGCAGCTGTTGACACTGCAGTCAGGTTGCTTCTTCACAGGAGACACAAACCATAATACAAATAATACAATGCAGCCTCTGGGCAACTGCTTCCACCATCTTAAAGGAGGTTACCTGACAACTCATGAATTCTCAGTTTTATTAATGATTATAAATAATCATTGTTGTCCTCCAGTAAGTTCTCTCATGTAGACATGATCTCTGTGTGAAACTCTATTGTCAATGCTCCCCAGAAACAATGTGGAATCCTATGGAAAACTATAAGATCTAATGCATTCCTTGAGGCAACCCTACAAAATGGATCATTAGGTCAATCAGACATCAAATGAAAACGGGGAGCGAAAGGTGACAGAGAATCAGCTGGTGGCTGCTGGGTGTTGCAAGACTCTGGGCCTGCTGCTGACGTATCTGGAATCCTCGAATTTTAAGGCTGGCCACTGGAAATGTGGGTGTCCTCACACACCCTTTTTCAAGGTCACCAGAAATTCCACATGTGAAGCAAAAAAGGAAACAATGAAGTCCGAGGTGACCTTGAAGCAAAGGAAAGGTTCTCTACTCATTCCTGGGGAAAATATCTGAGAGACACCATAGCCAGGTCCCCTCCTCAGCCATGTAGGCTGTGGACTGAGCTGTAGCCTCAGGTAGACAGGGCCTCCATTGGCCACCCATGAGGGTATGTCAGCCACATCCTTAGAACAGGAGGCTCTGGTCCTGACATGGATAATGACCTGAGTAGGCTGTAGGCCACTCGATTCTTGTGGGAGGCAGTGCATAAAGCTCCGTCTGAATGATTCTGGGGGCTGGTATATAGGGTTAGGGAGATCTTATTGGGTGGATTTCTTTTCCATACTTTGAAACTTTTGAAATTCACATTCTCAACTGAAGCATGGATGGATTCAAAGGTAATGTTGGTTTCAGGGGCACACCGTCTGAACGTGACAGTTCCATACAAAGTGTTCACCGCCAGCGGTCCAGCGAACATCTGTCACCTAAAACACAATCATAATGTGACTGAGAGGATTCTCTCTTTTGACACCCTGTCTTCACACCCAGGCCCAAATACTGACACGTCTCTGGGGAACATATTTGACACATTCACACACTCTACCAGACATTAATTTTCTCCCAAAAGACCCTTGTGGTGCACATGAGGCTTTGCACTTTAACTAAGTGCATGCACAATGTGCCCACATCATTAAACACAAGTGGAACCATATCTGACATAGCAATGTTCACAGAAGCACATGCATAAGGGCACTCACATATTTCCATATACTTGGATTTCACACAGCCACATATTTATCTGAACTCAGTTCTTTAGAGATTGATAAATGTAAAACCGCTCCATCACACCCACACAACCAGCTGGAAAAATGAGGCAAGCCATGACTGCGCCTGTTTGATAGAAACACATGAAGACCCAGCAGTCAAAGAGGCCTTGCAGTCTGGCCCTCAAGTCCTTCAGAGCCATTTCTCTTCTGCGTGCTGTATGCCTGGGCCTAGCTCAGTCTCCTCAGCCCTCTGACTTACTGGCCTCAGGAGGAATGGGACTGTGCCTGGCAGCATGTCTAACAGGGGACTTGCCTTCTCAGGTGCTGGCCAGGACTAAGAAAATATTACCCAAACCTCTGCCCCTAGGACCCAGTCTCTAGCTTCCCCAGCCAGGCTGGGCAGTGGGCTTGACAGCAACGAGGATCCCAGGAGCAGTGCACTTACTGGTGGTCCAAAGCCTTGCCATGGACAAACAGATTGTCCAGAGAGAGGAGGTGGAGAGGGACAATGAACCCCTGTGTTGGATCACATAGGTAAGGATCATGGATATGTAGAGAGAGTAAGGATGATGGTCAAATGAGAGGAGGGAGGGTGATAGAATTGGCAGTAAAGGAGTATGGAATCCTGGAGGATGAAGGGAATGGGTTGCCTGGACGTCGAAGTCCCTGGGAGTGAACTTAGAAGCTGAGAGTAGAAGGAAATGGAATGTGGAATCTGCAAAAAGAGTGGGGAAGCTATGTCACAGGAGGACAGTGGAGGAAGAAAAGAGGAGAGAGCCCCCTGCCTGGCCCTAATCAATTTGATGGACAACAGCTGTGATTAATTGACAGCTCATCCTGGCTCCAAGGAGCATTGATTGACCAACTTACCTGTGCCAATCATGGGACTGAAGATGCTGAACCTTTGTCAAGTCGACCCTTCCCACCCAGAGCTCCACTCTGGGAATTCCAAGTGCCCTGAGCCTGTCAGGGACCTGTCAGTTAGCAGAATAGCCAAGAGAGCTCAGAAGAGCCAGAGACAGAGAAGAAGCTCCTTGGGGGAGCGGGAGGCAGGAAAAAGTGGCTCGTGTTCACATGCTGATTAGTCAAGAGGCCTAGAATGAGAGCATGGATATCAGTGACCTGGACTCTCAGGGCAGGGGTGAGACTGTCAGCATCCCATAGGGATTTACGCAGGTGCTGGTTCTCTGCATGGAGGCTGGGCCATGACTCCCAGACCTCCCAATTCCAGGCACTTTCCAGGGTGTTCGACATAACAAGACCAGCTCTTGTCCTGGGCCTGGTGTGAGGCATGGTGACTTCCTCCCTACCACCATACTGGTGGGTAGGTGGTGATAAGAGCCTCAACCAGGCCATGGGCAGTGGCCTCATTTCACTGCGAGTGTGGCATGCATGTGTCCTGGACTGAAAATGGCAGGTCAGGACTGCCACAGTCATCTGGGGCTCTATCAAGAGCAGACCTTTCCCAGAACCGCCACTAATGTGTTCCATCACCTCCTCCCCAGCCTCTGCCCTGGGCAAAACAGAGGAATTGGCTTTCCACTTTCCACAGGCCCCAATGCTCCTGAAGACCCCAGGAGAACCAAGGCTCAGGATATCTGCCCTGTCCTCTGCCAGGGGGTCAGTTGTTATCTGCTAGCTGGCTGAGAGGCCAGCCTCCACTGCTACACATTGATCTCCTTGGCCTCCCTAACCATGGTCACATCTGCATTCTATGTGCCCAAAGGCCATAAGCTATCCCCAGTGGGCCAGTGGTCAGTCTAGCCACTGGACTTTAGGCTGAGACAAGAGGTCCTGGATAGCCCTGGGAATTTTGAAGCTGCATTCCACCTGGAACTCAGGCCTCTGCCACTTAGGAGCCCCTCTACTCACTCATTCATTTTGAGATTGGCCCATTCGAACCATCTTCCTCACTATCAAGAGAAGGGAGCTATGTCAGAACACCAGGGACAAGGACCTTATGATTTTCCCCTCATGTAGACTTGAAAAGGAGAGCAAGACACTGACAGGCAAACAAACAAAAGCCCGTTCAGAGCCTCAGACACGAGACCAGTGTGGATCAGAGCTAAAGGGCATTAGGGGAAGAACGACATGTGTGTAAAGGGGCTTAGCCTTTGGGAGATGATGACACACCAGGTAGCGGGTGCTGAGCACCCCACGCAGGTATGGATGTTGGAGTAGAAGGCAGCATAGCGCCCCTACCTAATGTGTGGGTAAGGGTGTTAAACGACGCATCCCCGCTAGGTTTCATTGAGTCAAATGGACAGACCGAGGCAGATTTGGAGGCGCCAAACCCTAGTCTGGCATTCTTGTGATGACAAATTTCTGGACACCCTGG
Organism: Macroglossus sobrinus; assembly: GCA_004027375.1. NCBI lineage: Eukaryota > Metazoa > Chordata > Mammalia > Chiroptera > Pteropodidae > Macroglossus > Macroglossus sobrinus. The sequence continues at coordinate 93,110 of PVKZ01001281.1, forward strand.
AACGCTGTTTGGATTCAGTGGGATTATTTCCCATCCTGTCACAGAGCTGCCTAGCAAAGACCGTTGGAGTGACCTAGTGCCGTTTGAAAAGGAGCAGCAGTCCCGGTGCCTCAGTGTTTCCTGCAACCATGTCTCTCACCGTTCTCCTGTGTTTTGAATACCAGAAGGAGATGTCAGCTCTTTGAGGGCCGGAAGAGGGAAAGGGGAATCCATTTTGGAACAGGGGAGTGAAAAGTAGGGAAATGAAAAGAGGGCTGTGACACTGCTGACAGAGGGACACCCTGGTCTCTTTTTCAATAGCTTTCCAAAAATTCAACCTTGGAGAAGAATGAACAACCTTGTTTAGAACAAAGGGTACGTGGGAGCCATTTGTTTAGTTTGCCTTGTGCTAAATAAGGTCTCCCAGGGATCCAGGCGGATACCAACTTTTTCATATTCCTGCTCTGTCCAGGGGATTCCCTCTGACTAAACTCTATCCTCATTGCTGCCCAGAAACAACCTGGATTTCTTAAGGGACAGTACAGGATGGGAGGCATTCCCTGAGGCAAACCCACCGAAATGGATCATTGGGTCAATTCTTTTCAATGAGAAAAGAATCAACTTGTGGCTACTGGGTGTTGCAAAGTCTCTGGGCCCACTGCGGACTTGTTTGGAATCCTCAAACATTAAGGCCAGCCACTATGTTAACAGAACTTTGAAATGCCAATAGTAATAATCCTGCAAGTTGAAATCACCCTCAAGAGAGCATATATTATTGTAAACTGTCAGATAATCCAATCCCTGCCTTGCTTTCTCCCACCTCCATGTCATCTTCCTTAAGTCCCCTCCTAATTCTAAATGCATAAAAGAAACCACAAACTGTTATTCTTGGGAGCATTTGTGATCTTGCTTCTTGGCATATGTCCTCATGTGGCTCAAATAAACTTAAAAGCATCATTTATAGGTTTGGATGTTTCTTATGTTGACACTCTTTACCACTAAATATTAGTCTTTAAGCTTCTGTGTTATATGATCCTTAATTGTTACGCTCTCTTGTTTCCACTGCTATATTCTTTTCAAGAGGAGACATTTTTTGTTAGTTGCTTCTTTCTTTTGAACTGTGGTGTTATGGCATTTGTTAATCTAAAAATAAAAGGACAAAGTGAGTGGCAACAAATGGTTGAGATCCAAAAGAATAGCCATTTTAGAAACAATGATTCAGGCAGAAACCGAAATAGTGGGTTATGAGTGTCAGCTGGTGGTTGTTAGTGCCCATTCAGTGCCAACAGAAATTCCCAGTTTAGGGTGCAGCGAAGAAGGAAACTTTACTCAATGCATACAGCTCAATTGTGATACAGCATGGTTCTGAGAATAGTATGGCTTTATAACAGCTCAGTTATGAAACAGAATGGCTGTGGAGGGGCCCTAGGGCGATTTCTCTCTCCTGCTAGACAAGTTTGTTCCAGTTTGCTCTACCTTGCTCTGACTAGACCTCTTCATTGTTTCAGCTGCACCTGGGGAAATGCATTGTTCAGCCTTCAATGGAAAGGGAAAGTGTGGTCCCTAGGCAAGAGGGGAGCTGACTCACACAGAGATCCTCACCCTTTGTCCCTGATGCAAATAAGAACTCCAAATCCTTGCAGTTTGGTCCAAAAAGCACTGTCTTGGTCAGAACGGTGCTGCTCTGATTGGTCAGTAAAGATGCTGCTCCGGATATAGATGTGCTAGCTCTGACTGCATAGGGAATGTATCAGTCTTATTGGTTAGAATAGGATTCCAGGAATTCTTTTTTAAGGATTGGCTTAGATGAGAGGAATACAGGGAATTCAGTTTATATGTCATTCTTTAGCTCCTGTGAGTTATAGTTTAAAAAGAGTAGAGTGAAAAGGTAAGACTATGCTGAGTGAAAGGCCTGCTGGCAGTTCTCAGCCTTTAATCTATAGGTTCCCCATAGTTTTAGCCATAGGGAATGACTCTTGGTGCCTGTTTCCACTTCACAGGTGTGGGGGATGGGTGGTTAGCAATTCCGTTAGAAATCTTCCTTTGTTCTGAAGGTGTCCTCCTGGCCTGGTTGCAGGACTGGTCAGCATACTGCGGTCTGATTGTGGCTTGACATTTTTAATTCTCTTGCCTCTTCCTTACATTATTCTTACTCTTTGCTGCTTGTGGAGTGTTACCCCATATTTTAAATTTCTTTTTGACTCTAACTTTGGCGTGTGTATTGAATTCTTTCTACACCCTCTGCCAAAAGACTCTCCTCCCCTCCACTCCTGCACTTGGGAATTTGCCCTGTCCTGCATCATTACAAAGTATCCTTTTTCTCAGACTTCATAGGTGGTAAAGGCAAAGAGTATTTATGAAAAAGGGAAGAGGAATACATGAATAGAAGGATTGTGTTTCTACAGGTGCAGATTAGCTAACATAGTGATACTAATTCCAAATAATGTGTTTAATTATCAATCTGGTAGTCACGTCTTTCTTGTTATCTTTACAAACAATTGTTTGAGGATACAGTGCTGCTTTAGGCTCAGTCCAAAGGGTATTTTGCCCAGTTTTAATATTCCAAAGGTTTGTGGAGTAAGACCTACAAGGCTGTTCCCCTGGGATGGCAGCTCAAACTCCACTTTAAAGTGCCTCTGTCTAGATTATTGTTTACACCTTTAAAATGATAAACAATTATCTACTGTTTGATTGATTTGGCCTAAGGAATCCCAATGGTTTTATTGAAATGTTTGAGTTTTATTCTTTACCTTTTCACTAGCTTTTTTTAGCAATGGGACCAAAAGGGGGAATTAAAAGAGCAATAACACAAAACACGAACCTCCAAAATGGTTCTCCCTACGTCATCTCTGCGTGCCTACCATCAGGGCCAGCCGACCAGCAGGCAGCCAATCAGCCACCAGGCTGCAAACTCCCGGTGGCCAAGCTACGGGCAGCGAGGCGCCTTCCCCTTCGGTTTCCGTTCCCGCCCCTCAACCCCAGTTGCGTCCCCTTTCAGAGTGGCGGGGGGTCAAGGAAGTGCGCATGCGCACAGCAGTTCTCTCTTCTCTCTCGCTTTGAAGGCCCGGCTGAGTCGCGTTGAGGGTGGGAGGTGCAGGCCGGAAGGTGTTGCAGGATTGTACCATCGAGACTGCTGGGCTCCTTGGTGTTGCAGGATTGTACCATCGAGACTGCTGGGCTCCTTGGTGGTCATGGAGGATCTCTCGGCGGAGCGGCTTGATGAGGAGGAGCAGCTGGTGAGAAGGCATCGCAAAGAGAAGAAGGAGTTGCAAGGTGAGGGCGGGAAGCCAGAAGTCTCGGGGCCCAGGGACGGGCGCGTGGCACGCCGGGGAATCTTGAGGGGCTTGTGATCTCCTCTGTGCCAGCCTTCCCCAAAGGAGCCAGTGGCCTCTTCCCTCCCGCCTCCCCTTCCCCGGCGGTCCCTTAGTCCCCTCAACACGTTAGTGGCTTCCTTTTCTCCTGCGCGGCCGCTGAGTGCTGTTGTCTGAGGACGCCTCCACGCCACCGTGGCGGACCCAGAGCGGTCCACCTCCTCTCCCGGGCTCCCTTTCCCATACCTGCCCCACTTACCCACACTTGGTTCTCATGGGTACTTTTTGAAATACTTTACCTCAATTTTGAGGACCCAGAAGGGATATTTGAAAGATGTAAAAATTTCATTCATTTTTTTTTTTGTTCTCCTACCACAACATAGTCACGGTTATGTTAATAAATTTTTTTTTTGTTTGTTTGTTTTTTTGCGGGGGGCGGAACAGGGGGAGTCTCAGCTTCATCTGAGCTTTTCTCTGTAATTGTCTGATTGTTATGTAATTACTCGATTACATAATTTTTGTATGCCCTCTCCCCTTACCATCCCTTTCTTGATTTTATTTCGTTTTCCCTTTAATTTGTGGGGTTTTGATGGCTTTTCAGCCAAAATTCAAGGTATGAAGAATGCTGTTCCCAAGAATGACAAAAAGAGGAGGAAGCAACTCATTGATGATGTTGCTAAGTTGGAAGCAGAAATGGAACAGAAACAGAGAGAGGAACTGGAGCAGCTGAAACTGACTTCTAAGGAGGGTAAAGTATGTGAAGTAATGTTTCTCTTGCCTAGGGCATGTGAAAGCAATTGTCCACTTCTGTTAAACTGTTTTCTATATAAAATCATAAAATTGGAGAGAAACGAAGTTGTTCAAACATGCTCATGCCTCACCATTATCTTTGCGACCTGGTTTTCACATGGTGATATGTTTTTGTAAGAGGGGTCAGCAAAGAAAGTATACTTCTTTAACTGTTTACTTCCCAGAAGATAAACGAATTGATAAAATTTATCTAGAGGAAGATTCGCCAAATGAAAGTTGGAAGAACAGCCTTTTAGTCCCTGAATTGCCATTAAATATGATTGTAACCTGGATAAAGTTACTTAAACTTACTAAGCATAAAATTTTCCACATATAATAAGATACAAATACTTCTGTTTAAGTAAAAATTTTGTAAGACTCGAATAGGACAACAGGTGTGAAATCATTTTTAAGTTATAAAAGTGCTTTTAGAACAAGTTGTAATGAATTAAAACTTACTGATGTTTCTTGGGTAAATTGGAACATAATGACTCATCATTTTAACTTACACTTATTTTATCAGTATAGCTAATATGTAGTATGTGCCAAACACTATGTTTAATAGTGTATTATCTATAATTCTCATAGACACTATGAGAATTACCTATAAAAAATAAGTGTAAATAATCCCATTTTTCAAGTAGGAAACAGACTTTGAGAGGTTTAAGAACATTGTCCTGAATTCATAGCACCTAGTAAGTGTCAAAGTCAGAGCTGTCTTACTCCATGATGTGAGTATTGAATTCTGTTATAACAGTGGTAATTTATTGCTTGAGTTTCGGATAGCAAGGATCAGACTTCATAACCTCACTCCATTTTGGTAGTTAGTATGTTCTTATGTCTATGCATATTTTTTCTACCATAATTAAATTTTATTTGGTTTATTTTGGGTCTGCTCTTGACAGGGTAACAGCTTGTCTGAACTGATTTATAATGATTGTTATATTAAACATAGTTTTATTTTCTTTAACTTTATTAGCCAGTCCTTCAGATTCTGGCCTTCCATGCCCTTCACATATTTTATTTCCAAGTTGCTAGGCTTGATGCTCCAGGTGTTGGTGTTGTCACAATCATGGTATTCTTAATTATCTCCTCATCTTTTCTATTAGTGAGATGATTTTGTTTGCTCTCCCTGGCCTTTCAATTTTGAGATTTCTTTCCTAGGTTTCCAAGGACAAAAATGTTTGATTCTTAAGCTACATATTGCCGAACTGTTAATATATAAACTCTCATTCTATTTTGAACTATTATCTTTTTCATAAACTTGTTTTCCTTTTGAACACTGCCTGAATTCTTAGGTTATTGCTCTCTTTTTTTTCAGATACTTCTCTGTATCTTTATTGTCAGTATGGCAGTTTGTAAACTGTAACAGATTCCTCTGAAAAATATAATCTAATTTCATTGAAATCGATGAAATTTTAATCTTATTTTGATCATTTGAGCCATAGCCTTGGAGAGTGCTGGTTATTGTTGCCAGAGACCTTGATATGTTTTATGTATGTATCATACTAAACACTAGTTTATATTTGCAATAATAAAATACTAGCTCCTAATTCTAATAGTTACATCTAGCAACTTTTTTATTTCAGCAAACGTATGATCCCTATTTAATGATTAAGATTGATTGTAATATCTCAATGATAATTATAAGTTAAAGTCTACCTATGGTTATCAGTTTGTAGATGGGAAATAGAAAAAGCAAAATGTGTTACTAGGGTCAAGAAGCAGTGCTCATCAGTGCTTATGATGGAGAAGACCTGTGCTGCCACATTTAGAGAAGAGAAGGGTGGAGTGCTGAATGAATTGGCACTTAACAGAAGTGTTTGGGTCATAAAGGTGTAGGCTTGATAAGAAGGAAGGAATGCATGAGGGGAGATGAGCATTATCTTTGAAGAGCTGTAGGGAAACTTCTTGAAAATCTGACAAATTCTTTCTTATAAATAGAGAAAGGAGACAAACTATGCTATCTAATATTTATCTAGTGCTCTTATTCAAATTTGAAAAGTGAGATTGCACATATTTATAATTTTCTATTATGTAATAATCTAATACTTTGATTAATAAAAGTATTTTACATTAACTAGTTAATGCTTTTTGTTTTTCCAGATAGATTCTGATGCCATTAACATTTCAAACTTGGTTCTTGAGAATCAGCTGCCTCGGATATCAAAAGCACAAAAGAGACGGGTATGAAAATCAAGTATTTAAGTTAGTGCTATGTGCTCAGTACTATCTTAGGTGTTATATAAGAAAGGAGTAGGGAAAAAAATGATGGAGTTTCTTGTCAAAGGCTCTGAAGTAACGTTACATTTATGAAACACATGCAATGTGCTAGATATTAGGCTAGGCGTATAGATTAAATGAAATCTCATTTAGTCCTGACACTAATCCTATTAAGTAGGATTTCTTAGCCCTTTTTGTAGAAAAGAAAATAGGCCAGGGGAATATAAAAAAAAATATTCATTTTGTAGTTCTCATAGAAGAGTAGGGGCTAGGAAGTACTTGTGCAAATAATATTTTTTACAGTTATATTATTCCAGACTTAATAAGTCAGAGTCTTCAGAGTGTGGGCCAAAGAGAGTCTGATGCACAGCTTTGGTTAAAAACTGTAGTAGTAAGTGATGAAACAGATTTGAAACCAGAAGTTTAAGCAAGATATATAGCCATATAAAAGAAGGAAAAGTTCTGTGTGTTATGTAATGGGTTGGAATTTTAAGGAAAAATAGTTATTTAGATAGGATATTTGAAGCAAAAGAAATATAGACAAAAGTATGAGAATGAAATTTTGCATTATTGAACTGTAGGAATCTGATTTATTGGAATTAGTAATATCAAAATTATTGCAATGACATTAAATAGGTATGGTTTTTTCACTTTGAAAAACTTTAAATGCAGTCTTTTAGTCCTAAATATTGTTTTACTAACACCTGATGTATTTTAGGATTTAAATGTTAATTTTTAAGCTGGCTTTGAATCTTATAATTTAGTATATGAGTTAATAGAGCATTGACTTTGGTGTCAGATAGATGGGGTTTTAATCCCATTTACTGTGACTTCTGGTTAGATTCTTACCCTTGTTAAGTCTTGGTTTCACATATATAAATGGGGAAAATAACACCTGCTTAATAGAGTTATTGTGATTGTTAACTAACATACTATTTCCAAAGTTCTAATATAATGCCTAGGGAACTACTGGGTCTACAAGTGATAGTACCATTTACCGTTTTAACTACTCCATAATATTATACCTCTTAAAAAAAATTAAACCTAAAACCAGTACTTTTCGTTTGCTTGAAAATTGATTAAGTTCAAATTGTCACATGTTTTTCACACTTAGGTGAAATTTTTTTATTGCATAAATATGACTGAATTTTATAGGACCATGAAATTTAGATTATTTAGATTTGTCCAACTGTTAAAATTTAGATTTCATGGTATATTGAAAGTTACCTAGCTCAACTCTCTACTTACATATATATTTTTTTGCAATAGCGTTATAATTGTCATCTAGCTTCTATAGATCTAAAATGAAGGACAGAATCTTTGCTTGGCATTAGCATAACAATATTTGTTGGAATTCCCTTACTTAGTAATTGATACATCTTAGAGTATCCTATTTAATTCTGGGAAACATAAGGATACAGCCCCTTCCTGTCTTTATCAAAACTGGTTCATCCCCACCTGGACCTTTTGGGAACAAGACAAACAAAAACAAATTAAATTTCCTTATCTTAAACATTTTGTAATTTTTCTCCTAAAATACTGCATACTTTTTTTGGCTGTACCTTCAAATATCTTACCATTTATAGTCAGCAGCTTTTAAAACTTGGCAGAGAAAATATCCTAGAACTAATGCCCCAAGTTTCTTTTGCTTTCTTACATCAGTAGGATTCTGGAACAGAAAATACTAAAAGCTTATAATACCTAAGAAAATGGAACCTGAAAACAGGATGGATAATTGGTTATTAGACTTATTTTGAACCCTCTTTTTTCTTTTTTCTTTTTTTTGGGCCATAGGCACGAAGGATTGAAAAGCCAATTAATGGTGTTTATCTTTGAGAGAGAGAACAACTCTGGTAGAAAAACATGACAAAATTTTATGAAGATTTGTTACTGGAATGTTGTAGAGCAAATCTTATTTTTAATCTAGAAAAAGATAGGGAGTATTTATTTGATTCAAAGAACTTCAGTGCTTCAATTTAGTATGGTGGAAAGAGTTCAAAGTAGAACTTAGAAGAACTGCGTTCTAAAAATAAGAAATTTGAAAACTAGAATGAGATCTAATTCAGTTTCTTGATTCTACAAATGAGACTACTTGAGGCCCAGATTGTTTCAATGGCGTGCTGAAAGTTTGATAGAAATCCAGGACTACTCCAGGACAGTTCTTAAGGTTCCTCTTTAGAGTTGTTTTTGCTATATTACTACATCAGCATGATTCCAGTTTCACTTACAATATATATGAGTTATGTAATATTTTCATCTTTTATATGTTTTTTTCTTTAGACTTCACTGATAATATTCTATCTCCAGTACTAGGGTTGTAGAAACCATAATGCCTACTGCCCTTAGAAAACGATACTGTTGACATAAGAAATATCTAAATTTGTGGAGAATTTTTATAGGAGTTTATTTGCACTAAACTGAGGACATATGCCAGGGAGTAAGATCTCAAGTGCTTTGGAGAATAAGTTAGCAGTTTCTGTTAAGCATTTGAGATTAAGGAGGGGACATAAGGAAGATTACAGTAAGGTGGGAGAAAGCAAGGCGGTATTCTGGATTACAATTAAGATTATATGGCCTCCTGAAGGTGGTCTCTGCTTTAGCCAGAGGAGTCTGAAAGGGGACTTTTCACAGGTATGTTAACCTAGATGAACAGAAGCAATGAACAGGGATTCCTTAAGACAAAGATAATTCTTTTCCTAAAGCAGTTTTATTCCTGTGGCATAACTATTCACCTTGACCTGCCCAGTTAGGAATTTATGATCAGATCACTCTGTGAGGTTACTTTCCGTAGAACTGTGTCTACAGTACTTTGCATACCCTACCTGGTGCCTTAGAAATGAAATATAATTTCTGTATAATATTAAAGCAGAGCTTAGGGAGAAAAAAATGAAATGATTGGATTAGTATTTTAGAGGTTTCACAACGGATGGTTTTGCAGCTAGTTTAAAGTTCCACTCTGCCAGTAAATAGTACATGACATCGTAAGTCCAGCTTTCATCTGCTCCAGTTTTTATTCTGATTCAGGTACCTGGATAGAAGGAGCTCTCTGTTTTCCTTTTGCCCCCGCTCTACCTGCTGTATGGGCTTTGGAAATCTGTGTGTGTGCAGTTTCCTCAGAAAAGGAAGATGAGAGATTTTGGACTAGATGTTAGTTACCTAGAGTGCTTCTTATCCCACTCCTCTGAAAATGGTTTTTAGTCTTTTATAAAGTGCCATCTTGTGTATTAAGATTTTATGCTGCTGTGGTCCACAATTTTAGGTATGCAGTGAGATAAATTTGTTCATGTTACTTCCGGAATGGTTGGGATTGGGAGAAAAATACTTAAATAGGCTTATGTTTTATTAGGGAGGTAATAGTTTTTGATTCAGGTAACTTAGAGGTCACTTTAGGTTCATCTAGCGGGACACTTAACACGTATATAGTACAATATGTGACATTAAATTAAATTGAAATTTGCCTTTTCCTTTGCTTCTTCTGCCCAAAGGAGAAGTTAGAGACATGAAAATCTTTACCTTTTCCTAGGTTACCCTGATATTTGCTACCAATATCAAGATTCGTAGAATTTAGTTTAATTATTTTTATTCTCTTAAATTGGAAAGCATTTCCTAAGTATACAAGTACAACATACAGTGGAGAATTAGAAAGATGCAGAAAAGTGCATTGCACACACACAACCAGATGAAAAACTTATTTTGTAATCCTGCCATCCAGAGAAAAGTATATACATACTTTGTGTATGTCCTTCTTGTGTGTGTGTGTGTGTGTGTGTGTGTGTGTTTTAACAATGTGTGCGTAGACTTAATGTATATTAACTACAGATGCTCCTCAACTTACGATGGGGTTAATCCTGATAAACCCATTATAGGTTGTAAGTATCATTTAAGTTGAAAATGCATTTAACACACCTAACTTACATGCATCATAGCTTAGTCTAACCTACCTGAAACATGCTCAGGACACTTTACATTCACCTACAGTTGGGCAGAATCATCCAACACAACAAATACACTGTAGAGTATCAGTTGTTTATCCTCGTGATCATGGCTAACTGGGAGCTTCAGCTGGCTGCCATTGCCTGGCATCACTAGAGAGTATCCTACTGCATATCGCTCGCCTGAGAAAAGATCAAAATTCAAAATTCAAAGTAAGGTTTCAACTAAATGTATGTGCTTTCATACTAGAGTAAAGTTGAAAATTTTAAAGTAGAACCACTGTCAGTGGGGGACTGTTTTTATATACCTTTTTTACCCCAACATCATATCTTTATACTTTTCCTTGGTACTATAGCTATATGAACTGTGTTTATCTATGAAACATAGTGCTTCTGGCTTTTGATTCTTGCTAGTCCAACTGTCAAGAACTTTTTCTCTTCTCTTTTTCTCTTCTTCCCCAACCTTCTCATTCTACCTTCTATCCATCCTTTATGTCACAAATCTTTTACTGACCTCCCCTTAATACCATCCTTGTATATACTTTATGGGAAGATTTCTTATGACATTTGAGTAAGGAAAGGTGCAGAATATAATATATACCACATTTTTTAAAAAAGTTTTCTTTTTATACATTTTCAGTGAGTACATTTGTATTTATTAAAATGCATAGGAAAAAATCTAGAAGGATATACAACAGACACCTAGAGTAGGTACTGGGATTAGCAGTGGTCTTTAAGGGGAGCTTGGGTCTGTCTGTAATATTTTAATTTTTTACAAAGAATATTTTTACCTGTTACTTTAATAAAACGTGTATGTTTGTGTTTACACGCACATTTTTTTAAAAGCTAGGTAGAGTTTCTGTACTTTTCTAAAGACTTTAACATGTTAATGCCTCACTGGTGGAGTGGTAAATTAAAAAGCTTGCATTAGCCTGGACTTAAATAAATACATGATAATGATGTGCTTTAAGGCTGAGAACAAGCCAGTCTTAAAACAATACATTGAAATCAGTAAGTAAAGTTTTAGAAACTTGGCATGTAGTTTTTAAAAGTGTTTAAATTTTTCAAAGAAAATTTGAGAGCTTTTGTCTAGGTACAGAGCTAGTACTGGGTACACAGAAAGATAGTTTGCCCTTAAAGGAGTTTGTAGTATAGAAGATTCTACAAGTTATAAGATCATTTTTCTCCCTTCTACCACAAGCACTATCAAGTACTATAGTGCTTGTGGTAGAAGGGAGAAGAATGGCAAAAATGTTTTGAGAATCTTATGTCTGTCTCCTTGACAGACATAATTAGTAAATTAGCCCTAATTATTATGAATTAACTTTTTTACATTCTCTCCTTAGGACAAAAAAGCTGCATTAGAAAAGGAGCGGAAAGAAAGGATAGCTGAAGCTGAAATTGAGAACTTATCTGGAGCTAGACACGTAGAACGTGAAAAACTTGCTCAAATATTGGCAGCTAGACAGTTGGAAATCAAACAGATTCCATCTGATGGCCACTGTATGTATAGGGCCATTGAAGATCAACTGCAAGAACAGGACTGCCCTTTGACTGTGGCTTCCTTAAGAAGTCAAGCTGCTGACTATATGCAAAGCCACGTGGAAGACTTTCTGCCATTTTTAACAAACCCTAATACAGGAGATCCGTATACTCCAGGTAATTTGTCTTTACTACATCTTGTTGTTGTGGTTGTTATTGTTAAATAAAGTGCTCCCTGGGACTGAGAATAAGAAAAACTCATATAGTTCTTATGGGGAAAAATATCTCAAAATTTAGGCAGATTTATTTCCTATAATTTTAACAGATATTAGTATATTTTACAAGATCTTTTAAGTACTTAACCATTTTGTAGTTAAAATATGTTAATTGTGTTATATAAGATACCGATGCAAATAAGTTAACAGCTTCCAAAATGACAAGTTGGAGGCACTATTTGATGCTAGCTCTGGGAAAAGAGTTTCAACTCATTTGTACTTTTACCCTGATTCTTTTTTTTTTACATTTCTTATAGTTGTACAGTGAACCTGATTTTATAGAGGCTACATTTTTGTTCTTTTGGTGTATTCTTTTGCATGCAGATTTAGGCTTTAAAGTACATGTCAAGATAGTGAATAAGGTGACAATTTTGGGGTGCGTAATGATTGCTTGGGGTAAAGAAGGAGAAGTAGGACTGTTACATACTTAAGGTTCTTGAGCCTCAGGCTGAGAGAGGGAAGCAAAAATGTCTTGCTTTGCTCTTGGATAGTAAGGCAGCAGAAAATTGGAGTGGGTTAAATTCTGAAAAGCACAGGTAGAGAAGGAGGAATTTCATGTATTGAACAGTTTCATCAGGAATTGTGGAAGCTATAAAGGGATCTTGTTATATGATTTATGAAGATTATTAAGTTTTATATTGTTTATTCTCTACAGAAGAGTTTGGAAAGTACTGTGATGATATTATAAACACAGCTGCATGGGGAGGTCAGCTTGAGGTAAGTTTGTAATTACTCATCATGATAGTGGGTTGTTAAATTATTTCTAAATCAGATCTGTAGTTTTGACGTTTTCCAGATGATTCTAATATCACTCTGAAGATTCCCTTTCTTTAAATATTAGCTGGTTCTATATTGACAAAGCATTGAAGTGTAGGGGGATAACATTCTTAGGCCTTTAAGTATGTACCTTCAGGAAGTACTGTTTCATTTTAGATAGCCAGGTATTTGATGTGTGGGTTGGTGTAGGTGGTGTTACATCTGTGTGTTTCCAGTTGTGGTACTGCTATTGGAACCATGTTTGATTTTTTGCACTTATAAAAGTTAAGATTTTACTCAAGTACTGTAATATTTGCCCTAGTGGCTCAGTTGATGAAAAATAACACATCTATTACATCAGACATAGAAGACAATATTTTTATGTGCTATTACAGGTCAAATCCTACCACATACATGTATTACATTTGTGTCATGAATTCCTAGTTGGTAATGAGTGACTGAATTGAAAGCAGTATTGATGAATTAAAATTCACATGTAAGAAAACATTGTTTAGTTACTTAGAGAGAGTTAATTAGGATTTTTTTTGTCTCTAATTATTTATTGCACTTTTTAAATTTTGTTTCTTTAAAATAAAATAAACTGAACCTCTTACGTGGTAATGAGGCAGCCTAGGAGATTAGAAAGTTAGGAGATAAAGAGGAGAAGTCTTGGTTTTGGGTTTTGGCTTTTCCTTCCACTTCTCAGTTTTGTGGTCATGAGAGAGTTAGTCAATCACCTGAGCTTGAGTTTCCTAATTATTGAATGGGAATAATAAAAAACCTGTGTGTACTGAGTAGGTCATTTGTGGACACTAAGGCAGGAACTATATGCATAGAAGTTTGTAAGCTAGAGTGCCAAATAGATGAATCTAGCAGTGTTATTAATATAGTGATTAATCGTTTTGAATAGTTTGTAGCTCTGGGTATTTTCCTTTAAGAACTATATTTTGAAGGTATGACATAAATGTTTCTTCAAAATCTTTTTCTGAGCAGTGCTGTATTTGTACCTCTTCTGAGCCATCAGAAGGAACTGTTTTGTGTTCCTCTCCTGGGTCTCCGAAACTCAAGAAGTTTTCATAGTAGCATTGTGACTACATTAGAAATAATTAATTAAAGATGTTTAACTTTTCTTACAAGGATCACAAGTTAATATGAGTATTAGAGACCTAAGTGACTTTTATAAATTGAAAAAAACTTAAAAAATTCTTTGAAGGACATTTCTCATAAGTTGTTCATCTCTGAATCCATTTGAAATAAGAATTGCTATTTTCACAACAGAATAAATTTAAATTATTAAAGAGAAAATTTTCATATGGTTTCTGAAGACTTAGAAGGGATGTTAAGATTTTCAGAACTTGCTTTGCACCCTCCATTCTGAGCTAGCTTTTAAAAAATGTTATTTTAGGTATAAGGAAAAATTGTCTCAAAGGAACATTTTTTTTCTTTTGGTATTTTTTCCCCCTTTATTGAAATAGACAATTAGTTGCTTATGGTATATTTTACAATTCCATGAGTTTTTTTTTTTTTATCGTTAGCATACAATAATATACCAATTTCAGTTGTATAGCATAGTGATCAGAGAGTCACATAATTTGCAAAGTGATCACCCCACTAAATCTAGTACCCTTCTTCCCTCTTACATATTTATTACATTATTAACCATCTTCCGCATGCTACACTCAACATCTTCATGTCTATTCTGCAACTATCCATTTGTACCTCTTCTTTTTTTCCATCTTCCCCAATACCCCTCCCATCTAGTATCCCTCAAAATATTCTCTGTAAGTTTACTTCTGCTTTTGTTGTTGTTGATTTTGTTCTTTAGATTCCACATGTATGTGAAATCATGTAATATTTGTATTTCTCTGTCCCATGTCATTCAGTGCAATACCCTCTAGGTTCATCAAGGCAATATTTTTTTCCATCCCCTTCCTTTTAGTCTGTGTGTGTCTTTTAATCTGAAGTGAGTCTCTTGTAGACAGCATATGTAGAAGTCTTGTTTTCTAATCCATTCAGCCACTCTATCTTTTGCTTGGAGCACTTAATTCTTTTCCATTTGAGGTACTTGTTGATAGGAATGTAATTATTACTGTTCTTTATACATGTTTTTTTCTTAAAGAAATTCCGCCAACATTTCCTGTACTACTGACTTAGTGTTGATAAATTTCTTTAGCTTATTTTTGTCTGAGAAGCTCTTTATCTGTCATTCAACTCTAAATGATAGCTTTGCTGGATAAATAATTCTTGGTTGTAGATCCTGGGTTTTCATCACATTGAATATTTTGTGCCAAGCCCTTCTATCCTGCATGTTTTCTTTTGAGAAATCAGCTGCCAGTCTTAGGGGTCTTCCCTTATAAGTAATTATGTTTTTCTCTCTCTGTTTTTAATATTCTTTCTTTGTATTTAACCTTTGGCATTTTAATAATGATATGTCTTGGTATGGGCCTCTTTGGGTCCCTGGTTTTTGGGACTCTCTAGCTTCTTAGGGTTTTATATATATTTCCTTCATTAGGTTAGGGAAGTTTGCCATCATTATTTATTCAAACAGCTCTTCAACTTCTTTTTTTTTCCCCCAGTAACCCTACGACATAGATATTTTTACATTTAATAGTGTCCCATAGGCTCTTTAAATTGTCATTATAGTCTTTTTTCTTGCCATTTTGATTGAGTGTCCTTGGCTTTCCCATCCTCTATATAGGTTGTTTGATCCTCTTTTTTATTCACTCTGTTTATTCTATTTAATATTCTTCTCAACTCAGATAATATGTTCTTTTCTGACTGATTCCCTTTTTTAATTTCCATTTTTATATTTTTTATCTCTTTGTTGAAGTTCTCACTGAATTCATCTACACTTCCCATTAGTTAATTGAACATCTTTATAAGCAGTGTTTTGGACACTGCATCTTTTCAATTGCCTGACGTCATTATTTCTGGATCTCTGTTCTGTTTTCTCATATGGTTTCTGCTTCTTTGTCTTCTCATTTTGGCTGCCTTTCTGTGTTTGTTTCTATGTACTAAGCAAAGCTCCTAGGTCTCCCAGTCTTATTAGGCAGCTTTGTGTAGTAGGTGTCCAGTGGCACAGTCCTGAGAGGAGTTCAGTTGCAGGACAAATTTAGCCCCCGTTTGTGCCCCTCTTGAGCCACCTGTTAAGATTCAGGAAGCAATCCACAGATGCTGTGCTTATATTTGCCTCAGAAGGCCACACAAGAAACTGAGGCCAGCTGCCACCAGTGTGGCTTGGCCTTGCTCAGCAAAGGAAACCTGACTAAGCGAGGACATACCTGAATGTGGCTTGAGTGGGGCCAGGAGTTGAGGGAAGCTTCAGGGAATCCTCTGGGCGGAGTGACCTCTGTTACCCAGTTTAATGACATCTGGGTATGGTGGCACTGGGTCCATGCACTGAGAGAGGGGAGGGCTCAACAGAGGAACAATAGATACCGCCAGTACTTCATTACAGAGCGAGTTTCCCCTTAGCCTTCACTCGGACAATTCAGTATTCCCCCTGTAAGTCCCTGGTGCCACCTGTGTAGCTGAACCATTTCTAGTGCTCAGAGCGAGCATGTTCATCACCAAATTCTGCTCGTGGACACGGCCCTTTTAAGAGGCATCTGCAGCTGCCAGCCACTGCTGCTGTGGCCTCTGTCCCACTCAGCAGCTCTGGACCTGGCAGCCCATCGTCCTCGCCTCGTCCTACTTTCTGCCATTGCAGAGTGATTTCTGAGTTCTCTCCCTAGTTGTATGGCTTGTTCATCTAGATCCCAGGCAATCTTCTTTGCTGTTTGCTCCTTGTTTCTGTCACAACTTTGATTGAGTTGCCAGAGGGATGAACAGAGCCTCTATCTACGCCATTTTTTTTCTCATTCTAAAAGGGACATTGTTATGCAGTAGAGTATGGGATTAAATTTGCCACCATGAAGCATAGAACCTTTTTCATATTCCTGGAGTAATTTCATACTTTTGTTTAAAACTTTCTAAAACTTCCATGTTTTAAACAGAATGATCTTCTAATGGGGCAGATATAGAGATCAGGGCACTACGATTGAAGACTGTTAAGTGATTGATTTGTTTATGAACTTTCTTCATTCGCAGGTTGTTTTATTTCCTTGTGCTGGACTTTAGGTGGGCCTTTAGAATCATCTGAAAAGCTTTAAAAAAAATAACCAATTTTCCCTGCTCTTTCTCTTTCCTGCCTCCCTCCAAAATTGTAATTGATTTAGTCTGCTGCTTCAACAATGATTTACTAAAAACTTTATTATGGAAATTTTATATTCAAAAGTAGACCAATGAACTTCATCTACCCTCACTTTATTAACTATGACATTGATATTTCTAAGAAGCTGTTGTATAGCCAGAGCTTGAAATTTCTGCATTTGATTTAATAAACATTTATTTTTTAAGTCAACAAATATGTAAGTATTAAGTGCCTTCAGTATGCCAGGCTCTCGGTGCATAGTGACGAACAGAGCAGATCCCT
Organism: Macroglossus sobrinus; assembly: GCA_004027375.1. Taxonomy (NCBI): domain Eukaryota; kingdom Metazoa; phylum Chordata; class Mammalia; order Chiroptera; family Pteropodidae; genus Macroglossus; species Macroglossus sobrinus. Next base: position 110,331 of record PVKZ01001281.1, read on the forward strand.
GATCTTACTGATTGCCCTATTCATGTGTACCTCAGTAGTTTATGATTTCAATAAGATTTACATTTTTTTAACAATGCATTTTCTTTCTTATAGCTAAGAGCCCTGTCTCATATTTTACAAACACCAATAGAGATAATACAGGCAGATTCTCCTCCTATTGTAGTTGGTGAAGAATATCGCAAAAAACCATTAATACTTGTGTAAGTACCTAGAAATGTCTACTGTTATATTTTTTATATTAAGACAAAAAGAATTATTTAAAAATTTTAGATTGTGTTGTTGATTAATTAAAAAAAACTTGTCAGTGAATTAATTATGCTTTTATGTTAATTATGCTTTTATGGCAATTATAAAATTAGAAAGCACTTTTAAAATATGTGATTTAGATACTTGTTTAAATCTCTAGTGATTTATTTTTTTGTATGAGTTAAGAATAAAACTATTTCTAAAGGTTACAAAGTTTTAAAATTAGTTTGCATATTGTCCTAGTTTGACATCAATAATGCTAAAAGTTTCAACAAGTGAAAAAGCTGAAATATATTTATGTTGTCTGATTATTCCTAAGAGATTTTTTTCTTCCTATTGTAAAAGTCATTTATGTGTTTGAGAAATCTCAAACACAACATGGAGAGTTTGCGCTTGGCTTCAGTGTTTATTAGCTAACCCTACTAAGGTGGTCGGTCTTTAAGGGCTTGGATTTAGGTGAAAATTTCAGCTTATTGAGTAGTCAGCATTTCAATCCTTTTTTTTTTCCTCCAATGATTGTTTTACTGAAACTTAGCAGTTACAGGTCTTATTGACTGCCACTGCTTTTCACATGGTGTTAAACTTAAGTATGCTTATGTAGTTTATTAAATGATACCCCTGTGGAGTGAGTTATTCAGAGTACTTGGTTTTATATGCTTAATAAATATGTATAAATATTCATCAAAACTACTTTTTTTTTTTTTAAATTTCAGATATATGAGACATGCATATGGCTTAGGAGAACATTACAATTCTGTTACATGGTTGGTGAACAGAGCTACTGAAAATTGCAGCTAGTTTACAAAAAGTTGCACAATTATGTTTTAGTACCAGTATGAGTATTCATACCAAGTGCTGGATTGTTCTAAATGTTACTGGAAAAACACAACTACCTGAAATTTGTTTTATGGCAAAGCTACTAATAGGTTTTTAAAAAATGTCTCAGAGATAAACTTTAACCAGTGTCCCCTAAGTGGTATTTTAAAAACACATGTAAGTCCACTGTGGAGATCATTTATAGACCAAGATGTAACCCTATTTGCTGATATTTTTATGAATATAAGATCCTGAACATTCTGTTTAAATAAACCTTAAATGTTTTACTGAAAGCTTACAGTAACCACTTCAGTGTAATTTTTCTTGAAATGAGACTCAGTCTCTTTGTCATTGCAATAATGTGATTATGATAGCGAATTTAACACTTATAAATGAACTTGATTGTGGTAACCTTGGTATCAATGGGATTAATGCTGTGAACCTTTTTATAACCCCATCAAAGTATACCTGAGAAGCTTGCTTTAATGATTAAGAATTTAAAAATATTTTTTTTCATATGGGAATCAGTTACATTTTAAGAAAGGAGACAAATTTGAGGGTAAATAGGTGTTCCCTATCAAATTTAAACCTCTAAAGCAGTGGTCTCCAACTTTTTTGGCACCAGGGATTGGTGCTCTTATGAGAATCTAATGCCTGATGATCTGAGGTAGAGTTGAGGTGGTGATACTAGTCTTGGGGAGCAACTTCAAATACAGATGAAGCTTCACTCCCTCACCCACTGTTTACCTCCTGCTCTGCAGCCCTGTACAGGTCTGTGGCCTGGGGGTTGGGGACCCCTGCTCTAAAGAATTACAGCTTAGCCTTTTATCTGTATGTAATTTAAAAAGACCCAACAGATTCCTGTCTAATTCACTTGTTACTACTTGCCGTTTCTTAAACTTACGAATGGAATCAGAGCCATCATTTCCTGATTATCTTCATAACTACAATTTTTTGGTTTGTTGTGTTTTCTTTATCACCACTCAGCTGCTTTGCTTTGCTTGTAGCATTTTCCACTAAGAAACAGTTTGTGTCCTCACTTAACCTTTAACTTGTACAATTTGAAAGAGTAGCAAAAGGGCCCAAGGCTAAATTTCCTTCAAATTCTCTTTTCCAATTTGTTTTTCAAGATCTTTCTCTGTTTTATTTTCTAGGATTAAAAGAAAGCCTTTGTTACTTGTTATTTTGTTTGCCTTATTAATATCACCTTTCCTTAACTCAAGTATTTTCAGTATATATATATATATATATTTTTTTATTACATTCTGGATAAAGTTGAAAGCCACTTTTTGGGAGTCAAGACTATATAGTAAAATCAGTATAAAAATGCTTTTTGGTGTGAATGATTTATCTAAATCATATTTCAGGTTACATACAACGTATTCCATCTAAGAAGATAGTATTTACATATACAAATGTGTCTGATAATTTATATATAAGGAAGTATAATGAAAATGAGACTTTCTTAGCTGGACCTATTTTTTTCCAATTAGAAATAACTTCAAACATTGAGCATGAAGTTTATGACATTTTAATTTGAGCTCCATTAATACACCTAAGTTTTACAATTAAATACGGAGTTTATAGTATTTAAAATGGGGTGTCAGTCTCACATGCCTAGTAGGTGACAATGTGGGAAGCTGGTCAACTAGACCAAGTGAGTGCTGCATTTCAAGAGTTTAAAAACAATTCTGCCTGTCAAACAATATATTCTGAAGGTTGCCTGTTTTGTAATCCATGATCTGAGTTTCTGGGGGTCTGAAATCTATAAAATAATGAAATTATAAAACACTAAATACCTTGGCTTTATTTTGAAGTAATTTATTACTTTAAAAGATAAACATTAGGAAAAGATAAAATAAGATCATGAATTCTAGTTATTATAAATTCCATCTATATTTCAAGTATTCTAAAATAACCCGTTGATAGCTATTGTTTTCCCTAATGAGTGTTTTCTTGATTATAGGTTTATTTTTTATTTTTACTTTTAAATGCCCAATATGGTTATGAATAATATATATATGGTTAGCTTCCATTCTTTCATAAAACATCAGGTAAAAATCATTTTAGCTGTAACCTAAAATTTAAGTCTTTATAAAATAGCAAATGTTAATTTAAAAGCACATACGCTAATTTAGTTTGCTGTATGATGACAGTTTAATAGAAGTTTTGTAAGCTTAATTTGGACCGAACTCAAAAAGTGTTAGAGTTCTGGAATATGTGTTAAGCCAATAATTTTATCCACTTAAATATGTTTACAACTTGTATAAAGCAAAAAAGAGTGTACAACTATAGTGAGCAATATAGTTTTGTTCATATCTGTTTGCCAAAAGAATAAAAGATGAATTAAGTAAACATTTGTTCAAATTGTTGTTCTTTAACAATTTTAGAATATAGAAATAGAGGGAACACATTTTGTTTTAGAATTTTATTCAGCCTTTATTTTGTCTTCACATATAATTGAAATTAATACAATAACATATTCTTGGATTTAAAAGGTCTGGAATAAATGTATGAGCATAGCATTATAACCTAAACAGAATAGAGGGAGATAATTAAATAATAGCCATTGAAGTCATGGCTTTTAGTACTCAGGTTGAAATTTAGAACCTTTTAGAATAATGAAGGTTTATTTAGGGCAGATGAATTCGAATATTCTAAGACTGGTGGGTATTAATGAAAAAAATGAAGAAATGTGTATACAAGAATGTGAAACAAGGAAGATTGTGCAAATTATACTGGTACACCCTTGTTAATATATTGTCTTGAACAGGTTGTCCTGAACTACTTAAAGGAGCAGATTAGTTTTTTTTGTAGTAAACATTATGAAATAGAATGTTTCTTCTTCCTGTCCAGTATGTTTTCACATATATAGATTCTTCTCTTCTACTTTAAATCTTGTTTAAAATAGTCTCTCCATCATGTGGAAAAAATAGAACTCATGGGGTTTCTAATTTTTCGAAGTAAGTTTTTAGGAAAGCAATCAGTTCTTTATTCCACTGTTGTTTAAAACCTTTCAGAGTTGAATGTTTCACCCAACCTGCTTCACCAACTTATTATCCTGTCCTCGGTTTAAATAACACCTAGCCTGGCAAGCTCCCAGACTTACAAAGCTTGTTTTCATTATTGGTGAAGAAAAACATTTGCACATGAAGCTATGTATTTAACCATGTGGTTTTGAAATATATGTATATATATTTATAAATATATGTAAATATAGGTATATATTCACCCAACAACAGTGTAAACCACCACTCCAATGAAACTGCTTCTAAGAGTAGTACCTGTCCTTATCTTACTGAAAATTTCTGCTGGTTCCTCCTATGACTTTCACATTGTTACCCCTGGCCATCTTTCTCACTCTATGCCAAATGGTTTTTCAATTTTCCTGCCAAATAGATTGAATTCTGGTTTCTGGGAAAGCTCTAGATGCTGACATTCCACAAGGTTAACCTACATGGCAGTGAGCTCAGCAACTCTTTCAGCAAGGCTTACATAGTGCATTTAAGAAGCAGGTCAACATTAAAAAATTTGAAGTAATAAACCCCATCTCCTTTTCTGCATTTCTCTTCTTGTGTCTTCACAAAACTTGTCCTGTGCCACAGCCTTACTCAACCAAATATTACCCCAACTCTATTTCCCTACTTTACATCTTAAGTTGCGGTTCAGCCCAACAATATACCTATGACGTCAGGTTCTAGTCACAGTCTTACCTACTTTATACACTATCATTTTCTTTCTATTTACTCCTTTTTTTTTTCTCACCTAGAAGCCTCGTGATTGCTGTTCTTGCCTCCTGTCTTACTACCTTAAACTCTTCCCTTCATGCTGCTAAAGAGAACTGCCAAAAATGCAAATCTGACTACTGTCTTCCTAACATAAACTTTGCAGTGGCTCTCCAGCCCCATAGAATGAAGTATAGTGTCCTTATGGAAGGTGTTTAAAGAAGGTTCTCTGTGACTGGTCCTATGTACCTCTCCAGCATCAACATCCATCACTCTTTAAACTTATGCACTAGAATTATTTATATTCCCATGGCCTCATGAATTTCATGCCTGTGAACAATTTTTTTTCATATTTTATTAAATGCTTCCCCCCTCACATTTCATCAACTGATTAATTCTTTTAACTCATTATGACTGTTTAGCAGTCAACAGCAGGAATTCTTTTTTGAACCAACAAATCAGGTTCTTTGCCATTTTGTGTACTTATTTAGGTAAGCACATCGCATTGAAATGTTGGCTTTATGAAAGGAGTGACCTAATCTATCTCTTCATTATTATGTCCCCAGTGCATTAGCACTATAATGATGACCAGCATGTAATGGCAACTTAATAACTATTATTGTGATAATCATTTTACAACTTATGCATCACATCATTATGTTGTATACCTTAAACTAATAGAATCATATATGTCACTGAATTTTCAGTAAAACTGGAAAAAAATAATTATTTGATGAATGAATGACTTGTTTACATTTCTAACAGCCCTCTAGCTCCTTGAGTGTAATGACCATGATTGATTCATATTTGTATACTAGGCATCTTGGACAATTCTTGACAAATAGTCACTCAGTGTTTTCACCTGCCAACCTTACATTTCTTTTTTTCTATATTTGTAGGACTTAATTTATGCTAATGATGGGGTTTATGTAAGGCACTCTTTCATACCACACCAAAGCTTAAAATGTCAATTTAATAAACATTAACTGAATGCCAAGCATGCTGTAGAGATTGCAGTTCAAACGTGTAGCAAGGGAGAAATGTGAAAATGCTAAACAGTTTGTATAAAGTCCTCATTAAACATAGATATGGAAGCAATCTTGCTTGGAGAGAAGGTTACAGTTCAAGGAAAATATTAGAGGAAATATTTGGGGAGATTCTTCAAAGGATTAGGAACAATTAGGTCAGTAGGCAAGTGGAAAAGTTATATAGGCAAAATAAACAGCATAAGCAAAGGAATAAATGTACTTAATGCTATGGAATAGCACGTGGTCTCCTAAAGGTAGAATACAGGGTTGTGACAGGAAATGACGTGATGGAGCTGGGGCTAGACACAATCAGTTCTGAGTCCCAGCTCAATAATTGAGATTTTAACCTATAAGCAATTAAAGGCCATTAAAAGATTTTATTTGGAGTTATAGATTTGGGAGATAACTGGTGATAATGACTATGTAATGGCAGAGGCAGACATATAATTGAAGTAGGCAGTAGTACAGGTTGAGATGAAGAGACTTTGAACTATGATAGCAGCAGTGGAAAGAAGTAGGTGTCAAGGGTGGTGATGAGGATTGCATAGGATTTAGCTAAGCTCAGACAGTATTTCAGAATCCCCTTTCTGGCGTAGTTTCAGGTCAGTTAACAGTTGAGCCTACAGCTTATCCCACTTCTGCCAGGTCTTTTTTAGTGTCTCTGAATCCTGGGGCAGACAGATAAGCAACATCCAGCACTACACAGATAGCTAAACCAGTTCCTACAGTTACTTGAGATCAAAGTCTATGTGATTTCTAGTTGGTCTTTTTCTCTGATTAAACCCTGATACATAATGTGCTGCTAGAACAAAATATTTAAGCCATATAATAGGGTTTTTGGGACTGGATATTGGGTGTACATTAGAAAGGCCTTGAAAGATTGTTTAGCAGAAGTCTGATGTCACTCGAGGAGGCCCTTGGTGAGGGTTTAAAGGCATGTGAGGAAAATGTCATTAGAACTGGAAGAAAGGTGACTCCTGTTAATAGTAGCAGAGTTTAGCAATGATGCCAGCAGCATTAAGTTGGAAAGTAAAAAGCATATCTCACTTACTGGATGATTCTAGCCAGTGTTGATGTGGTGTCGATTCTTCTAGCTGCCTATAGTAAAATAGAAAGGCAAGGGAAGAATTGTGAAATATAAGTGAGCCACAAACTTTGGCTTGAAAAATAAAACTCTCAATTCTAGCCTCTCCAGAGAATAAATGATGCTAAAATTAATAAATGAGTTCCAGGCAGACACCAAATCAGGGAACTGTCAGGAAAATGAATTCTAAAGATGAAGCCAAGATCATAACAAAACCCTTCGTTAAGACCTCAGGAAGATTACAGATATTTTCTCATCAACAGATGAGAGAGCTTCTAAAAATTTTAAGTCTTGTCTCACAGTAGTTTCACATGGGAATCCAAAATAGAGAAGGATATGCAAAGAGATTTTAGGTGTGGCTTTGTCTGATGGAAGAAATTATAAATTGTTTGAAAATAAACTTACAAAAATGTTAAAGGGATTACATCAGTTTGGGATTAAAAGTGACTATAAAATGGAAAGATGAGCCCTCATAACCTGTTGTTAGGAATGTAAACTGATGCAGCCACTGTAGGAGAGAGTCTGGCAGCTCCTCCATGTGAACCTTGAGAGCAGTACAATAGTGAAAGACACAAAAGACCACATATTGTATCATATCTATATAAAATGTCTAGAATAGACAAATCTTTGGAGATAGAAAGATTAGAGGGCTATGTGTTATGGAAAAGAAAAGTAATTCAAGGGCCCAGAGAGGGGAACCGAGAACCAGTCCTAGGCAATAGGAATGAACACTAATCAAGGGACTGACCACATGTACCTAATTGAGTTCCAGAATTGCTATGAACTCGTGGGCTGCTTAGTGCCTCTTTTTCATTTGCATGGTACTTTCTATTGCATTCTATGTTCTACATGTTAAATTCTAGGTACTTGTCTCTTTTATTCATAGATCTTCACACCAAGATGAACTGTACTTGAATTGACTCAAGGAACTGTCCCTGAGGAGCTCCATTCACCTTTATACCTGATTTAGAGGACAAGATATTAGGATCTGATGATCTAAATAGATGAAACTTTGGGGGAGGGGGTACTCTTGGGAGAAAGTATGTTGGAAGAATGTAAATGATTCATGGTCAGAGGGTGAACTTTAGTGGATTTAAGACATGTCCACTTAGCATCAAGAGGTGGGGTCTAATTCCTCTTCCTTTGAATATGGGCTGGACTCAGTAACTTGCTTCTAATAGAATGTGGCAAAAGTGATGTTGCATGACTTCTGAGGCAGGTCATGAAAGTGATATAGCTTCCACTCTGCTTTCGCTCTTGAGATGCTAACCCTTTGAACCAAGACACCATGTTGGGAGGAATCTCAATCTACGCTGAAGAGACTACATGTAGGTGTTGTAGCTGACTGCCTTAAGGCCCCAGTTAATAACCAGCATCTACCACCAGATGTGAGTGAATGAGCCTTTAGATAATTTCTCCCTGACCCCTGAGTCAGCCCAGCTGTTGCCATGAAGAACATTGCCAAGCTGTTCCCACTGAGCATTGCCCAAATTGTAGACTTGTGATTAGAATAAATATTTTAAGCCACCAAGTTTTACAGTGGTTACCCAGCAATCGATAAGTGGAACAGATGGTATTGATGAAACTGATTACATATTGGAAGTAAGAAAGGAGGAATCAAGAATGTTTAACAGATTTTCTAGGTTAAGCAAATTAATAGAAAGCAGTATCAGATTGTTGTGGCCTGATTACCCATATAAAACTAACAATTATCAGTGTTTGGATAGTGTCAGCTGGGGTACTGGCTACACAGTTACTTTAGAGGAGGTAAGTGTCCATGAGATTTTTAAAGGCAAAGCCTTATAGTCACTTTGTTTAGATAGTAACAGCATGATTGTTCTTAAGAAACTAAAACATCAGCATAAAGAAATTAGGATTGGAAGAGATAAGACAAAGAGCAGTGATTAAGTAGCTGAAAAATGATTTTATCCTAGTAACTGCAAATCGGTATTAATCATAGCCTTTTTTAAAATTGTTTTTTACCATTACATTGATATTGATTTTTTTTTATAATACCCTTTATAAATTTAATGATTCTTTTTCAGGACTTTGACACTTACTTTTACCTCTTACTGGAAAAGCTCTTGTCTGTAATAGGACCTTCTTTGGCCATCTTATCTAAAATTACAATTTCCTTATTCTCATTCTCCCTATTCTTTTTACCTGATTTATTTATTTATTTATTTATTTATTTATTTATTTATTTATTTTGCATTCAATATCATCTAACATACAAGTTTTACTTATTTATCTTTATTGTTTTTCTCCCCCAACTAGAATGTAATTTCAATGAGAGAAGGATTTTTGTCTTTTTTTTTTTTTTTTTAAATTCATTTCTCTATCCCCAGTGCCTGGTACAGTGTTGAGCAGATAGCAGATGCTCCTAAATATTTGTTGAGTAAATGAATAAAGTAATTTTTAAGTACAAAGAGAGTGTTAGATCTGTGTTCTGAATAGAGTCAATACAGAATGTATTTTATAGTATTCAAGTTTTTTGGAAATCAGCAATCCAAATGTGAGATTATCCATGTATGTGTGTGTGTATGTGTATGTGTATGTAACCCAAATACCTCCATTGCCCAAATGGGGTTCTCACAGTAATCAGATGTCACTGGCTGTTGCTCATCCCCCTTTTTGTCTTTGTCTTAACCTTTTATTTGGAAAATTTCAAATATATGTAAGAAAATAATGAGAATAGTATACTGAATCTCTGTGACCCATGAATGAGTATCAATAATTATCAGTGTTTGGTCAATCTTGTTTGATCCATTTTTTTCACCCACTTTCCTTCCATGATTATTTTAAAGAAAATTAAAGACATCATGAAATTTCACCTGAAAATTTTAGATGTATTTCTAAATGTTAAGTACATTTTAAAAAAACACTATCATCATGCCATTACCATATAACATAATTAGCAATTTCTATCATCTAATACCTAGCCCATGATCAAATTTCCCCAATTAACTCCATAATCTTTTTATTTAAATAAGGATTCAGACAAGGTCCATACACTACATTTGGCTATTATTTCTCCTAAGTCTCATTTATTTCATAAGTTTCCCCTTGTTTTTATTAATGCCATTGATTTGTTACTTAAACCTGTACCATTTGCTGTAGAATACCCTATGTTCTAAATTTGGCCTACTGCTTCCCTGATATAAATTTAGCTTGTGCTTTAGTCCTTGTATTTTCTGTAAATGGTAGTTAATTCTAGAAGAATGATTAGATTCAGATTCAATTTTTAGACAAAAATATTTCATAGGTACTTTTTATAGCATCATACCATGAGACTTATAACATGGGATTATCTCAATTTAAATGCTGCTAAAATAGATTAGTGAGTTATTAGCCTGATTTCTTACTTATAAAGTTGGTCATTAACCTCTTAACTACTTTTAACATCCAATTATCTTTTCATAGATTTTATTATTTCATTAAAATTTGCAAAAACGATGGTTTTTAAATCTATTTTCTTCCTTATTTATTAGCTTCAATCTTTCTGTGAATAAAAACTTTTTAAACTATTAAGTTATATTAAAATGCATCATGTACTAGAAAAGCAGCATAAATAGTTCATTTTTTTCCCTTTTTTAATTTTCAGACTTATGAGTTGGTTTCCTAGCAAGTCTCAGTGTAATCAATGAGTTTATTTTATTTTTTAAAATACCATCATGAACTCTTAGATTTGATTGTATTGTTATATGTTTCAGTTCAGGATTATTCTTTCTGATCCTCAAATTTTCCTATTTTAGACCAGTGAGAGTCCTTAAGAAGTTGGCTTCTGTGTCCTTTTGATATGATCTCATTAGTCTTCAATAACTTCTATGTCTGTGGCATGAGATATCTTAGGATCATCTTGTATATTTCCTGCTCCAAACCTGGAATCAGTTATTTTCCCTTTCTACCTTTTACTCAGAAAATTATCTGATGCCTCCCACCTTCAAACCGGTAGACCTCAGAATGTTTTTGTTTCCATGACACACCAATTCTGCAATTAGAGTTCTAAAGATGAATAATAAGACCTTAATCCCTAATAGTTACCTCCTCTCTTTTCTATTTCTCTTCTAATCCCATGGCTGAAAGGTTGTTAGTAAGAGCATTGAGGGGTGGTAAAAATACTAAAATCGTTACCTTGAATGGGAAGAAGATAACCAAGATGCCGTCAACATTAGAAAAACTGCCTGGCCTGAAGACTCTAGACCTTCGGAATAACCTAATTCTCAAAGTGTGCCCAGAGATAAGCACCTTGACCCAGGTGAGGACTAGCACATCTTTTTGGCTTGAGAATGGAAAATAGGAGGAAAGAAAAGAGTTAGGAGGACAATAAGGCTTCAATCTCTGGAAATTTAGCCTCTACAAACTTACTATTGAGTGTGTGAGAGAGCATCAGGAAGTTTTCTCCCTTAGAGAATTGCATATGACAGGGGCAGAAGATGTTTCAACTTATTCAGGTACACTTTGGCTCACATCTAGAATCAGAGTATTAGGTCTCTGCCACACTCATCTTTCTGGAGGCTGTCATCTGAAAAATGTTGGGAGCCTGGATCTGCTTGTTTACCTTGGGAGCTCCATCTGGAAGTTGGTTTGAGGATCCCCGAGATGCTGTTCATCCTGGGGACTACCCTGAAGCTTTTGTATATGGAATGAAGACACAGTTTGGATTTAGGGAGGGTGTTCTTTTTCAATTTTCTAGAGTAGGCTGAACTTTGAAATGGAGTGTTGGCAGGGAATGGGATGGAGGGGACATTCATTTACTCTGAAGTAGTCTCTAAAAGAATATTAGTATGTTAAATAAAGAATACTCTTCTTAAAGAGCAACAGTTGACATGAATAAATCCCAGATGCTTGTGCTAAACATTTCTGCCAAACAATGTGAAACACCTAATAAAAGTCTTGAGAATGAGAGGAGGTGAGAGATATTAACTTCGCATTTTTCTTTTTGCTCACTTGTGAACTGTCATCATCATGGAAAGAACCCATAACCAGCTAAGTCATTGCAGTTCATTAGTTTTGAGTTCAGTAATATTCCCACCCTGACCCCCACCCCCAACCCCAAATCTCTATTGTCTCACTTTTACCTAACTCATTTTCTTTTTGATTTACAAAATTATTTGAGTTTGTAATTTGTGTGGCCAAATCTTTGCAAGAAATAAAATAATACTAAAAGTACATTTGTAGTTACAGAACAACAAGGATTTGGACTTTTCTAATGGGACAGAGGAGTTTCTATGCAGAAGAATTTAGGATTTGACCAAGCCCTGAGCCAATTCTTACCTTTAGCTTGATTTTTTTTCCCCAATGAATTAACAGTGCATTGTTTTAAGAAAATCAAATACTAAAAGAGGTTTATAATAAAAAACAACTATCTTCTGTCCCACTCACTCTCACTCCCAATCCTGTTCTTCATAATCACTTTTAACTCATCTTTTTTTCTTGATTAGTCTCATTTTAGATATCACTCTTCATCTTCTGAGTATAATTATATTAATATTTATTTTCTTCATAGTTTTTCTTTACACTTCCTATTATTACACCTTTATGTCTTCTTTCATCAATTACAATCTCTTTTTCACTCCCCACTTTGTAAGATGGAAATGTTAGCATCAGTAATCCACCTTAAGCTCTCTTCCTGTCTTCCACTTCATAAATTCTAAATTTACTTTTATAAGATGTATAGCATTTATGTGTTCAGTTATAACCACAATTAAATTTTTATTTTGTCTGTTGGAGAATTCTAAAATGTATGTTATGAAGTAAATATCATTCACATGGAGTCAATTAATGTACTATGATTATATTTTCTTATATAACATTTTTGTTTCCTTGAATTTCTAATTGCCTTTTTTTATTCTTGTGTCTTTTGCCTTTGTATGTCCTCATTTTATTTAAAATTTGATCTTATTACGAATTCTATCCTATGTGCTTTTTTTCTTGAGTTACTTTCTTCCAGGAGGCTCCATTCTTCTAAACCAATCTATGCTGACTACTATTCAGGTTTTCTGCACATTGTCCACCAAGAACAATCTCTTTACAGCTCTCCTGAATTGGACCACTGTATCTCCTATTTTCCTCTTTCTTAATTTACTCTTTTATTTTGTAGGAATAAATCTCTAGATAACATCCTAATCTTAGTATCTGGTAGTTAGTTAAATTTGGAACTCTTATATATCTGAAATGTATATTCTTCCTTCACATTTAATAGTTGTTTAGTTAAAAATTACAGATTATAAAATACATTTCTTCAGGAAGAAGGCTTGAGATACTGATCGCCATTATTTTGTTTTCTTTTGGTTCCCTTGTTATTTTCCTCCTCATCCTTCTACTATTTAAAAGAGACCCAATTTTTGACTTTCTTGCTTTTGATTTTCTTAAATAGGGAGCTGGTTCAGCTCAGAACTTGCTTTTAAAGAAGAAATTATACCTTACTTTTAAAAAAGAATTTGATTGATTTGAAACTAGCCTTCTTGTGATCTACCCTTAAGTGCTTTGCAAGGCAGATTCAGGCTAAGGACATTATTGTTTAGCTGTTCATGAACTAGCCATTTTTCTCATATAGGGTTGTGGGATTTTGAAAAAAATCTCTTTTCTCATTATAATGGGAGTTCCAAAAGCAGCTTGAATAAAATGTGCTAGAAATACTCAAAAGATGGATATAGATTATTTACACAGTTCAGAGATTGTACTGTGGTCTTAAAGATACCACCGATTTCTAAAAAAGAAGGTATAAGAATTTGCTGAGTGAGCCATAATGCTGCTCTTACCCATACACCTTTGTTGTACATATGCTACTTAGAAAAATGTAAAAATCTTGTTATTTTTCTCATTAATTTGATTCAATTATTTTTATTAAATAGTTAATGGAACCTGACAGTATATTATGTACTATATAGGTGTAATGAATGGGAATATTTACTCTCCTTAAGGAATTTAAGGTTTAATATTTCATATACTAGCTCAAACATATTTATACTTGTCATGAGTAATTATCTGATAGTTTGTTCTAAAATAGTATCATGAAGCTATGATCTAATTTAGAAAGACTTCTAGGTAAAGTTGGACATTTTAGCTGGGTTTTTTATACTTAAAAAAGTTTTTATCCAAATTAGTTATAGATATCATTTTAAAAATCAAATTAGTAATTGAAAGATGTAATCAATAGTATAACACTTTCTGGTAGTAATTAATAGCTATAAGCATAGCATAATTAAATGTTAGGAGAAATTGCCTGAACCAAGTTCTGGATGTGCATATGATACATTGAATCAAATATAAGGTTAATGAGAATGAGCTGATGGCTAGAATAGAAAAGCAGGTAGCCCATTAGAAGGAAGTAAATCAACTGAGAAGACTGGAGCTAGATGAGTTCTATAGATACTTGATTTTGAAAAAAAATGATGTGGAGCCATAATGAGTATTTCACAGTTTGAACTATGTTTACAGAAATGAACTAAACAGGCAGCATTCAACTAATGTTTACTGAGCAACTATTACATTCCAGATACCATTTTTTGAATGCTAGATGAAACACATAGAGACCCTGTCATTGTGAAATTTCCACTTAATAGTAGAGGTATAATATATATTTAAATCAAAATAATACAAAGCAGAAGATAATACCTGGCCATAGATTGTACACAGTGTCATGCATATATAATAGGAGGGTGGCATTGTAAAGAAGATGGTACATGCCAGTGGGGAGTATTAAACACAGACATCCATTATAAGAACTAAAAAACCAAGAAATGTGATAGTTTAATGGAAACAATCCTGAAACAAATTATCACTAGAAACAAACAAAAATTTCCAGTAAAATTAACAAATTAACATAAAGTCTTTATTCTGTGGTTAATATTTCATCTGCTGAAAATATCATTCAGAAGTGGCTGTGAATTTAGAAATCTTTGAAAAAATGAGTTAGAAATCATTAAGAAAACAAATAAGTTTAAAATTTAAAAGCCAAATGGAAGTGTCTATATATATTTGAAGTACTTATTGCAAGTGTCTATATATATTTGAAGTACTTAATGCATGTCTTACATTTTGTGAAATAGTCTCCTGGGTCTAAAAGTTATAGCTAGTATTTTATAATATCTACTATTTGTCAGACACTTTATTATACTAAACCTTAAAATAGCCTTTAGAAGTAGATGCTGCTATCCCCAATTTAAAAACAAAAAAGAAGACTTAGAATTAGTGTGAGTTGCCTGAGATCACTTACCTAGTACATTGCATAACAGATGGTCTCCAAAGCCTATGCTTTGCCTTCTGCACAATACTGACTAATAAGTGTGTAAACCAATAGAACAAGAATATTTAAAATGAGAATTCCATGTGTTGCATACAAAATTTCATTATGTATATGTCTGTGTGTGTCTGAATGAATATATTATGTGCATTTATTCTGAGCAACAGTAGAGAGTATAGTATAAAAGTTAACAGTAGGCCATAGAGTGAAGCTAAGCTATTTTACTATAAATCATAGCCTGGACCTCAGATCCCTTTTCTGTAAAGTTGGTGGTATTGTGAGGCAATGTATAAGGGCTGCTTGGCACAGTGTTTGATACCTATACCTACTAAATTCTATTTAAATGTTAGTGTTATCATTAATAAATCATTTTCTTCTGATTTCTTGTCCTCTCCTACTTATACAAAGATTGCTACACATTAAACCTAGATTTCATAATGCAAAGGTATCGATGGATGCAGAGATGCTTATCTCATACCCAAGACATAAGAGGAACCATGCATATCTATTGCAAGGCAGGCCACAGATAGGAAAGGACTATAGGGAGGTTGAACACATTTAGAAAATATTGGGTGAGAAAATTCCTCATTGATTATTTGGGCAGCAGTTTATATATTATCTAGCAGGACTGGATAGAGGAAATTTAAATGATAGCGCACCTCATTCTTTGTATTCTTTGGCTATGTAATGCTATCTGTAATCAGGCAATCACGATTACTATTATGAAAGTAATTGCAATGGTATGTAGCTGAAAAGGTTGCATCTAAAAGGAAATTTGAGAATTACCTTGATGACTGAATATAAGTGGAGAGAAAGAAGTTCTAGGCGATTCCAAAGTTGGCTACCATAAGATTACAAAAAGGGTGGATGCATTAACCTAAGTGTGGATGGGAAAAAAGGATTTGTCCATTGACATTGTCCAGTTTTAAACTTTGAATTTAGAATGTCAACATCACATTCACTTGAGATGTCTTTTGAGCCCAAACAAACAAGATGTAATTTTTATAGGGATAATTACATTTAAGAAAGTAATTCAATTGCATAGTCTGAGATGTGGCTTATCTCTTTGACTGTTAACTTAGCAGTTTTCATTGACACAGACAAAATTAATTATGCACCAACAATATGTCCTGCTGCTTAAAGAGTGCATGCCAGGTTAGGCTGCATTAATAGAAGTGTACTCATCTGACCAAGGGGGATTGCCTGGTTCCACTAGCATCTATATTATGAGACCACATTCCTTGTATCACCCTAGGTGCCATGTTTTCAGAGAGAGGTACTTAGAAAAAATTAGAAAGTGACCAGGTTGGTGATGGTCTGGAAATTACATCCTGAGAGGGAAATGGTTAAGGAAGAATGAAAAAAAATTCAGGAGGAATATGATAGCAATCTTTAAAAATTTAAAAGATTGTTATGTGGGAGAAAGGAGCAGAGGTGAAATCATTTTTTATAATTGCTGTGGGAACAATTGGGTAGATGTTTTAGAGAGCCTAAACATAAAAATAAACAAATAAATAAAACTTCCTATCTAGGTAAAAGAATTACCCATTACTGTGTCATGAGGAAGATATATAATTTACATTTACATTTAATATGCTACTATGCTACTAGGTGACTTATAAAACTTCATTTGGATT
Organism: Macroglossus sobrinus; assembly: GCA_004027375.1. Classification (NCBI taxonomy): domain Eukaryota; kingdom Metazoa; phylum Chordata; class Mammalia; order Chiroptera; family Pteropodidae; genus Macroglossus; species Macroglossus sobrinus. The sequence continues at coordinate 127,115 of PVKZ01001281.1, forward strand.
GTAAAATGCTATAATTCTATTGGCAATGGGTCCATAAGAAACCATTTAGTAGCAATGGTACCTATCTATGGCAATATGCCCATTTTCAAGGTACAGAAGAATTACATTCTGAAAATACCAGCAGAACTTTATTTTGTATATACTTATTGAAGTAATGTAAGTTTTAAATTTACCAAGTAGTTGTTTCTTATATGACTAAAGCCTTCCCTCAGGAACTGCCCATACCATTGAAAGTATTACTAATGAAACACTGTGTGTACTCTTTCTGGATGCTTGCTACTTCTGAACCCCTTTGTGAATAACATACCAGAATAACTGTGTCAAGGCATCCCATATGTCTCACCTCAAACATCACCTCCTCATAGAGGTCTTCTCTAATGACTCAGTCTAGCTCCCAGTTACTTTCCATTCCATTATCCCATTTCCTTTCCTTCATGTGTAGCATTTAACACTAACAGAAATTATTTGTCTGTCTCACTTCCTAAAGTATAAGCACTATGAGAGAGGGATCATTTGTGCCTTTTTTACTGTAGCATTCAGAAAATACCAGGCACATATTAGACCTATAATAAATATGATTAATTAATGAAACATTTACATTAGGTCTTGAGGTATATCTCAAGGGTAACTCATTCCTTGCTGTGGTATCTCTGGACCTTATGTATAATTTATGTAACAGTCTGAATCTCTGACAAATTTGCCATGATGATATAGTATAACCACTTGGCCTTTAAGATACCTTTATGAATTTGAAGGCCATCAATAAGTCTTCTTTTAATTATCCTATTCTATCAAGAATAATCCCAATCCACTCTCTTTATCTTTGCTTTAACTTTGAAAATCTTTAAATTTTGAAGCTTTCAGTTGTACCCTCTTTCTCTTCTACATGTCATATTTGGTGTGGAGCTCAGAATTTCACATGGAAGCCTGTCCTAGCCAAAGAGCCATGTAGTTAATGTGTCACCCAGAAAAAGTGTCTTTTCTTGGGTCATATATCCATTTTATATCATCTTGGGAGCTAAGTTGAATCAGCCACTCTACTAAATTTCTCTAGATTGTCCTTTAAAATTACCTTACATTAAACCTCTTACATCTCCTGCTGTCAACAGATAGCTTTGTTTCATATTTCATTGAAAAAATAGACACTATCAGTCAGAAACTCTCTCATCTTTCCATTACCAAATAGATTCCTGTGCTCTGATCTGCATACACCTTCTCTACTTTCCTGCCTACTACCTCGAATAAGAGTCCCTATTTTTATCTAAGGCCAGCACCCACTTGTGCTTTGGATTCCATCCTCTCTCATCTCCTAAAGGATATTGATTCTGCAATTATCCCTCTCTTTATATCATTAGTTATTCATTCTCTACAGGATTATTTTCATCAAAATATAATAAGCTGTGATATATTTTATTTTAGGGAAAAACAAACCCTCCAGCTTCCTCCTAATTTCTAGTGACCCTTCATAGCAAAAGTTTTGCTTTCACACGTTCCCCCCACAGCACAAATTTTCTGATGCTTCACCTGGACCACTACATTCATGCCTGTGTTATCTCTGTGTTTTGCTTCTTGTTCCACCTGAAGACTATTCTTTATACACGTCAAAGTGCTCCCATTAAGACACAAATCAAATAATACTACATAATTGTCCTTTCTTGTTTCACTTAGAGTAAAATCCCTAATCTTTGCCTTGATTTACAAAATAATACATAACCTGGATCAAGTATACCTTTCAAACCGGGGTCTCATGCTTTCTACCAGCATCTATGAGATGGTAGCAGGTTAACTGTTATGTTGCAAGTTGGGTTTCCCTTTACCATTTATGCTCAAGTCATATCAGCCACATCTCTTGGTTCCTCAACCATACCAAGAATTTTTCTGCTTTGGAGAGCTTATTTTGGCTATTTTTTCTTTCTTATTGTCACTCAGATCTCAGTTTAAATATCAACTTCTAAGGCAAGCTTCTTTGATCAACCAATCACCGTCTCTTCATTTTAAAAACTATCTACACAGCACTTAGTACTATCTGTTATTTTTCTTCTTAATTTAGTTAGTCATTCATTCATTCACTCATTCATTTAATTATTTCATTGTTACTGTGTAAGTGGTTTTAGGGTAAATGCATTACTTAGATGTCTTATTTACCACTATATATTCAGTACCTAGAATTAGTGGCTCATAGTAGGCATACAATGCATATTTTTAATGAATGTTAGGAGGAGGGGGTAAAGGGAGTCAAATATATGGTAGGAAATTTAACTTTGGGTGGTGAACACACAATCCAGGATACATGTGATGTATTATTGTACACTTGAAACCTATATAATTTTATTAACCAATATTACCCCAATAAATTTAATGAAATAAAAATAAATGTTGACTCACTTCCTTAGAGATGGCTATATCTCTCCCTCTGAACAAAGGACAGGTATGGAAGGTTTCTGCTCATTTAAAAATATTCAGATTCTTTAAACTCATGGTTTATTTTCTGTAACACAAACCACTGCATATTCAGATAGCTGACTGTCAGCATTGTTGGTGCAAAAATAGCAATATTCTGGGCACTTTTGTTGCTGTGTGTAACAAACTGTCCTTTGTCTCTTTCCCGGGGGTCTCATGCTTTTTCTACCAGCATCTATGAAATGGTAGCAGGTTAACTGTTATTTTGCAAGTTGGGTAAAATCTCAGACCTTTAATGATTTCCTATGTTCTTGTATTCCTCACAAGTATCACAGAGATTTTGTTAAGGTTGTCAGCACTGGCCTTCTGCTATGACTTTTTTAAAACTAAATTTATGCAAAAGAATGAAATCTACCTCTGTTTTGGAAAAGACTTCAAATAGTCATTGTGATAGACAAATAATGCCTGCCTCCCCAAGATACCTATATCCTAATCCCCATAATCTGTGAATATGTTAGGTTACATGTCAGAAAGGAACTGGGGTACTGACAGAATTAAAGTTGATAGCTGACCTCGAGATGGGGAGATTTCCCTAGATTATCTGGGTGAGCCCAGTATAATTATGAGAGTCTTTAAATGTGGAAGAGAACATCCTAATGATGTGATTTGAGAAAGACTACCAGTCATTGCTGGCTTTGAAGATAAAATGGCAGGCTAGAAGCCAAGGAATATGGGAAGCCTCTGAAAGCTGGAAAAAGCAAGAAAACAGATTCTTTCCTAGAATCTCCAGAAAGAAATATAGACAGTGAGACCTGTTTCTGATATCTGATTTCTAGAACTTAAGATCATACGCTTGTGTTTTAGACCACTAAGTTTGTGATAATTTGTTACAAGGCAATAGGAAACCAATATAGTCACAGACTCTGGATTAAGTTTTTTTCATTAGAATGGCTGCATAAATACAGACATACCTTGGAGATACTGGTTTGGTTCCAGATCATGTAACACAATAAAAATCCCAACAAAAGGTCTTGCCTTCAATTTGTAAAAATACACTTTGAAGTATAATAAAGTGAAGTGTGAGAAGACAAAGTATGTTTGGATATTTTAACTTCACCTTTATAGAAGAATAAGGCCTCCAAGATGGTGGATGTGTGGTCCTTTGTTACCAAGACAGTGGTAAATCTAAGAAGAAAGCATGTATGGAAACAAAACGTTTTCTATGAATTGTAAGGACAATGAATTTCATTGTAAATAAATCTATGTCTACTTTATATTAATTTAAATCATTAACATACATCAATACCAAATACTAGGTGACATTTAAATATAAATGTAAATTGCCTAAATTTTTTTCTTAATTATTTTTGTCTTATATAAATACATTAATTTATCAGAACTCTTATGATTCTTTTTCTTTTACCTCTAATGTTAAAATTCTGAAATATGAAGTTGATAATGAAAGCTGAATGGTAAATTAGGTTTGGGAGTGAAAGAAAATACTCTTTTTATATCTTGGAAGATGCAATTTGATTTCAAATAAAAAAATATGATGTTTTAGGGAACAATCCTGTATCATTGATTTAATGGATTAAAGAATCAAAGAGGATCTTTCTAACTCCTCTTATGTGCAGTATTTCCTATATCTAACCAATCCTCATTGGTAGAGCAGGTATCTATGGGGTAGATCTTCTCTACCCTACCATACCTTGTCAGTAGTTTCTCTTATAAACTTTGTCATCACAGAGTCACTTTATCCTCCCTGCTCCAACTTTTCTATGTAATAAAGAACTCATTTGGGAATAGTACAACAGGAGGACCTCAGATCTTAGACTATATTTCTGATTTCAGGAAATTAGCTTCTTTGCTGTGTTTTTAATGGTTTTGAGTCTATGGATCACAATATTAGGATGTTTTTGAGTTACTTAAGTGCATATGAATGGATCATTAATTGCATTTTTAAATTCCCTTGGAATGTTTTGCAATACATTTTTAATGAGTGCTTTAATTGAGAATTAAATTGTTTTAATTAACATAAAGTGTTTGAATATGAGCCCAAATGAACTTTATTTATAAAGATCACTTTAGGTATATGTGAAATAATTGTTTAGAACCATGTTGGAATTTTCTTGGGTTACATGGATCTCAGCAAAGGGGCTTAATTATTATTTTTTCTCATTTAAAGATGGATAATGCACTGGTCCATTACATTTCTTTATGTTTGCAGTTGACAGCACTAAATCTTGGAAACAACCTTTTAGAAGAAGTTCCAGCAGAGATGAAATACCTTACATCCCTGAAGAAGCTCCATTTATTTGGAAATAGGATTCATAGATTTGCATCTGGAGCATGTGGTAAGTTAGTCAAAGAAAAGCAACATTATAGCATCACATTTAATCCCCTTATTATATTTAACAATTTGGAACTAAAGTGAAAAAGGAGTTTTACATGCTTTAATCTTTTTTGGTTGGAGATAGTTACATATACTCTTGAAATTAAGGAATTTGGGGGACTTTTTTTTTCAACTATTATAATATATTTCTTTACATGATGACCTAAGAAAATAAGTAAGCACCAGTGTTAGTGAATTTTCCCCTTTTTCAGAATCAGTATATGTTTAGACTTTTGAATCTGTGGGCCCCTTCTCTGTGCCAGAGTAAAAACTAGTTGGAAATCAAATGAAGAAAAAACTTACCATAGCTCTCTTTGTACTTTGCACTTTTTATTATCTCAGATACTAAATCACAGTCTTTGATCAATATATTAAGTTTAAATCAATATGAGGAGAATTTTAAAGAAAAGATAGGGGATCCAATAATTGGCATTTTTTTTGTATATGAGTTTCTTTTCAACCTATAAATTTTCCATTCAGTATGAAACTCTACCTATTTAATAAAGGTAGAGTGGGCTTAAGGATAGGATACTTGACCAAGAATTCTAGGTGATTTTTATAGCTCCATTAACTCTAATGGAGCATTTAATCACTCTATGTTTATGTTTACAGTAGTAAAACAAGAGATATATTATAGAATTTACAAGGTTCTGTGAACTTTTGAGGAATGGATACTATATATAATCTATCACCCAGCAGCCTTTACTAGGGGTATTATTGCACGGGACAGTAAATTAGTGGTATATTGACAAGTAGCACAAATAGACTCTGGTACTATTTCTTTAAAATATTTTAAAATTTTAGATCATGTATCTTAGAGAAATATTTTTCTCAAAATAAGAACTGTAACAGACATTTAACAAACACAATGCTTATGTACTTTATACATGCAAAACCATAGATTTAGCATTCAATTATGATGTACTGAAGAAGAAAACAGATTACATACAAAAAATTAAGGGCATGCAAACAAATACACAATATTCTTTTATAAATTATTCCTAAGGGACAAATATAAGTAAAACCTGATATATATAAATGATATTAAGCAACCTAATTAATGCTAATTTAGGTTTCTGCAAAGAAATTTTTTCTCATGTCACTCTCAAATATGAGGTTTATAAAATATATAAAATCTGTGTACAATGATCCTGAATATTTTATTTTCTGTATTTCTTAATTTGGGGCTGTTGAATTTTGAAAATCTGAAATGTGATTGACATAAATTATGTTTTATGTCAGGTCCTGATTATCCAACTGCAGAAATAGTTTGGTATCAGAGGTTGAGCATTGTCCAACATGTATAACACAACCCTATTCGCCTGTCCAGAGCAGACTAGACCAGGGCTAGATATGTATCATAAGCTGGGTCAGTCATATTCTCTCTCTTGAAGATTATGATAAAATCTGAAACAGTTTAATTGATTTGAGCTAATCACATGAATTAAGACAATGTTTGCACACTGGTGGCCCATGGCTGAATCTGGTCCACAAATAGTTTGGTTCTGTTTTGCCTGTCTTTTTAAGAATTTGAGTTTAGTACCAACATTTGCAGATCAAGAGAATTCACATAAAAGCTTGGCTTTCTGTCTCTTTTTGTTTGTTTAAAAAAGAAAGTTTAGGCAACACTGGAATCACATTGTTGTGATAGAAATTGCTAGGAGCTGGCTGAATGGCTAGTGCTCTTTTAGATCAGGCATGTGCTCTCCAGTTCAACACATTTGGGTCAGGTGAATTTCCACCAGGCCCACTGCTGTGTTTTGTTATCTTCTTGGTTCCTATAGTCATTTCATTTGAGAAAACTCTGTTTATTCTGTCTGTGGACACTCAAATGTAGGAGTTGTGGGGTGGCTACAAATACAAGGAAAATTAGAGAAAATCTGTTCAAAAGAGAAAGACTTGGGAAGAGAAAAGGGGGACAGGACATGAATATGAAGCTGAGAGAAAGTATAATGAAAAATGAAACTATGTTCTGTGTTCTGTGTTCTGCAAAGATTCCCAGATGGTATGTAATCTACCAGACTTTGAGAAGCTCAGGGTGGGGAAGATAGTTAATTATCCTGGAGTGTGGCCTGAGTCTCCTTGGACATCACAACTTGGTTCAGTGCTCAGAAGCATCAGAAGCCCAGGAGATGAAGCATGAGCATTTTTGTGACTACCAAGATCAAACAAAAGACTATATATATATAAATAGCCAATACATACATATGAGCTTATAATTAATTATATAACACGTATATATTATCTGTATATATAAAATATATTTACATTAATATGACTTTTGGCCGCCATCATTGCTGTGGTCTGAGGGCTGAGCATGTGGGGCAGCAGGGTGGTGGGCCTGCACAGCCATGGGCTGGCTCATAGGGAAGTCTATAAGAAGAGCCATGATGGGGAGGAGAACAAGGTTTACCTGGAGCGAGAGTACACCAAGAACAGAATCACTGACTTTGAGTTCAAGCCACTGATGGTACTGCCCTCAGAGATCTATCTTTCAATGAACTATGCTGTTTCTCCACAACTTCCTGCCATTATAGCACTATCTCAGAATTCTGCACAGGAGAGGCATGCCAGACGATGGCCAAATGTGACACTCACTATTACTAGTACAAAGAGTAAGTAAAGAAGATTAAGTGCACAGCCCCCTCTCCTCCACTCTCCACCCCAGTACATCAGGTTAATGTTGAGCTCCATGTAAAAGCTGGTCACCAATGAGGATATGTTCCCCACGAAATATGGCAGAGAATTTCCAGGCTCCTTTGAGTCACTGGTGACGATTTGCAAATACCTGCTCCCTATGCTAGCACACATCTACTCATCTCATTTCAAGAAGACCCGAACTCTGGAGTAGCATAGGCACTTAAATACACACCACATCCGCATCATTCTCTTCACCAGAGAGTTTACCGTTCTTAGCCCCCAAGTGACTACTGTCATGAACAATCTCACAGAGGTGTTGTGCAGCAGTGGAGCACAAGCATGAGAGGTGAGCCCCTCTCTCCAAATGAGATAGGTGTGCAAGAGCACACAAGCAGTGAGAAGATGCTATGTGTACCTGAGTTGGTCTGCTTGGATGCACACACATGCTGGGCTGACTTCACAGCTGCTGGTAGGCATGGGACATTTGGCAGATTTACCTTGGTGGTTTCCTGTTGAGTGGATAAATGTCACTAATAAAGAAGAACCTTTGGACTTAATTCATTTGCACAACAAACATTTATGGTACTGCTGTATGACTAAAAAAAAAAAAGAGCATGGGTAATGGTGCTTTTTAGTTTCTTGTTTCATTCATGGTAGCTTGACTGTACCTTTTGTCCTCAGGAGCCATAACTTAGCATTATAACTTTGTGATAAATTAACCTTCTTAGTTTAAACTAGTTTAAGAGGTTATCTATTACCAGCAACCTAAAGAACCTTGGCCACAGCAAGAAATTAAAAGGAAAACAAAGGTATATGGAAAAGTGGTTAAAAATAATTTTCTAACATGTAGCTAAAGTGACTAAAATTATTTTCCAACAGATGGCTTAAAAAATTTGATCCTGCTTAATCTGAATAACAATCTGCTCACATGGATTCCTGAAGAAGTCAGCAGGTAATTTTGTTTATAATTAGTTAACCTCCCACCCCCTCCAACCCATCCTGGGCATCTGAACACAATTGTGCCTCACCTAAAGTCCTTGTGGGATTTATGCTTAGTAGCAAAGAGGTATCTGAAGGACTGAGGCACGGCACTAATTTTATGCAGATGATTTCTTAAACACTTCAGAGAAATGAGAAATAGCATTGCTTGGTAGTCTAAGTGTAAAGTTGGCATTTGAAACAAAGTTCTCAAGTTGATTGTGTTATTGATCTGCCAACTCTGTGGTTCTTGGATCTTGCTCCACTATAGAATTGGTGACATTAAATTTTACTTTATATCTATTTCATATGAGTAAGTCATTTTCAGCTGAAAAGAAAATATAAAAAAAGGATTTAAAACTAAGACATTTTCATTAAAAACACACACACACACACATTTTCTTATCAACAGAAACAACAACAACAACAAAAATGTTCTTTTTTCTTCCTGCATATCTGCACAGATAGGCCACCAGTACAGAGCCTTTCTGGAGCCAGCTGAAGGGTTTGTACTGCAGGCAAACCACCCTGTTGTGTTTTTCTTCTGACAGATGGAGAAAGAACTCTCCTAGGGTTTTCTTTGGAGACTCTCTTAATTTTTTGGTGAAGAGAAACATGTTTGCAATATAAGAGCATCCTGAGTTTTGAAAGAGGACACAAAACTACGAACAGTCCTCAACAAAGGGCTTTTGGCAGCACCTAAAGTCTATTCAAATTCACTTTGAATAGATCTATACTTACATTTCTAGAGTTCTATACCTCTAGCAATGTATTATTTCCCAGATAGATTTCAACAAAGAAGTAATGTTTTAAGTCAGAACAGCTAGAAAAAATTTTGAAGCGATCTAATTTCTTAACGAGAAGAATATTTATAGCAATGAAAATTCCAATAGTTGTCTGCTTGCTTTTTCACTTATTCAGTTGATTAATGTATTGATGATGTAATAAAATCTTGGAAGATCAGTTGAACTAAGTTCAGGTCATATCTTTGTATAACCAGCCTGATGACCTTGGGCAAGTAATTTAACTGTCTTAGACCTTAGCTTTCTCATATCTATAGGAAAAAATTTAAGTAGATGAACTTCAAAATTCTTGCAGCTGTAACATGTTATGATTTCACAAGTTAGTAAGCTTAGCTCTAGAGTACAAAGTGCACTATTAAAGGAACTATATAAATCTATGGTAATATGTTAGAAAGATGAAGGAAAACTTTCACTGAAAAAAAGTAGAATTGGAAAATGTGTAGGTCCATACTTTTTTTTAGATAATTCTGGATTGTCTGTATCCTAGCTGTGCCCTAGATGTAAGTCGAATGCTACCTCCCCATACATGCACAAGCACAAGGAGAGAAAGAGAACTTGGGCATCCTGGGAAAAGAATCTCTCAGAAATAAAGGACAGGGGAACGAATTAAGCCGAAGGGCTTAGTTCTTTTTCCAAATTCACCAATCAATGGTTATTCTTCAACCCACTGGAGAAGAAGGGCATGAGGAAGCTACAAGTATATCTCCTGTAGTTTTCTCTTGGAAGAGTGTGAGTTCTCCCTGTTTTGTAGAAGTGGAAACAATGGCAGATTACTTTTTCTTTTCTTCTGTTACCTGAGAGTGGGGATCCTCTTCTGGAGCATCGTCCAGGTTCTTGATGTCTCGAACAAAGAATTGAGCAAGACATCAAGATACAGCAGAAAAGAAAAGCTTTATTAGAAGGCAAAGTAAGTTCCAGACATGGAAGCTGGTCTGAGCAAGAGAAGTGTCACTCAAAGGCCTGGTAACAAAGCCTTTGGGATTTTTATCCCTATTTGCTGTGGGTGGTTACTTTTCTTAGAGAGGTGGTCTCCCCTGATTGACAAGATCAACTGGACACAGTGATGACCTCAGTTTCTTTACAGGCAGATCCAAAAATTCCTAACTGATCGGCCGGAATAGAATAAAAAGCACAGAGTACCAAAGCGAAGTACTGGACAGGCTTTATTGGGGGTCTGTGGGCGAGGTTCACTGGTCCCTGGGTTAGGGGCCAGAGAAGTCGCGCATGCAGGGCACGAGGGAGTTGTTTTTAAAGGCTCTTTTGGTCCCGGATGTGCTGGGCGTGGTGTTCCATTGTTCTGTTCCCACGGTTAGGGTCTTTCCACGCCCAGAAGGTCCCTGGTGCAGTGTGAGGTCTCGATTGCATCAGCCGTCGGCCATCTTAGGTATTAAGCCAGCCACCTCATTGTTAGTGACTTAATGGCGTCTGCAGGCGACCGAACATGCCCAACTCCTTAAGATAGGAAAATGGGCGGCGCAGTCGTCTAGCTACTTCCTGCTGACAAGGGGCATCGTGAGGGGGTCACTTAAGGAGCAGGAGTATCTCAGTCACCTCACTGGGGGATGGATTGATAGGGGCCGACCGACTGGAGGAGCATCTGATGGATGGTTACTCTGGAGATTTCACAGAACCGGGTCTTAAGGAATTCTATGAAACAAGGAGCGAGGAGTAGTAGTAAAACACAGAGGACTAGCAAGGGACCCAGAAGTGGGGCGAGTAGGGAAAACATTGAGGATTTCCACCAAGAAGTGGCATCACTAGCAAATTTTTGTTGGCGAAGTTCGGTACTTAGCTTGTGTAAGGAGGCAACCTGGGTTTCAACAATACCTGATTTATTGACATAATAGCAACATTCTTCTTTGAGGAAGAGACAGGTTCCTCCTTTTTCTGCAGTTAGAAGATCGAGAGCATGACGGTTTTGTAGTGTTATCTGGGCTAGTGAGGTGATCTGTCTTTGTAGGGAGGCGAGAGATTCAGCAGAGGCATGGATAGCAAGCTGAAGGTGATTGGTTAGTTCTTGGGTTTGGGTTGTGGAAGTGGCGAGAGCCCCGGCACTGAGGCCAGTGGCCACGAGGGAGGCTGTGAGAGACATACCTGCTACGATAGGCAGAAAGACCGCCTGCCAGCGGCGGGAGGGTGGTTCTGCAGGACTGGGGGTGAGGGGTCCTCACATGAGAATGAATTGGAATTCTGCCGGGATGTATATAGTAGGCTGGGGAACCAGTGCAACAGGGAGACAGAGTTGGTTGGGTGGGGAACTGGATAGGTTTTTAGTTATGGTCCCATTACACCATATGAAAGTTCCAGGTGGGCTGAAGAACAGCCCTTGGAAGAAGGTGATGTTGTAAGGGATTGGGGAGGTATTATTAAAAAAGCAGAAAGGGAAAACAGTGGCCAGTTGGGAGTACAGTCTCACACCATTGATTGGGTCTGGCCCTTCCCACTTGGGATGTAAGGGTTTTGGATTTAGGGCCTTATTAAAGACCTGATCACCGGGTTTGAGGGGAGGCCCAGGAGAGGTGGAAGTTACTGGAGCAGGGAGGGTTTTATTAGTGTGTTCTTGCAGGAGAGTCCTGAGAAGCGAGAGGTAAGGAAGATATGAAGCTAGAGGAGGAGGCTCGACTAGGATATCAGATATTAAGAGAAAAGGCTGCCTGTACAGGAGTTCAAAGGGGCTGAGGCCAGAGGGACCACGGGGAGCCGCTCGGAGATGGGCAAGAGCCAGCGGGAGCAGAGTAGGCCAAGATTGGTGAAGTTAAGAGAGAGTTTAGTGAGCTGTTCCTTGAGCTGTCCGTTGGCCTGCTCAACCTTACCCGAGGATTGGAGGCAATAGGCCGAGTGGAGCTTCTAGGTGACACCTAGGGCAGCTGAGACCGATGCTATTACCTCGGAGATGAATGCAGGCCCGTTGTCCGATTGTAGTGTAATCGGTAGACCAAACCCACTACCTGGAGCATGACCCTTGGTTCCACGAGGGTGATTGGAGTGCTGGAACATGGTCCCCTTCAGTCTTCAGCGAGGCCAAGGAATTCAAGGGCTGGATACTGTCCTTCATCCGCCCCTCCATGTTGAGGCACAGAGGGTCGGGGAAGGCCTGGGCAGTCCAACTTCCAGTGGCCCAGTTGCTTGCACTGAGGGCAAGGTTGGGTGGGCTGGCGAGGACTGGGACACTGCCGTGCCCAGTGGCCATCTTTACCGTACTTGAAGCAGGCACCAGGTGGAGCATTTTTGGGATGAGCACTGCCACCAGTGGTTGGAGGAGGTCCACCCAACGCGGGCTGATGGGCTGCAACCAGGGCTTGGGTTTGGAGGCTTACCTTTTGTTAGAGACAAGCCTGTCGGGCTGCCTCAGCTGTTTCCTCCTGGGCATTAAAGACTTTAAAGGCCATTTCACCAGATCTTGAATTGGTGTCTCTGGACCATCCTCTGCCTTTGTAAGTATTGGAACTCTCTGATATAGTTAGAAGGGTTAGCTGAGAAGGAGCCTAAGCATTTTTTGATTTGAGAAAGGTCATGAAGAAAGAAAGGGACATGGAGGCGGATGACCTCCTCTCCCCAGCTGCTTCTCGGAGAGGGAAAAGGCCAGTGGTGGAGTCTGGGTAGTGAGAGTGAGAGCAAGTTTGAGTAGCGACGGGGGATAGAGGAGGAGAAGGCTGTGGGGCAGGCATTGGAGGATTAGAGGAAGAGTCAGGGAGGGGTGCAGACGGTTTGGGTGGGAACGGAGATCCCAAAAAGTGTGAATGTATGGAACTTCGGAGTCTTTAGAATTGAGCTTATAAAAGGACTCTAGGTCAGTGAGGACCTGAAAATCAAAGGTGCCCTTAGGTGGTCAGTGTTCGAGGTTTAGGGGTCTGGTTTAGACTCGGTGTTGCCCATATTATATCCCCTCTTTTGAAATTTGTTATTAAAGTTGTCTCTACTGGAGGTTGCAGGAAGGGAGGAGTGTCCTTGTCCCTCCCTGGAACCCAGGGATTGGTGTGGCCAGAGCCACGGAACCAAACCGGTCAGTCTCAGAGGTCTCTGAGAGTGGCTGGTGGTGGAACCCCTTCTGAAGGGGCGGGTAATGGGGAGGCACTAGGTGCGGCTGCGCCTAGGGCTAGGCTCCCAGGACAGAGGGGAGAGACACAATGTAGCAAGAGAAGGAGAAAACAATTACTTATGGGCAGCCGAAATCTGAGATAGTGGAGGATGTGAGGCGGTTCGAGGGAGGGCGGCCTACGCCAGGGGCGGTGGCACTTACCCTCCTGGGTTTTGGCACCAAATGATCTGCCGGAATCGATAAAAAGCACAGAGTATCAAAGCGAAGTACTGGACAGGCTTTATTGGGGGTCTGCGGGCAAAGTTCACTGGTCCCGGGGTTAGGGGCCAGAGAAGTCACACGTGCAGGGGGTGAGGGAGTTGTTTTTAAAGGCTCTTTTGGTCCCGGATGTGCTGGGCGTGGTGTTCCATTGTTCTGTTCCCACGGTTAGGGTCTTTCCACGCCAGGAAGGTCCCTGGTGCAATGTGAGGTCTCGATTGTATCAGCCCTCGGCCATCTTAGGTATTAAGCCACCTTATTGTTAGCAACTTAATGGCGTCTGCAGGTGACCGAACACTAACTTTACTACCTAACTCTTTTCTAAGAGTCATGAACTCCCTTATTAGTATGGATGTTGAGGGATGGGAGGTTTCTTCTGTATCCGCTTCCTGCTGAGAAGAGTCATTGTCCCTGCCTATTGGGGTTTCATGGAGCTCTTTTCCTTTCTGCCTTAGTCAGGGCAGGATCTTATGTTTCCTGCTGAAGTGCTTCCTCAGTCGCTAGACAAGGAAAAGAAGATAGAAACTTGTTATTTAAATCATATATCTATTAATTTCTATTATTGATTTGCCTATTAAGTGAATAAAGGGAAACAGGCTTGGTTAATATATTTCCTAAAGAATAAAAAAAACCCTTTGGCCTAAAGTACTCTCTCCTCTCAGACTTTAAGGGCTCTGTCTGGTATATCTCCATTGCTGCTAACAATGGGCTAATGACCCTTATCAATAGCCAGAGGATCTGAGTCACCAGTTTCAGGGCAATTATCAGGATTTGCGGGAGAGGGCCTTTTCCTAAAGAAAGGAAGAAAGAAAACTTAATTAGCTTTACTAAAAGGATTAAGAACTCTGCAAGAGATGTCTCATTTCATTTCCTGCTAAAAGATTAAGAATTTTACAAGTGATAGCCTGTATCACTTCTGCTCTTTAGTTAACCAAGTGAATGACAAACATATTTACAATAGCCTCTGAGCTGTTTAGTGCCTTGAAATAACAAAGAAATAAAAAGCCAACTGCCATAATAATTTAGAGAAATTCAGAGTAGAATCAATTAAAATAATGATTATGACAATTACTAGTGAAGAACATTCTCCATTTCTCTCTCCACAGGAATTCTATATAGGTTTACTCTGTCAGCATAGGCTCATCCTTCTTTTACCCTGTATACTCTCTGCAAATGACTTGGCTTTCTATTTTACTGAGAAATTAGGGCTCCTTTAATTCCCTTCTTTTCAGCTTTTAATCTTGTCTTAATTAAACCTTAAGCCAAAGTCTCCTTCTTGCCTTTTTTCTCGTGTTCCCTTATTCTCTTTCCTTTCCTTCATAACCACATTTCTCTAAAGTTTATCCAGGTGTTCTAGCATAATTTGTTGAAAGACGGTCTTTTCTTAATTTAATTGCCTGGACACCTTTGTCAAAAGTCAATGACCATTTATGGGCCTATTTGGACTCTTCATTCTCTTCTGTTGATCTATTTTTCTGTCATGCCTCCCAAAACATACTATATTGAACTGTAGTTATATTGTAAGCTTGGAAATCAGTTAATGCAAGCCCTTTGACTTTGTCTTCTTTATTATAGTTTTGGGTATTCTAGGTACTTTGAATTTTCATATATATTTTTTAAATGATTCTTCAGTTTTTACACAAAAACTGTCAAAATTTTTATTTGGACTGAGTTAAGTCTATAGATCAGTTTGGATAGAATTGGCATCTGAGTAATATTGTTTCTTGCAAAATGTGAACAAGATACATCATCTCTACTTTTGTTTAAAGCTCCTTTATATTTTCTCAGCCATGATTTATAGTTTTCAGTGTAGAGGTCTCTGATGTCTTTTGTTAAATGTATTTTTATATTTTTATGTTTTTTTTTTTTTGCTGTTACTGTATATGGAGTTTTAAAACTTTTGTTTTCCAATTGTTTATGAACTATAATATAAAATTACGATAGATTTTTTAATAGTGACTCTGTAGTCTGTGACCCTGATTTTACATTTAGTAGGCTTGTTTGGTAATTTTCATGACCTTTCTTTAACATTTAAAATTTATTATTATTATTTATTTATTTTTTAGACAAGGAAACCCTTGGTTGACCTCAAAGATTGCAAAGACCTTGTCAGCTTATGATTCTGATTTTTTATTTTTTACACCTATACCACCTGGTCTTCCTAGGTGGTATTGTTGTGACCGGAATAACCAGACTCAACCTGAGTGCTCTGATATTAGAGGCAGTTTATTAGCCGGCGGCTGTCCTTCCAAAGGAGCAGCCCCGAAACATAAAGGTACAAGGGTTTTAAGCCCAAAATCTCATCCTTCATTCTCTCTAAATCACAAAGGTCTAATATTTCTTCTATTCTCTACCTGTCAACCTAAAGGTGGGTTGTGCAAGTGGTGGTACAGAAGCAGAAAGCTTATGTTAGAATGTTATGTTCCCATGGGTAACTGTTAGGTTCCCAGGGGTAATAGTCAAACAATAACTTTTCAAGCAAGCAGGTGTCCAGAAGCGAGACATGGCGATTAGCACGTAGGCTCTTAACCTTAACCCATTACTACATCTTTGTGACCCTTTCAGTAGTACGTCATCACAGTATCCCATCCAAGTGCTATCAAGGCCTGACTCTGCTTAGCTTCTGAGATCAGACAGGATCAGGCTTGTTCAGGGTGGCATGGCTGTACCTCTCTTTAAAATTAATTTTTTAGTTTCTTAAAATTTATTTATTTTAATTAGTTTCAAGCATACACTACATTGGATAGACATCTATATAGTTCATAAAATGATTCCCCCAATTGCTCTCTCCCTCCCCTGACCCTCCACCTAGCCACCACATTAATGCTAACTGCATTCCCTGTGCCATATTCCCAATCCCCGTGACCATTCATCAGCTACAAATTTGTACTTCTTTAACCCTTCACCCCATTCTCTCAGCCCCCCAAACTCCCCTCCCCTTTGTTTGTCTCCAAATTGTCCACTATATTTCTGAATCTGTTTTTGATTAGTTTGTTCTTTTTATTCCTTAGATACTACATATGAGTGAAATCATATAGTGTTTGTCTTTCTATGTCTTACTTAAATAGCTTCTAGGTCCTTCAAAGCAATATCTTTTTCCATCCCCTTCCTTTTAGTCTGTGTGTTTCTTTTAATCTGAAGTGAGTCTTTTGTATTTTTTCTTCTTATAGAAGTCCTTCCAACATTTCCTGTAATACTGGTTTGGTGGTGACAAATTCCTTTAGCTTATTTTTGTCTAGGAAGCTCTTTATCTGTCCTTCAACTCTAAATGAGCCTTGCTTGATAAAGTATTCTTGGTTGTAGATCCTGGCTCTTCATCATGTTGAATATTTGTGCCAAAGCCTCTGTCCTACATAGTTTCTTCTGAGAGATCAGATGCCAGTTTTATGGGTATTCCCTTATTAGTAATTATCTGTTTTTCTCTTGCTGCTTTTAATATTCTTTCTTTGTATTTAACCTTTGGCATTTTAATTGTAATGTGTCTTAGTGTGGTCCTCTTTGGATCCCTGATTTTTGGAATTCTCTGAGCTTCCTGGGTTTTATGTCCATTTTCTTCACCAGGTTAGGAAAGTTTTCCATCATTATTTCTTCAAACAGTTGTTTAACATCTTGATTTTTTTTTTTAGTTACACCTATCAGATGGATATCTGGACTCTTAATAGTTTCCCATATGCTCCTTAAATTATTTTTATAGTCTTGGCATCTCATCTCTTGCCATTCTGGTTGTATGTCTTTGGCTTTCCCATCCTCTAGATAGGGCATTTGATCCTTTTCTTTATTCACTTTTTTTTAAATTCCATTTAACATACTTCTCATCTCAGATAATGTGTTACTCATTTCAGACTGTTTCCCTTTTATAATTTCCATTTCCATTTTTATGTTTTTTATGTCTTTGTTGAAATTCTCTACACTTCCTAAAAGTTCATTGGACATCTTTATAACTAGCGTTTTGAACTCTGCATCTGTTAGATTACTTGACTCCATTATATCTGGATCTCCGTTCTGTTCACTCATATGGTTTCTGCTCCTTTGTCTTCCCATTTTGGCTGCATTTCCGTGTCTGTTTCTATGTACTAAACAAAGCTCCTAAGTCTCCCAGTCTTATTAGTGTGAGTTTATGAAGTAGGTGTCTGTCCAGTGGCATAGTCCTGAGAGGGTTTAGCTGAAGGCCAAATTTAGCTGAAGCCTCTACCTCTCTGGGGTCACCTGTTAAGATTCAGGAAGCAATCCACAGATGTTATGTTTATAGTTGTCTCAAAAGGACACACCAGAAACTGAGGCCAGCTGCCTCAAATGTGAGTCTAGGTGCTGCTCAGCAAGGAACACACCTAACTGGCTGAGGCTATACCTGGAAATGACTTGGGTGGGGCCTCGAGTTGGGGCAGGCAGGTTTTAGGGAATGCTCTGGGCAGAGAAACCTCTGTTATCCAGTTTGATGAGTCCATGAACTGGGAGTAGGGAGGGCTCAACAGGGAACAATGGATAACATTGGCACTTCTGTACAGCGCTAGTCTTGCCTAGGCCCTCACTCTGACAGTGTCTCCCTGTAAGTTTCTGGTCCCTTCTGCACGCAGTCGAATTGGTGTTGGTGCTCAGAGCAAGCAGTTCTGTCACCACAAAGATCTGTTTGCAGTTGTGGCCCCTTTAAGAGGCGTCTGACGCTGCTGCAGCCTCCATCTCAGCTGCTCAAGACTGGGCAGCCTGCTTTTTCACCCCACTCTACATTCTGCTGTTGCAGAGTGCTTTCTTGGATTTCTATGCTTTGTTCCTCTAGATTCCAGGTGATTTTTCCTTGTCGCTACTCCTTGTTTCCATCACAACTTTGATTTGGGTGCCAGAGGGATAAATAGAGCCTCTGTCATCTATGCCATTTTTTTTTTTTTACCCTGAATTAAAAAATTTTTATTTTTGCTTTCAAAAAATTAAATTTACTGCAGTGGCATTAGTTAATAAAATCAAGTTTCAAGTGTACCATATATAATACATCATCTACATATCGCATTGTGTGCTCATCACTCATAGTTTAGTCTTCTTCTGACACCATATATTTGACCCCCTGTACTGTCTTCATCTGCCCCATACTCCCCCTCTGGAAGTCACCATACTGTTGTCTGTTAATGAGTTTTTTTGGGGTTTGTTTGTTTTGTTTGTTCTTTTGTGTTTTATATCCCACATATAAGTGAAGTCACACTCTCTGACTTCAAATTATACTACAAAAATCAAAACAGCATGGTACTGGCAGAAAAATAGACACATAGACAAATGAAACAGAAATAAACCAACATATATGTAGGCAAATAATTTTTGACAAAGGAGGCAAAAACATGCAATGGAGAAAAGAAAGCCTCTTCAATAAATGGAGCTGGGAAAATTGGAAACTCCATACTGTTTTTCATAGTGGCTGTTTCAATTTACATTCCCACCAGCAGTATATGAGGGTTCCTTTTTCTCCACATTCTCTCCAACACTTGTTATTTCTTGTCTTATTGACAATAGCCATTCTAACAGGTGTGAGAAGGCCTTTATTATGATTTTGATTTGATTTTCCCTTATAACTAGAGAAGTTGAGCATCTTTCACTATGTCTGTTGAGCATTTG
Organism: Macroglossus sobrinus; assembly: GCA_004027375.1. Taxonomy (NCBI): domain Eukaryota; kingdom Metazoa; phylum Chordata; class Mammalia; order Chiroptera; family Pteropodidae; genus Macroglossus; species Macroglossus sobrinus. Next base: position 146,223 of record PVKZ01001281.1, read on the forward strand.
TATATCTTCTTTGGGAATGTTTCTGCTCATTTTTAAATTTGATTGTTAGCATTTTTTGTCATTGAGGTATATAAAGTCTTTATATATTTTGGATATTAGCCCCTTATCAGAGGTTTTGTTTACAAATATCTTCTCCCATTCAGTTGGCTGACTTTTTGTTTTGTCGATGTTTTCTTTTGCTGTGCAAAAGCTTCTTAGTTTGATATAGTTCCATTAATTTATTTTTGCTTTTATTTCCCTTGCCTTTGGAGTCAAATTTATATAAACCTCTCTGAGATCAAGATCCATAGTTTAGCACCCATGTTTTCTTCTAGATATTTAATAGTTTCAGGTTTTTGATCCATTTTTTAGTTAATTTTTGTGTATGACAATACCTCTTCAGTGAAAATCACTTAATTTTCCCTAGTCTCCTTTACAACCCTATTGCCTTTGTTTCAGGGCACTAATCCCATTGATTGGAAGAGGTGAGCTATGGATCTCCTGTACGCTTCTGGTGCTGCCCTCCTGTAGTCAGAAACCCCTGCAGGACTGCTCCAAGTTGACTCAGCTGCTTCCACTAGGCTGTGTTGCAATTGTTGGAGGATGGGTGTGTTATGTGTGGGGGAGAGTATGAGTGAGGGGAACAGGGTTGTAGAGGTTTGGGGGTGAGGGTGGGTTGTAAGTTTTGAGTGTCTAAGGTTCTGCTCTTCTTCATGGGTTTAGCTGCAGTGAATACAGACTAAGGCTGGCAGGTTCCCCCCTCCCCGCCGCCAGCCCTTTCATTATTTGCCAAGAGAGGATCTTGCTGCCTGGTGGGCCACAGTGGGATAAGGTGGACAAATTTCCTGTATGCAGAAACCTTTGTTCCATGCTGGCGGGCTTTGGAGAGCTGTGTTATTTTGCACTATTTCTCTTCCCTTGATCCTGGTCTAACCTCAGTGTGTGCCAGTTTCCTAGGCCCAATTGCTGTCTCTGTCTCTCCAGTCTGGTCTGCCCAGTGGGGGCTGTACCTGAGCCTTTCACTACTATTGTGTCCATTGACTTTGCGGCAAGCATGAGGCTGCAGCACAGTTTCTGTCTCTGTTCTTCTTTCTTGTTTTCACTTTTTGCTTAGATATGCTCAACTTCAGATGTTTCCATGTGCTGATGTCTCAGACATGTTTGTGTGTTAAGCAGGGAATCCTTTGTTGAATTATAGCTGTTTGACTTATAACTTCAAGGGGAGAGACATGGAAGTCCTGTCATGTTGCCATGTTGTTGACGTCTTTGACTATCTCTTTAATTTTGAAATACTCTTCTATACCTTAGTAGGCTCCTTGTTAACCTGCTTTATCTTCTGTTTCTCTACTCACGCTTTCTCTGGATGCATTTTTGGATTGAAAAATGTTCACATTTTTCAAAGATCTTTATTGGCTTCCTCTTTCCCTTTTCCATCCTTTTTGTTGTTGTTCTTGTCAGTCTCATCAGCTTACATGGCTTCCATTATCATACTTCTACCAAATTCCTTTCACTAGTATGACTCTCCTAACTTCCAGTTCCCCACTTTTAATTGTTTTAAAATGTTACCTCATCCTGTTACTCTCAACACATTCAACCTTGTGATTATTGTGTATTTCCATTCATAGCAAACATTCATTTGAATCTTGACATTCTTATCTATTGGATGGGTAATTTGGGCAAAATATTTACTGCTTCCAATCTTTTATTTTTTTTCATTTCTAAATTACGGGTAATTCCAACCTTATGGTTATGGTAATGATTAAACACACAGGTACATAGTTAGTGCTCAGTAGTGTTAATTTCTTTTTATTTGTTTCTGAAAAATATTAATATTTTTTCAGCTTACTATGTCTTCTTGTTGCCCTAATTTTACAAGTTTTATTATTCAGAACCAAGTTCAAGTGTCAGTTGTTCCACAGTGCTTGTGATATTGACCTCAGGTACCATATTTGCAATTATAGACTCAAAAATTTTAAATATTTTTCTTCCTAGCCAATGACATCTTCTGTTGTAATTTTACGGCTCTATGTAGTATTTTTTTCTAGTCCATGATGTATACATAAAGGCAGAATTTGTGTCTGATCCATCTTTTTCTTTTCCACAGGAACTAAGTGACTATCACATCTATTTGGTACAAGATATATAATATATAACTATACTCATAAAGCTGTATATTTATATTTATATTTATATACTTATACTTATATCCATGTATATGTATCTATGTATACATATATGTATGTATTTATATATCCTCCTTATCTTCTTGCTTCCTCTTCAATCTAATGAATGTGTATATACAAAGAATGAATGTAGAATTTTCTATTAAATCTAGGTTTTGATTACATAAAAAATATTTTTAACATAAGCCGTCTGATTATAAAATACCTTCAAAAGTTAAGTTACAACAAAGATTTTTTATGCTCAAATGATTCACAGTAGTTGAGAACACTTGATTGAAATAAGGCTTGGATGAACTACAAAAAAATAAATTAACACTTGGCTTCTGATAAGCAGTGTCTGTATAATGGACTTCCTTATTCTTGTTAGTTTCATTTATATTCTTTGTTTATTTTTTAGATTAAAAAGCCTTACATGTTTGAGTATAAATCATAACCAGCTAGCCAGCATTCCTAGACAACTTTGTTTCCTTGAGAATCTTTCTGAACTTCAACTTAATTACAACCAGCTCATTTGCATACCTGAAGAGATTAAGTTCTTGAAGACGCTCCAGAAGCTTCTTCTGGTCAGGAACAATATTGATGTTTTGCCAGAGGTAAGCAAAACATGGAACCAAATTTTCTTCTGTTGGGGAAGAGCTCATTACAACATGGTTGGGGGAGAGTTATAGATTTGGTCATCTCAATAAAAACATCCTTTGCTTTCCATTTGAATAGATATAATTAGCTCCCAAATTCCTATGACAAAGGAAGGTTATATCTTGGATTATTTCACACAGGTAGGATTGCCAAATAACAATTCAGGATGATCACTTAAATTTGAATTTCAGATAAGCAATGAATAATTTTTTTTAGTGTAGGTATGTTCCATATATTGCAAAGAACATATTTATATACAAATTAAATCCTTGTTTCTTTGAAATTTAAATTTAAGCCTCCTGTATTTATCTGGAACCCTATGTACAGCACAAAATATAGTACATTCTGGTTCTGGTGTGTGTTCCAGATATCTTTCATTTTTCCATCATAGCCACTTTCCATTCTTTTCTAACCTCCTCTTCATCTGGGAGACTTATTTGTATCAGCATCAGTGAGCTCTTTTGTCCTCTGGCTTCCTCTTGGATATGGCCAATAAGAGGCACCAGCAGGAGGTAAAAGGACAGAAGAAGAATGAGTATGAGATGGTATTCCCCTGATGCCTGCCTGATAGGGTGTTGTGAGTTTCCTCCATTCCTTTCTAGAAAGCCATAGATAATGTCAGGTGATTCTCATATAGACCATTACTAGCCTTACCCTCTTGGCTCTTTAGGCCTATGATGGTAAAGAACTTCCTGCCATTGATAGCTTTTAGGAATTCTGTGGGTTTAAGACACTACATTTCATGGTTTAGTTTTCTCTAAATCCTGTGAAACTTTTATAAATAGTGACTTTATTAAACTCTCTTCAAATTTTCCAGTTTGAGAGTACTGTTTCTTGCTAGGAACCTGTAAATAGGTTTACCTTCTTTCCTTAGGCAAATTAGAATTAATTTAATAGAGGGGAATGTATGTCATATAGTAAATTGAGAGATAAAAAAGCAGATCAATTCTTGTTGTCTAATTTTTCTCTCAGGGGTATATTCCCTTGAAATATTTTGTTTATATTGTAATGTGATATGTGAAAATATACCAAAGTGTAAGCTGTAAATAAGTATATTTCAAACTTTTTATTCTTAAATTCTTTAAAAATCTTAATTTCTATAAATAAGAAAGAAGTAAATTATAGAATAAATTTATTGAAAGTATAGGTTCTTAATATGAGGGAAAAGCTTTAATAGCAGTAATATGATCATTTTCATGAAGCATTATATTATTTAGTGTTCATAACAATTCATTATAACTCTTCTTATTATATCCATTTTAGAATAAGGAACAGGGAGGCTATGTGACTTGAACACAAAGGTCAAAGATTGGGCTCAAATCTATGTCTGTCTAACTTAAAAGTCTGATCAGTACTCTTTCTATGATTTTATAAATACCAAGGAGTTTAGACTTTAAATAAATCCTATCCTGAATTATCATGTGAAGAATACCTATGATCATGTATGTCTTTGTACATTTAATATAATTCAGTTAATATGATCATTATTCTTTTTGGTTTGCATTATAAATGATAAGGCATTATAGAAAATACTCGTTTGTTTTGATAATGAAGGAGTTATAAAAAATTTTCTGGCACATAATCAATTGTGTGCATGTTTATACATGTATATGAATATATATGTCCATTTAGTTATATTGGGCATGTAGCTAGAGATACTAACAGATTTTTCTTTATAAGGAAAGGGTTCTGTTAGAACAGTGCTAAGCAAAAGGAACATGAGAAATAATTGATGGCGGAATTGTCGATAGAGACAACTTTCTAAGTTTATATCTATTTTCTGTTTCTCAAAGATTCTTTTTGTTTTAATGATAATAATATCTACTGAGTGCTTATTATGTATTAGGCTCCTTAATAAAAACTTAGTAACTTCTTTAATACATTCAACAATCATATTGAAGTAGGAGCATTAGCAATTCCATTTTACAAATGGAGAAATTGAAGTACCAAGAGATTAAAAAATTTCCCCATAGTTACATAGTAAGTGTAACTTACTATGAAGAGTGAACCTACGAATAGGCTAACTCTTGGCTGTCATGTTATGTTGCCCTGGAGTGGTCAGAGGAAATGGAAAACTCAAAGAACCTGGCAATCTCAGACATAATGATATCTTTGGAAAGGATATGCTGAAGAATGATCAGGTAATTAGATGATCAACGCCATCAAGTTTGAACTTAGAAAAAATATTTATGATTCTACATATGAGGTTTTTGAAAGTCAATCTCTCTTTTGTTTTCTGACACAGGGATTTTGTGATCTTAGAAACCTAAGAATCCTAGACATAGCTGGAAATATTATACAGATATTTCCACCAGGAGTAAGTAGAGCCAACTTCTATTATAATTTTAAAATAATTTTATTTATGCTATTGAGATTAGAAAAATATGGGCAGCCAGTAAAACCTGTAGTAATTGAAAATTTAAATTATACAAATGATTCAAAGATTTTTTTTGTTCTAGAATTTCAAAACCTTTTCTTTCCCATTTCTTCATTTGTGTTCTGTGCCTGCTGAACTTGTTTGAACTAAGTGAACTCTGTTATCATAAATCTTTTAATATATTGGTTATAGTTAATGTTTTTTGCTGTTACATACTGCTTTTAGTCACCTTAGACTTTTTCTTTTTCTTTTTTTGAAGCAGTAAAGTGATAGGATTTATTGAAAGCTCAGATTTATAGCTCTCTCAATAAAGGTTGTATCTGAAAGTGGGATGATCCAGTCACCTTAGACTTTTTGAAACCATTACTCCCCAGAGTATACATTTTTATCCCTTATAATTAATATAGAAGCAATACTTCTGTTAGTTGGTTTTAAACCATAAACAATGAAAAATGCACTTTTTTCATTTAGAAATTCATTTTGATTTTGCTTTATTTTAAATAACAGAGAAGCATTGATCTTGGTAACTTCTAACTTTTGGGAAAGAAATGGAAGATTTTTCATCTTGCGATTTTATATCCTAGCAGATACATTTCTACATTCTAGATAATAATTACAAGCCCACCAATCCAGAAATATTCAATAAATAGTTGATCCATTAATTACCTTCTCTGATTGATCAACTCCAAATTGAGATTTTTGTCTTTTTTTTACCCCCAAATTATTTTTATAATTACTTAGATATGAAAAATGAGTGCAATGTCTGCATTTTAGAAAAACATTACAGATTTTTTTATTATGCTAAAATATACATAACAGAATTTATTATTTTAACCATTTTTATGTGTACACTTCAATGGCACTAAGTATATTCATGTTGTTGTACAGCTATCAGCACCATCTATCTCCAGGAATTTTTCATCTTGTCCAAATGAAACTATTCCCATTAAACACTCCCCATTTCCTCCTCTCTCCAGAACCTGGCAACCACCATTCTATTTTCTATCTTTACAAATTTGATTACTCTAGGTACCTCATATAAGTAGAATCATGCAATATTTGTCCTTTTGTTACTGGCTTAATGCCTTCAAAATTTATCTGTGTTACAACCTGTATGAGACTTTTCTTTATTTTTAAGATGGAATAATATTCCACTGTATGTATACGCTATATTTTCTTATTTATTCATCTGTCAATGGACACTTGGATTGCTTCTACCATTTGGCTACTGAGAATAATGCAACTATGAACATGGGTGCACAAATATCTGTTTTGAGTCCCTGCTTTTACTTCTTTGTGGTATATGCCCAGAAGTGAAATTGCTGGGTCATCTGGAAATTGTTTTTTTAAGTTTATTTTAAGGACTCACCAAATAGTTTTCCCCAAAACATACAGTTTTGAATGTTTAATAAGACTTGGATGTTGTTAATATTGAACTGGTAAATGATAAAAGATTTTATTCATCCTGAAAGTTTTAGTTCAACTCTAAGTCCTGTGATGCCTTCCCAGACTCCCAAAGCAGCCACTGGTGCCAACTCTTCCATGGCACCATCGTAGGTTGTACCACATAGTAGAGTAATTGTTTTCAAGTATGTCTTGCCATTGGACCATAAGCTTTCAAAAAAGAAGGAACATTCTTTTTCACCTCTATACCTGCAGTATCTTGAATTTAATTTCAATAAATATTAATCATGTTCTTAAACTATATTAACTATTCAGAATATTAGTAGTGTCATTGACTCACAGTTTCTTCCACAAAGTGATTCTGTACTTAAGATTTTGATAAAGTACCATTATTTAGGTTCCATTGATTTAGAATGATTTTAGGAGTACCTGAATCAGTTTTGCCTTTGTAACACCTATTGCTGAAGTTTCTGTAACAACTTTGAGATAAGATCTTTTGTTAAATCATCTGAGCTTTGGTCCAGTTTGTCCAGATTAATACATTTTTGACTTTTGATAGATGTGGCAATTAATGCAAAACATGTTAAACATAGACAATACATGACTGACTCCAGGGTAAGTTTCAAAGTAATAGCAGTGAACTTTTAGAACAATTAATTCATGATTTTCAGGAGGCAGATTAGTATAGAAATAGTATAGTAATGAATAATGGATTTTGGAGTCATATACACAAAAATTTGAAGTCCGACTTTCCCATTTACTGTTATCAAAATTTTTAACTCCTTCAAATTGCTGCTTTTACATCTGTAAGATGGATATACTAATACCACTGTCCTTATAAGGTTATTAAGTAATATAATAATTACAAGGCATTCTGTACATTGTGTTCAAGGAATGGAAACTATTATGATTACATATTATATATATATAATATATACCAAGCAGTGAAACACTAATAATAATTAATAATTAGAGTTGTCATCCACTGTCTCTTGACATTAATAGCCTTGCAAAGTACGTTTTAAAACTTTTTTATTACAAAAATTTCAAGCACATTAAGATCAGAGAAGAGAGCAAAAGGGACCTCGATGTTCCTATTACCCTGAAGTGCAGTTTTAACTCAAAGATTTGAAAATGCATTCTATAGAAATGTCTTTAAGTGCCTTTTTTATTTTGTCATGGCTATTTTTTTTTCTTTTTACATAGGTCTTTATTTAAGAGTGTTTCACTGTTTTATAACCTCAAACTTGGTGTGCTATTTGAAAAATTCAGTTATTTCACAATAGTATATACTTTTTATTCATATGGCTTTTAAATCTTTGAAATTGGATTTTCACCAGCATTTTTGTATAAGAATGTACATTAAATGGAGACAATGGAACTGTTGTAATTGTTTGCTTATATATGTTGACAGAAAGTTTCTGGATTACTTAATTATTGAGAAAAATACTGTCATGATTACATAGCTATTTTAGAAATATATTGGTTCTTTTATTACCACATAGTAGATCTGGTACATTGAGACTTTAATTTCTTTCTTTAGCTCTTTTATTTTCTTTCTTAAATTTAAACTTAAAAAATATTTAATATTTGTACAAATTATATTTACTTTTTAAAATTTCAAACAACAAAAAAATACAGAATAATAATAATAAAAGTTTCCACACCAGTACCTCTACATACGTGTTTTTAAAAAAGTTTGTTAAAGCATTTTTTTCACATTATACTATATCTGGATTGATTTAATTACATTTAACACCCCAGTGTGATTTTTTCTTTTAAAGTAATACCATCTAACTATTAAAAAGGTTTCATTAGTAGTAGAAAGATCAGTAGAGAGAAAACAAAACTCTGGGGCTGGTTTCTTGATCTGATATATTATTGTACAGTTTAAAGAAATTCTCAGTGCCTCAGGTAAAATTATTTGATACTCAATATCCAAGACATGTCAAAATTATTCATTATAATAGTTTGCAAATGTCTTGTGTTTTTTGGGTGAATAGGTACTGTTAAGATATCTGTTTTCTTTCTTTCCATTTAACACTCTATTTTAAATAATAATTTTTATTTTTCAGGTATAGTTGGCATACTATATTAGTTTCAGGTATACAACATAGTGATTAGACATCTATATAACTCACAAAGTGATGACCTCAATAAATCTAGTACTCTTCTGACATTGTACATAGTTATTACAATATTATTGGTTATATTTTTTATTTTATGCTTTCTATTTCTGTAACTTTTATAACTAGCAATTTTCACTTCTTAATTCTGTCCCCTTTTTCACTAATCCCCCTTAATCCCCTTCCTCTGGTAATCTTCAAAATGTTCTCTGTATCTGTTTATTTCTGTCTTTTGTTGTTTATTTTGTTCTTTAGATTCCACATATACATTCAATTATATGACATTTGTCTTTCTCTATCTTACTCCACTCAGCACAATACCCTCTAGGCCCATCATGAAATATCTTTCCATCATTTTACTTTTAGTGTGTGTGTGTGTGTGTGTGTGTGTGTGTATCTTTTAATCTGAAGTGAGTCTCTTATAGGCAGCATATTTAAGGGACTTCTTTTCTTGTTCATTCAGCCACCCTATCTTTTGAATAGAGTATTTAATTATTTTCATTTGAAATACTCATTGATAGATATGTAGTTATCACCATTCTTTATATATATATCTTCCTGTCTTTCTTCTTCTGCTCCTCCAACATTTTCTGTAATATTGGCTTGGCAGTGATGAACTCCTTTAGCTTTTTTTGTTTGTTTGTTTGGGAAGCTCTTTATCTGTTCTTCAACTCTAAATGATAGCTTTGCTGGGTAGAGAAATCTTGGTTGTAGGTCCTGGGTTTGATCACTTTGCTTATTTTGTGCCAAGCTTTTCTGACCTGTCAAGTTTCTGTTGAGAAATTGACTGACAGTCTTAAGGCAATCCCTTGTAGGTAACTATTTGCTTTTATTTTTTGCTTTTAAGATTCTCTCTTTGAATTTCACCTTTGAAATTTTAATCGATGTATCCTGATGTGGGCCTCTTTTGAGATCATCTTGTTTGGGACACTCTGAACTTTCTGGGGTTGTATGTCTATTTCTTTCACCAGGTTAGGGAAGTTTTCTGTCATTATTTATTTAAATAGGTTTTTGATTTCTTGCTCTCTCTTTTCTCCTTTTGGTATCTGTATGATGTGAATGTTGTTACACTTGATGTTGTTACAGAGGCTTCTTAAATTATCTTCATTTTTTTAGATTCCTTTTTGTTGTTGCTGTTCTGATTGAGTGTCTTCTGCTACCTCAACCTCTATGTCGCCGATTCAATCCTTCATTTCATCCACTCTAATATACTCTTCATCTCAGATAGTGCAGTTTTCATTTCTGACTGGCTCCTTTTTATGTTTTGCATTTCCATTTTTATGCTTTTAAAAATAATCTCTTTGTTAAAGTTACCTCTGAATTCACCCAGTCCTCCCATAAGTTCATGGAGTATCCTTATAACCAGTGTTTTGAACTCTGCATCTGGTGGATTGCTTATCTCCACTTTGTTGAGTTCTTTTTCTGGAGCATTGTTCTGTTCTTTCATGTGGGAACTGTTTCTTTGTCTCTCCATTTTGATTGCCTCCCTGTGTTTGTTTCCATGTATTAAGTGGGGCTCCTAAGTCTCCCAGTCTTAGTAGAGTGGCTTTATGTAGTAGGTGTGCTGTGAGGCCTGTTGGCGCAGATCTCAGAGGGTTCCAGCTGCAGGCCAAGTTTAGCGGCAGCCTGTGTACCTCCAGGGCCATCTGTTAAGAGTCACTAAGCAACAACATATGGCTGCCACCCTAGCTGAACTTATAGGTGCCTTGAGGGGAAAAATCAGAAACAGAGGCTGGCTGCCACTGGTGTGAATCCTGGGGATGCTCAACAAGAGGTACAGGGCCCGCCTAGGCCAGATGCTGCTTCTTTGGGTTTTGTGAACCTTTGAGAGATTTTATGAAAGTTCTCAGCAGGAGCCAAGACAGACATTCTGTAGGGAACAAATCACTGAAAGCAGCTTTGGTGGGCCCACAAGTTGGGAGAGGCAGAGTCTCAGGGAATCCATTGGGCGGAGTGACCTACACAGCACCAGATTGTTGGTGCTGGTGTCTGCAGGCTGGAAGCAGGACGAGCTCAACCAAGGATCATTGGCTTCTGCTTGTACCTCTGTCCTGGAGCAAGCCATCCCTCCAGCCCTTGCCTTGAAACTTGATAGCTCAGTGTCTCCTCATATGTCACTGGTGTCCCTCAATCAGCTCCCCCAGCACTGGAGCTCAGAGTTGAGTGAGTTCAGCAGTGAGTAAGGCCAGGCATGAGCCTTTTAAGAGGGAAGTCCCTGCTTCCCACAGCCCTCTGTCCCACTCAGGCGCAATCTTTGCTGGTTTTTGCATCCATAGGTTGTGGGGACTTCTCTTCTCAGCACTGAAACCCTGGGTTGGGAAGCCCAGTACGTGGCCTGGACCCCTCAGTCCTCAGGTTGGGGAGGTGGCTCTGCAGCCAAGATAGCCTTCCTGATTCTCAATCACCACATGCTGTTGTGGGACCAGGAATTCATGTCTTTGCCCTTCTATTGTTTTGAGGTGACCTTTTATTTGAAGTGACCTAGTTGTAGGGCTTCTGTTCAGCCAGACCTCTGTTGATTTTGCATACTGGTTGCTCTGTAGTTTTGTCATAATTTTGGTGGTGTTCCTGGAGGAGACACATGCACAGCCACTACCACCTATACCATCTTGAATCTGCACTTTTGTTTTCATATATACTTTTATAAATAGCATTTTTCTGATTATAGAAGTGACTAATTCATTGTAGAAAATCTAGAAAATTGATAAATATTAAAAAACAATAGGTATCTTTAATTTTACTTTTCAAAGAGTGTTTACTGTTTTTTCCACTAGAATCTCATTTTCATATGTGACTTAAAAAAATAAGATTGAAAATATATTACCTAAAGAAGTATGTATCTTGCTTATTCACTTAACATTATATATTGAACATTTTCCCTAAATGAATATTCTTCAAATATGTGATTTTTAGTGAATGGGTCTTCTAGTTTTTCTTTATCATATGTTCACTTTTTTTTTTCATTTTTATATATTACTGGAATTGGAATTGGATCTTGAATAAACATGACTTGGAGTAAAAAGATGATTTAAAATAAAATGTCTTTTATTTTCATCTCCTTTTGTGAAAGTAACATTTCTGAAACATGGCCTATGGTAGACAGTAGACCATATGGAACAACTGGCACTATCTGTCAGTTGTTCAGATAGTGCAGTAAACAGTAATGCTTGGTTTTGAATTAGTTTCCTAGGATTGCCGTAATGAAATACCAAAAACTGGGTCTTAAAAATAATGTCTTTCTTTTGTTATAAGGATATCAGTCCTTAGATTAGGGCCCACCCTAATCCATTATGACCTCATCTTAACTAATTACATCTGCAAAGACTCTTTCCAAATAAGGTCAAATTTTAAGATTCCAGGTGGTCATGAGTTTTTGGGGGGTGGGGTGGCGGGGGGACATTGTTCAACCCATTATGCTCGGGTAGAATAATGAGTTTTAGTACTCTATTTAGCACCTGTGTGTGTAACAGTTACAACTCTCCTATGTGAAGCATATGTGATAACTTAATTCAACAAAAATTTGTTAAGTACCTTCTCTGTGACCAAGTTTTTTTCTAAGTGTTAGGCATGAATTTTTGAAGAATTCCCACACTTAGGGAACCCAGCAGGCAAGTAAACAAATATGCATGTTGCCCTGTAGGAACTATGGAATTCATGTTTGAAGAAAACTTTAAAATTGAAGCAGGCCCTGGAGAGATCATAAAAAAAGATAAATACAGAAATTTAAAATTAGAAAAATTAAAGAAACTGGAATTAATTGGCTTTGAAAGAGAATGGAGGCAGTTAGGTGATAATTTCATTGTTGAATTAAAAATATAAAAGGGGAAAATTTTCTTCATAACTTTTGACAATGGGAAAACAATTGTTATTTGAATTAAAATGCCATAGTGGGATTTCTGGGAGGAAAGTGTTATTTATCTCTCTTTAGATTTTAAAATAAAATAAAGAGTAGAATACTCAGTCTCTAAAGTAGTTATGATTTGGCCCTTTCAAGAGGGAGAAAACTAAATTGATGAATTTTTTAGTTCTCTTGAAACAATTATTTTTTATCTTTTAAGCAAAGATATTTCTCTGGCTCCTCTTTGCCTCAATAGCCCAGTTATTTTCCAAAGTGTGATCATTTGAAGAAAAAGTTGACCTGGCAAAAGAGAGATGAAGTTTTAATGATCATATCAGGGGACATCATGATGTGTGTCTTGATGTGAATTTTATAACAAAATATCATCTAGAAAACATTTACAGATCTAACAGAAAACTTCACATTTCTGTAACACTTTTGATCAGAATCTTCCATTAGTAATTTAACTATCTGAATTATTATGACAGATTGAGAAAAGGCATTAAAAATTATCCTCTGAAGCAATACTTTGCAATTATCTAGTAATTTGCAGATTTGGAAAGCAATTTTGCATATTATCAAATGTATTTGATATTGAAAAGTCCATTGAAGAAGCCATATTTGATATTATTATTTCTGTTTGGCACTGAGGATATTGAGGCTCCAGAGAAGTAATTTGCCTACAGCAGTTGTCCTCAAAGTTGAATATGCATCAGAATCCTCTGGATGGCTTATTAAAGTGTAGATGGCTGAATTCACCCCAAGAGTTTCTGACTCAGTAGGATGGGGAGCTCAAGAATTTGCATTTATATTAAGTTTTCAGATGATGCTATGCTGAAAATCTGGGGACCACATTTGGAGAAGCACTGGACTGAAGTGTAGAACAGAAGTAGAGCTGGACTTACACTCAGGATTTTTGGCTGCAAGCCCAAGACTCTTCCCATATTAGAACCCTACCTCTAAGAGAAAATAAGTCTGTTAAGAATCTTTATCTCAGGAGTTACAGTCAGGGGCAGTCCCTGTTGTGCTACACAAATAATACATTTCTTTCATCTCAGGGAGTTTGGGTTCTCAGAATTTCTCTGTGTCCTTGACTGAAATAATACTCAGGGAATATTCTTTAAACAATACAATTCTAGCATACTCTGAAAAATATTTTGTATAGAAACTGTGATTTTGGTGTGTGAACACAAGAATGTCTATAAAATAGGAAGCTGTTATTCCTCTTCAGCCACATTGTGGATTTACTTGGTACATATATGCCATTGACATAACTTCTTACACATTTATTCATCACCAATCTAAACACTGGAGAGGTTTTAAGCATGTGACTTTAAACACTAAATTTTATTTTTAAGAATCTTTGTCAAGGCCAAATTTTCACCATGTAACTTTTAATTGTTTCTAAGTTGTCTTTATAAATTTCTCCATTTACAGTGGGTGGTCATTTTTGGAAAAGAAACTCAGGTTTAGCTAACATTTATAAGGACACATATAAATGTAACAGCTTATGAGAAAATGTTATGCTGAGAGTAGACACTGAAGAAATATGCTTAAAAGATGTAAATCATAGCCAATGCTACATTTTCCACTGCTGCTGCTTGCTTTCAGTTTTGAATTCATTATTTTAATATTCATTTGAATACATGGCCTTTATAAATGATTCTATGTCAGAATTATGAATCTTAAGTATCTGTATATCTCTAAGGTTTGTAGGCATATAATGTTTTTTATAAGAAAAAGTGAATACAAAGAGAAAAAGCCTTCTTCATTTTCATGAGAAAAATTATACTTGAACTATTTTTGAAGGGATAATAGTTATAGCACCTATTCTATTTATTAATGTCCCCCTTTTATTCAAGAATTCTTCAATTATCATAAATCATATTTGAGAACAGTGTAATAAATACTTTTCCCTTTTACTGTATGAGAAACAAGGGGGAAGAAAAATGTTAGCAACTTCTTCAGAAGTGCAAATTATTTGAATGATGAAGAGAAGATTTGAATCCATTGTTCCCAAACAAAAATTAAATATGCCGAGCTTAACAGTTTACTAGTTGTATGACTACGAGCATCTAACTCAATTACTTTGTCTAATATTTTTTCTCTATAAGTAGGGAATATTAACAACACTTGTACCGTAACATGGTTGGAAAAGTGCCTGACACAGCAATTGGTGTTCAGCAAATATAGGATGAATGCATGACTAAATGAGACTATATATACACACATACACACACACACACACACACACACATACATACACACATACATATACACACACATATACATACATATATATGTACATATATGCACATACATATGTACATATATATGTATAACACACACACACACACACACACACACACACACACACACACATACAGACACATCCTTTACTAGCACATTATATTGAATGTTACTTTTCATTTTAAAGTTTGGTCTGAGCTACCTGCTGCTGAATATATCCCATGAGAGCACTTGGTATGACTCTAACTTGCACATATCAGGGCAACCACTGATCTGTATGGACAGGTATACATGGGGGTACCGTCTCTGTTAGCATCACTCTCTGCTTCCTATTCCCCATGTGTTATTTGCCCAAATGGCTGTTCCAGATTATTTTCCTCTGCAGGCTCATTTACAGTCTTCTGGCCTACCTTGGGTAAGCAATAAACAGAATCAACAAACCATCTTCCTAAAAGGGTTGGGGTATCTATCTTTCCCTAGATCTTTGCCTTTGATTCTCTTTATTTCTGTCTCCCCCTTTCTGCCTTTGGGGAAAGCTTTACCACTGTTCTATACTTCAGGCCAGTGCCTCTTGGCTTACTTAGTTTCTGATTATCACACTGATTCCTTGAAAATAAGACCCTTAGTTATTGACCTCCCTTTTTCTTAGAACCTCTACTCAATTGTCATCTACTGCTTATTCTGATGTCTTTCTTGCCTTGAATACTTTTAGTTTAATATAGTTTTCCTATTTATAGAAAGTGGTGACTGTTCTTTTTATGTTAAGTGACTTGCTCAAGATTATACAGTTCATTTATCCAATCAACCAACTAGCTAACATTTATAGACCACCTACTGCATTCCACACAAATTGTTGAGGCACAGTACAAAATGTCTTCAGGTTATTGGCTCTAGTCCTTTGTTCTTACACCCTCTGCTTGCAAAGCCTTTCTTCATATTTTACCTTTTACAATTCAATTTATATGTTTTTTTTTTTAATTTGAAAATCAGTTTGTATTCAGCTAAGACTCTTAAATTTTTTTGAAATTACATTTGACATATTAGTTTCAGATATATAACATAGTGATTAGATATTTATATAACTTATGAAGTGATCACCCTGTTAAGTCTAGTACCCTTCTGACACCATACATAATTATTACGATATTATTGACTATAATTTTCTGTACTTTACATCCACCTAGCTATTTTTATTACTGGCAATTTGTACTTCGTAAACCCTTAATCTTTTTTACCTATATTCCTAATCCGCCTCCCATATGGCAACCAACATTTTAATCTCTGTATCTATGTGTTTGTTTCTGTTTTGTATGTTCATTAATTTTGTTCTTTAGTTTCCTAATATAAGTAAAATCATATGGTGTTTGTTCTAGGTCCATCCATGTTGTTGTAGATGGCAAGATTTCATTTCTTTTTTTGTTCGAGTATTATTCCATTGTGTATGTGTACCAGATTTCTTTATGCATTTGTCTATCAGTGGACCCTTAGGTTGCTTCCATATCTTGGGCACCGTAAATTTTGCCACAGTTAATATAGGAATACATATATCTTATTGAGTTAGTGTTTTGGATTTCTTCAGATAAATACCTAAAAGTGGAATTGCTGGGTCATAAGGTAGTTTTATTTTAATTTTTTGAAAGACCTCCATACTGTTTCCTTAGTGCTTCACCAATTTACAATCCCAGAAAAAATGCATGGAGGTTTCGTTTTCTCTACATCCTCTCCAACACTTGTTGTTTGCTGATTTATTGATGATGGCCATTTTGTGTTAGATGATATCTCATTGTGCTTTTAATTGGCATTTCCCTGATGATTAGTGATGCTGAGCACAGTTTTATATGTCTATAGGTAATCTATATGTCCTTTTTGGAGAAATGTCTATTCAGGTCCTCTGTCCATTTTTTAATCACTTTTTTTTTTTTTGGTGTAAAGTAGTATGAGTTCTTTTTTTCCTTTAATTAATTAATTAATTGATTAATATATTTATTTAATTTATGGTAACATTGATTAATGAAATTCAATAAGTTCAGCTGTACATTTCAACAGTAAGGCATATATATATTTACATTGTGTGTTCACCTCCCATAATTAAGATTTATTTCTGTCAGCACATATTTGACCCCCTTTACTCCATCTACCTCTCACCTCCCCACTCCTCCCTACCCTTTGGAAACCAATAGTCTATTGTCCATGTCCATGAGTCTCTATTTGTTTTTCTGATTCATTTGTTGCTTTTAGGTTTATATTCTACATATAAGTAATATCATGTGATTTCCAACTTTTTCTGTCTAGCTTATTTCGCTTAGCATGATTATATCGAGGTCTATCTATGTCGCAAATGGCAGTATTTCATCTCTTCTTATGACTGAGTAATATTCCATTGTATATATGTACAACAGCTTCTTTAGCCGATCATCTATTGCAAGATACTATGGTTGCTTCCATGTCCTTGCCACTGGGAATAATTATGTTATGAACATCAGTGTGTGAACATCTTTTCAGATATGGGTTTTCAAGTCTTTGGGGTAAATACCCAGTAGAGGGGTTACTGAATCATATTGTAGATCAGTTTTTAGTTTTCTGAGGAAACTCCATACTGTTTTTCAAAGTGGCTGTACCAATTTTCAGCCCTGCCAGCAGTGTATGAAGGTTCCTTTTTCTCTGCATTCTTTCCAGCATTTGTTATTACTTGTTCTGTTGATTATAGCTATTCTAACAGGTGTGAGATGGTATCTCACTGTGGTTTTGATTTGCTTTTCCCTAATAGCTGGGATTGTTGAGCATCTTTTCATATATTTGTTGGCCATTTGTATGTCCTCTAGGGAGAAGTGTCTGTTCAAGTCCTCTGCCCATTTTTGACTGGATCATTTGTTTTTTTTGTTGTTGTTATTATACATTTGTAAGAGTTCTTCATATATTTTGAATATTAGGCCCTTATCAGAGGGTTGCTTGCAAATATATTTTCCCATTCAGATGGTTGTTTCTTTACCTTGCTGATGATTTCTTTTGCTGAGCAGAAGCTTTTCAATTTGACATAGT
Organism: Macroglossus sobrinus; assembly: GCA_004027375.1. Classification (NCBI taxonomy): domain Eukaryota; kingdom Metazoa; phylum Chordata; class Mammalia; order Chiroptera; family Pteropodidae; genus Macroglossus; species Macroglossus sobrinus. Next base: position 164,055 of record PVKZ01001281.1, read on the forward strand.
CCCATTCATTTATTTTTGCTTTCACTTCCCTTGCCTTTGAGGTCAAATTCATAAAATCTTCTTTAAGTCCAAGGTCCTTGAGTTTAGTTTTTATGTTTTCTTATATGCATTTTATTGTTTCAGGTCTTATATTTAGGTCCTTAATCCATTTTGGGTTAATTTTGGTATGTGGTGATAGACAACAGTCTCGTTTCATTCTTTTGCTTTCCAGTTTTCCCAGAACCATTTATTGCAGAGGCTTTCCTTTCTCCACTGTATGTTTTTGGCTCCTTTGTTAAAAATTATTTGCCCATATAAATATAGATTTACTTTTGGATTCTCGATTTTGTCCCTCTGGTATGTGTGTCTACTTTTTTGCAATTCCATGCTGTTTTGATTATTGTCGCTGTGTAGTATAATTTGAAGTAGGGCAGAGTGATGCCATCAGCCTGTTTTTTTTCCCCCACTAGCTGGCTCTGCAATTTGGGATCTTTTGTGCTTTCATACAAATCTGATGATTTTTTGTTCTATTTCTTTAATAATGCCGATGGGATTTTGATGAGGATTGCATTAAATCTGTATAATGCTTTAAATAATATGGTCATTTAAATTATGTTGATTCTTCCAATCCAAGAACACAAAATACCTTTCTATTTTTTTGTATCTTCTTTGATTTGTTTTAATAGGACTTATAGTTGTCATTATATAGGTCTTTCACATGCTTCGTTAAATTAATTCCTAGATATTTTATTCTTTTTGTTGCAATTGCAAAAGAGTTATTTTTTTCACTTGTTTTTCTTACACTTCATTATTGGAGTATAGGAACACTATGAATTTTTGAATGTTGATTTTGTATTCAGAAATTTTACTGTATTTTTAAAATTATTTCTAATAATGTTCTTGTGGAGTCTTTAGGGTTTTCTATATAGAGAATCATGTCATTCACAAATAGTGACAGTTTGACTTTTTCATTTCCTGTTTAGATGCCTTTTATATCTTTCTCTTGCCTGACTGCACTCGCTAGGACCTCCAAGGTTATATTGAATAACAGTGGTGATAGCCTTGTCTTGTTCCTGATCTTAGGTTTTTAGTGTTTCACCATTAAGTAATAAGGTTACTGAAGGTTTGTCATATATGGCTTTTACTATGTTAAGATACTTTCCTTCCATACTGATTTTGTTAAGTGTTTTGATCATAAGTGGGTGCTATATCTTGTCAAAGGATCTTTCCGCATCTATCGATATGATATGATTCTTATTTTTTAATTTGTTTATGTGGTATATCACATTAATTGATTTGCTCATGTTGAACCATCCCTGTGCCTCTGGGTTGGGGATTGGGGGCTCAATCTAGATTTTTGCAACCACCACTGGTAAAAATCAACTGTTGTTTTTCTGCCATCCCACTTCTAAGCCTTCTGCCTTGATTACTGGGCCTTTTTGCCGGCTGTGGGGAGCTCACAGCTTTCCCAGGCAGGGCTCAGGAAAATGGCCATTCCTTCTCCCCTATCCCTCCTTCTATAGGGAGTTGCAGAGGCTGTGAGAGGCAGCTTTTTTATTTCTCTCCCTCCACTACCTAATACCTGAGGTTCTTGCCAGAGCCCACCGGCTGAGATCAAACAGTTCCGGAGAGAGGGAGTGAGGAGAGAGAGACAAAAGATAGAATAGGGAGGGCTCATCGGAAGGGCTCACAGTGAATACTGTGCCCCCCCCCCCAGTTTATTTAACACTGCATATTTATACCCTTGACAATGCATGAAAAACAAAACCCACACACCTGAAAACAATTGCTTGACATTTACATAAGTTCTCTCACCTGTTTTCCATTAAGCCAAACTTCCTCCATCTGCACAGAGCCTGCCTGCTCTGCAAACTTCTAGTTTGCAGGCAACTTTAACCCGGTCTGTAGGGCCTCCAAGACCTGTGGTAGCTCTTATGCGCAGATTCCACACTCAGATGTGCTGGTGTGCAGTTTAAGTCTTTTTTGTTGAGTTTTAGATGTTCAGCTTATTGTTGCTTAAGGGGAGAGATCTAGGGTAATCTCTCACTCTGCCATGTTTTTTAACTTCCTAAAATTACATTTTGGTAGGTTTGATGATTGTTTCAATTACCATACTGCTGATGGGTCTATTTAGATTTTTGTTTTCCTTTATTCAGTTTAGGAAGGTTGTAGTTTTTAAGTACTAGTCTATTTTTTCTAGGTTATTAAATTTGGTATTATATATTTTTTTCATAGTATTCTTGTATGATCCTTTGTATTTCTGTCCTAGTTTCCCCTTTCATCCCTAATTTTGTGAGTCTAGCCAGGGATTTGTCAAGTTTATTAACTTTCTCAAAGAACGAGCTTTTTGTACAATTTATTTTTTCTGTTTTTTTTTGTTTCTTTGTTTTCATTTATTTCTGCTCTAATTTTGATTATTTCTTTCCTTCTACTGACTTTAGGCTTCATTTGTTCTTCCTTTTTTAGTTTTTTAAGATAAAGTGTTAAATTGTTTATTTGAGCTCATTCTTGTTTTTGGAGGTAGGTCTTTAAATGGTTTGAAGTTTCCTCTTATGACTGTTTTGTTGTGTCCCAAAAGTTTTTATATGTTTTACTATCATTATCATTTGTTTCTAGGTATCTCTTGATATCTCTTTTATTTCTTCTGACCCAGTAATTCTTCAGTTGTATGTTGTTTAATCTAAGTATTTGTGGTTCTTCCTGCTTTCTTTTTACAATTGATCTCCAATTTCAAAGCATGATCAGAGAATAATGTTGGTATGATTTCAACCCTCTTATATTTGTCGAAGCTATCTCTGTGACCCAGTATGTGGTCAATCCTTGAGAATGTTCCATGTGAACCAGAGAAGAATGTATAAGTAGTTGTTTTTAGATGAAAGGCTCTGTAAATGTCAATTATGTCCAGTTGGTCTAATGTGTCATTTAAGGATGTTATTTTCTTATTCATTTTTCTGTTTGGATGATTTGTCCATATCTGGGAGTTGGGTATTTAGGTCCCCAACTATGATAGTGTTTTGGTTTGTTTCTCCCTTTAGTTCTGTTAGTAATTGCTTTACATATTTCAGGCTCCCTGATTGGGAGTATAGATATTAATAAGTGTTTTTGTCTTCTTGGTGCATGATTTCCTTTACATTATGAAGTGTTCCTCAGTATCTTTCTTTACCTTTTCTATTTTGAAGTCTATATCATCTGATATTTGTACCACTACTTACACTTTTCTCTGAATACCATTTGCTTGAAATTTTGTTTTCTACTCTTTCACTTTGAGTCTATATTTGTCTTTGGAGCTGAGATGTGTCTCCTGGAGGCAGCATATAGTTGAGTTTTGTTTTTTGATCTATTCTGAAATATGCCTTGTTATTGGTGAGTTCAGTCCATTTACATTTAGGGTGATTATTGAAATATGAGGTCTTCTTATAGCCATTTTATCTTTTGCTTTTTGATAGCTCAGTGTTTCCATTGCTTCCTTGTGTTTCTATTTTCTTTATTTTGATTGGTTTTTGTGAGTTTTCCCTCTGTTTCTTCTTCTTTTATGTTATATACTTCAGTTCTGAATATTCTGTGTGTGGTTACCATTACAAATATATAAAGGATAGTTATATATATATATATATATATATATATATATATATATATACAGTTGTCCGTTTTCTTCCGCACATGCCTTATCTCTATTGCCCTTTGTGAATTGCATCTTTGAATCCTCTCCTTTTTAGTCATTGTTATCTCAGTTTTTCCCTATGCATGCTGAACGTTCATTACTATCTTATTATAACAATTCTCTTATTATTTGAGCTTATAATGCTCTGTTTTTAGTGAGGGTTGCACTCCTCTGCTTTTATCAGACTGCTATTTACCTTAGTATTAATTATTATTATTATTATTATTATTATTATTATTATTTTGTCATTTTGTTTTAGGTGATCTGACTCTCTCAGTATTTCATGTAGTGCAGGCCTTTTTTTTGGAGAATTTCCTCAATTTTTGTATATCTTAAAAAGTCTTAATTTTTTTCTTTATATCTAAAGGAGATCTTAGCTGGATACATTATTCTAGGCTGGCAGTTCCTTTCACATAATAGTTAAAATATCTGATTGCATCCCTTTCTGGTTTGTAAGATTTGTGCTGAAAAGTCCAATGATAATCTAATGGGTTTTCCTTTTCTTCTCCCTGGCTGCCCTAAGAATTCTGTCTTTGTCATTTATTGTTGGTAATTTGAATACAATGTGTCTTTCAGAAGGCCTTTATGGGTTGAGATAATTGGGTGTTCTATTGACTTCTTGAATTCCAAATTCCAGCTCATTCTTTAGATTTGGGAAATTCTTGTCAACTATTTGTCTGAAAATGCTTTCTAGTCCCTGCTTCTTTTCCTCGCCTTCTATAATGACCATTATTCTTTCTTTCCTCTCCTCATAGTATCAGCTAGTTCTTGAATTTCTCTTTCATTATTGTTCATTCTTTGATTTCTCTCTTCCTTCTGATTTATTTCTAGATTTCTGTCTTCAATATCACTGATCCTTTTCTCCATTTGGTCAACTCTATCTCCCAAGCTTGCTATTTCATTTCAACTCTTACAGTGTGTTCTTCATTTCCAGAAGTTATATTCTGTTCTTTTTGAGGGTTTCAATCTCCTTGCTCTTCTCATCTAGTTGTTTTTTCAATTTCTGAAATTATTGATATGATTCGTTTCATAATTCACTGAATTTTTCAGAAGAACCATCCTGAATTCTTTTCATTTAAATACATATTTCTATGTCTGTAAACTTATTTTCTAGTGATTTTTCTCTTTCTTTCTGAGATGCCTTGTCACCTTGGTTGTTCATGGTGTTTAGTAGACTATTTCTTCACCTGAACATTAATGGAAATGTATTCTGCTTTTTTTTTTTTCTCCAGAAAGATTTATTATATAAAGATCTCTTTGGCCTGTTGCAGAGAAGGTGTTTTTCTTTTGGTTTTCAGTATGTGGTGTCTAACCCTCTTGGATCCCTGCTTTATATAAAGCCTTAATAATGCCCTTTTCCCCCTTAGAGATGATGCTTAATTGCACTTGCTACTCTCAGTCTCAGTCCCTCTCAGTGTTAGCAACAGTTTCAGTAGTGTTTCCTCTGATTCCCCTGGGGCTCCGCAATGTTTGGGTCTTGGAGGTTATGGGGAGGAGAGGACCTCTGGGTTGGAGGTTGGGGGTTGCAGCTCAACCTTGTTTTTGCAACTACTGCCATATAAATCATCTGTTGTTTTTCTGCCATCCTACTTCTCTGCCTTCTGCCCTGATTACTGGGCCCTACCGCCTGCCATGGGGAGCTCACAGATTTCCCAGGGAGGGCTGTCTAGGCAAGTCGCCATTCTTTTTCCCCTCCTCTTTCTCCTAAAGGGAGCTCCTGGGGCTGTTGGAGACAGCTTCTTAGTTTCTCCCAGTCCTGACACCCAGGGTTCTGACCTGTTGTAGCTCTTATGCACAGATCCCACACTCAGACATGCTGGTATGCAGTTTGGGTGTTTTTTGTTGAGTTTTAGATGTTCCGTTTATTTATGTTGCAAGGAGAGAGCTCTGGGGTTGCCTTCATTCACCATGATCTAAAGAACCAGAATCCCTTCCCCACCATCTGGTTTTGATTCTCTTGTTTTTTTGTGTTTCATTCTAGATATTTCCTCCTGATATATTTGATAATTTAATAATTTACTCTTCAACAGTATCTAATGTGCTATTAAACTCATCTGTTAGGTTATTTATTTCAATTTTATTCAGTGCTACAATTTCTAGTTATTTTTCGAATCTACTATGTTAATTTTTATATTTTTCAGTTTTCTACTCTAAGTTTTAAGCTTAGCTTTTATTTCCTGGAATATGTTAAGCATAGTTTTAATGTCTAAGTGTGATAAATCTAATATTGAGTAGTATTTTGGGTTGATTTTTGTTGTCTATTGTTTGTGCATTTTTATTTTTTTGTATCAGTCAGAATTCTCCATAAAGATGCTATTCAACCTAGGATATTGTCTTTCCTTTTATGTACTTGATTATATTGATTATATCCTAGACATTGTATTTGAGGTTAAGATGATGTAACTTCCTAGAGAAGTTTTTATTTGTTTTTGCCCTGAGAAAGCAATGTGTCATAACTTTAACCTGATGGAGACATTAATAATATGGTACCATTTAAATCTAGTTTCAATGTTTAAGAGTCACATGGAAAATTTAAAGCTGGTCTGCTATCTCTGTGGGGCTGGGTAATTTCTGATTTAGTCTTATTCCTAAGTGAACATCCCTTTTTGGTCTTAACATGGCAAAAATGATTTTAAATGTAGGAGTTATTTCTCTGGATATGTCTGCTCCTAGATCTTGTCTTGGCTATTCTTGATGGTCTTGTCAGCAATTTGGTACCTTTAAGAAAATTTTTTAAACATATTTTTAATTCATTAGAAAGTTCATTGGGAGTTTTTTTTCTTCCAAAATTACCTTGTTTTTCATTACCAGAACTGGAAGTTTTTGATAGATTTTATTTAGAGACTGAGAAAACTTTATTCTGAAAAACTCATTTACCTTCCTCAATAACCAATACATTTCCTTTTATTAATTAACATTCACTTCTGCTTGTTTCTAGGTCTCTTGATTAGGTATCATATTTTAAGTAGCAAAGCACTATAACTCTGCTCAGTCAAACCATTTTCTGGGTGATGCCTGGATGCTAGAAGTAGCTCTAATTGACTGGTTTACTGTCTCTGGTCTCTTTATTTTTTGCCTCTTCAAGAAAATATACTTCCCTAAGATCTTCCCATGCCTGGCCCTTTTGTATTATAAAGGTCTCAACCCAAATATTAACTCCTTAGAGAAGACTTCTTTGACCACCCAATCAAAATAGCTACCTCATTACTCTATTACAATTAATTTTTTCCTTTATGTCACCTACCATTGTGATAAATATGTTTATTTATTTCTTTATACACTTATTATTTGTTTTTATCTACCCTTCATTCTTTTATTTTCAAACTGTTCAAAAAAATTAAAGAAGAAGCAATACTTCCTAACTCATTTTATTAGGCCAACGTTACACTGATACCAAAACCTGGCAAGAATTAACACACACACACACACACACTCCCTCCCAATGATTGTGATTTGTGGGCATTAGATGAAGAGTAGAAAAATCTAACAATGGCTATGATATGGCCATTTAGTTATATATTCATATAACATATATATGTTGTATGCTTACTAGTTGTCAACTACTCTAGGCAATAAGAATAGACAATGAATAAACAGGTAAGTATTCTGCTTTCATGGGAATTAAATTATAGTTGACATACAATATTATGTAAGTTTCAGGTGTACAACATGATGATTTATACAACATTTATATAACTTATGAAGTGATCACCTCATTAAATCTAGTACCCATCTGACTCCATACATAGTTATTGTAATATTGACTATATTTCTTATGCTATACATTACATTCCCATAACAACTTTGTAAATGCCAATTTGTACTTTTATATCCTTTCCCCTTTTTCACCACTCTCCCCAAACTGCTCTCATCTGGCAACCATCAAAATTTTCTCTATATCTCTGAGTTTTTTTGTTTTGTTTGTTTGTTTATTTTTTTTACATGTAAGTAAAATGATATGGAATTTGTCTTTCTCTATCTGACTTACTCCACTCAGCACTATGCCCTCTAGATCCAGCCATTTTGTTGCAGATGGCAAGAGTTTATTTGTTTTCTTTTTAATGGATAAGTAATCTTCCTTATCTATTCATGCATTGATGGAAACCCAGGTTGCCTCCACATCTTGGCTATTGTAACTAATGCTACAATGAACATATGGATTCATATGTTCCGTCAAAGTAATGTTTTACATTTGTTTGGATAAATACCCAGAAATGGTATTACTGGGTCCTCCTTTGTCTCTTGTTATAGCCTTTGTTTTAAAGTCTGTTTTGTCTGTCATAAGTATTGCTACTCCAGATTTTTGTTTGTTTTCTTTTTCATGAAATATTCTTATACTTTCTGTCTCTGTTTATCTTTTGATATTAAGTGAGTCACTTGTAGGCAGCATATATAAGGATCTTGTAATACTGGTTTGGTGTTGATGAACTCCTTTAGAGTTTTCTTGTGTCTTGTTGAGTTTCTTCTGAACTGTAATCTTGAAATCTTGGTCATTCAAAACACATATTTTTATGTTTTTAAGTTTATTTCCTGGAGATTGTTCATTTTCTTTCTCAGCTACCTTATTACCTTTTTTGTTCAAGGTATTTGATAGATTATTTCTCTGCCTAGGCATGTATGGGAATAAAATCTGCTTTTTAAAACTGCGACACTTCTCTATTTAGCGGGTTGATAAGATGATGTCTATGTATTCTACTAGGTGGTGCTGAAGTACTGGATTTTATTTTTATTTTTTATTTTACTTGTAGTACTGGAACTTCTGGGGTCTCTGTGGGACTATTCCCTCAGCCATGAAACATGTCCTATTTCCCCTGGGGAGATGGGCATCCCCTTTCTGACCAGGTCACCTTAATCTCAGGGCACCAACACTGGTGAAAAGTGGTGAGAGATGGGGTTCCAGGCTCATGAGATCCCAGCACTATTATTTTAGGTGGTATCTGAAACTAGATGCTGATAGCAATGTACTTTCTGAAGTGTTCCAGGTGCCTCCATGGGGTTCCACTGCTCTAGGTGAGGGTGGGGTAGGCTGGAATATACTGGCTTGTATATTCATGGCTTTGTTCTTCCAGTAGTGGTGGCTGCTAGACCTCAGCTGCCACACCTCTTTCTGCCCTTGTCACTGGAATTGGCTTCAGTGTGCACCTGCTGCTCAGGGAGAAATGTTTTTGCTTCTCCATACTTAGGTCTGCAGAAAGTGTGCTCTGTAACCTGACACTTTCACTGCAACAGCTTCTGCTGGGGTCCACCATGAGCTCTGGCATGGTGAGGGGAGGGGAGCTCAGAGAGGATGAGTGTTGGCTATGTATCTATGGTTTGCTTTCTGTCTACTAGAGGTAGCTGCTATACCACAGCTGCTATACCTTTGTGTTTCATCTCTGCAACTGGATTCAGCCACAGTATGTGGTGATCACTCAGGCAGGAATGTTGATTCTGCTTCTTAAGGCTCCAGAATATTTAATCTGTAACCTGTGTTCTCTTCTTCCTGAGTTCTGCAGTGAACTCCTTATTGCATCTCAGTATGTGTTTCTGTCCCCACCCCCATCCTTCCTCCCATGTTCTATTCAACATGTCCACCTTCAGATGTTTCATTGTGAGGACCTCTCAGACATGTTTGTGTGTTGAGCAGGGAATCCTTTGCTGAATTTATAGCTGTCCAACTTGTTTTAACTTCAAGGAGAGAGACTTGAAGTTCCTCTCATGCTACAATGCTGCTGCTATCACTCCAAGAATCTTCTCATTGATGTGAGAATTAATCTCTATCTCATTCCTACCTCCTTTAATTTGCACTTATTTTGCTTGATTATATATTACTTTCCTGCTCCATTTATCCTCAGGAGAACTCTGTGTTCCTCAGTCTTCCAAAATGACTGTGGGGTAAATGCCTATTTAATAGCTGCATTACATTTCTATTATAGTTTTATTTCTTTTTTAATTTTAAAAGATAATTAAAATTATAGAAACACTTCGATATTTTTTTGCCTTTTTTGCCAAGAATTTTAGAATAAAATAAATTGCAGTTTTAGAATAATTTTATTTCATATTTTTGAACTCTAATTTATTGACCTCAATTTTTTAAGTCTTATATTATAAACCACCTACAGTTCTTGGGAGACAATTGAGAATATATTAAAATACAAACCAAACCAAACCAAAACAAAAACCTAAGCTCTGACTAAAAAGATATGCCAAAAGACTTCCAAGGCTCCCTATATAAAATTGCAAAGTGTTTCAGAACACTTTATTTTTAATCAGCAGTGAGAGTAGAAGGGAGGAAGATCAATTTTCTCTTATTTCTAGTATTTATGTTAGGCAAGGATCAAATAAATTTATAGAAAACTGCCTGCTATTCTATAAATTTAGCTTTCTCTTGCTTTTTCTTCTAAGTGCCATATGCAAAAAGCACAGCATAGTATACAGAGAAGGTATCATATTGAGATAGGTATAGTTATTAATGATATTAAAGATAAAAGGTTCTAGGACATATTGAGGAGAAAATAAACCACTTCTATATCAAGAAAACAGCTACCCAGACATGCTAGAGAACTAGGTCTAGGAAGCATGTTTTGGTTTTGTTTTAAAAACCAATGCAGCTTTCTTTTAGAAAATCCTGGCAAGAAAATTCCATGGACTGGAACCTGATTATTAGGAACAGAACCAACAGGAATAGGCAAAGGCCATTACAGGAGGGATAGTCTTCAGTCTCTGATGTAGTCAAGATTATTTGTCAGTTTCAGCTACCTAGGTTATGGATGCTCACTGAGAACAGTAATTTGCCAATGAGAATATGTAAAAGTTACATATTCTTTGAAAAGTATGCCATCAGTTTTGTGCTAAGGCACTTCAGAAACATCATCTTATTTAATCCTCATTATAGCCTTATCAATCAGATATTACTACTATTCCTATTTTTTATAGATAAAAAAATTGAGGCTTTGGGAAGAGATTAAGGTACCTTACCCAATGTTACATATTAGAGCAGAGACTTAATTCATTTCTTGTTTGCCTGGAGAATACTTGCAGGTGGCCCTTGTGTCTACAGTGTTTATCCAGTGATAACTCACAGATTATAGTCACAACTTTAGAATTTACCCCCTAAATTTGCCATGAAATATCTCTCGTTTATTATTATTTTCACATTGCACTAGTATATTGACAGTCTTTAGAAACAAATGACATCATTGTATTTATTACATTCTGTTTTTATTAGTGCTATTTCTATTTACAAAATTTAGTAATTCCCAATCACTGAAAATGTTAAATCCTAGATGTAGCATTCCTGTGTGTGATGTTAACATTGTTCTTGAATAACTGTTAGCCAAAGATTCATTTGATGAATCCAGTTTTTCCAGAATAGATGATACTAATGCTTCTTTGGATAGTGCTTCAGAAGATTATACTGTCAGGCCTCTGTTTGACTCTGAATTGGATGGAAATAGCCCTACACCAGCTGACTTGGGCCATGCTCTGAAGTGGTCAACTAGTATTATGGTTCCATGTCAAAGGTATGATTTTACCAGCACGCCTGGCAGAAAAGTTGATTTCAGTGAAATTGCTGACCCACTGCAGTATTTTGAACTATTCTTTATTGAGAAATTAGTTTAAAAAATTACCAGTGAAATGAATGCCAAAGCTGCCTTGTTGGCTTCAAAGCTACTTGGTCCAAAAAAATTTTTGTGAATGGATAAATGGAAAGACACTCAAAGTGATAAACTGAAAGTGTGTGTGTGATTTTTTTTTTTTTTGCAGTAATATTACTGCAAGGTATTGTGCAGAAACCTGAGCTGGAGATGTTTTGGTCAACAAGGCCTCTTTTGGATATACCTTATCTCAGGCAAATTATGACTGGGGAAAGATTTTTATTTTTGTTTCAGTGGCTGCATTTTGTCAACGATTCTTTCATATCCAATCAAAGGCCCAGATTTCATTGCAAGTCAAATCTGTGTTTGACTCTCTTGTAAATAACTTTTCAATTGTGTATACTCCAAACAGAAACATTGCAGTTGAAAAATCATTGATACTGTTCAAGTAGTGGTTAATTTGGAAGCAGTATATTCCATCGAAATGAGCATGATTTGATCTCAAGCTATATGTACTTTGTGAAAATCAATCTGGTTATGTGTAGAATATTGTTGTTCACACAGGGCCCAGTATGATTTTAAAAGATTCAGCTGATGGTCTGAAATTGTCACGTACTGTTCTTATGTTGATCAATGACCTTCTTGGCCAAGGGCATTGTGTCTTCCTTGATAACTTTTATACATCTCTCATGCTTTTAAGAGAATTACATCAAAATAGGACTGATGCTGTTGGGACAGCTCATATGAACTGAAAACAGATGCCAAATGGTCTAAAATAAAACTTTGCAAAGGAGACAACTGTAGCCAGATTCTGTGGTGAACTTATGACACTGAAATGGTGTGACAAGAAGGAGGTGATGATATTGTCAACACTCCATAATGATACTATGATTGAAGTAGACAACAGAAGTGGAAAGAAAACTAAGAAGCCAGGTATCATTGTGGATTATAATGAGAATATGGAAGCAATGGACTTGGCTGATCAGATGCTGACTTCTTACTCAACTGAGCACAAAAGACACACATTTTGGTATAAGAAATTCTTTTACCACTTTCTAACCATAGTTCTGAACTTCTACATCTTGTTCAAGAAGGACAATCCTGAGCACATGATGAACGATGTAAACTTCAGACTGATGATGATTAAAAGAATGCTGGAAAAACATCATAAGCCAGGGCAGCAATGTCTTCAAGGTCATCTGTGCTCTGATGATGTCATACCACTTCACCTGTCTAGAAGACATTTCCTCAAGAACATACCACCAACATGAAGGAGATAGAATTCAACTTATCACAGCAAAGTTTGCTGCTCAAACAATGACAAGAATGTCAAGAAGATCCAGAGAGAAATGTGATATTTTTATACAGAATGTGATATTCTGCTTTGTGTTGTTTCATACTTTGAAATTTACCCCCCACACACACACAAATTATTAAATACTGATTATCATATACATTTCCGATACATTATGATTAGAGACAAGTTCTATTTAGAAATAACTCTAAGTACAGTTTTTATATTTTATTTTTACATTGAAAACCAGTCAGATTTGCTTCAGTTACAAAGAGCATGTTTACATAAAATTAAATTCATACCGGCAGTGAGCAGCACTTTTTTTTTTTCTAAATAAGAAATGGGTTAAACCTATTACTTCAAAGCCAAGATAAGCTCAATTACTAGTAGTACATCTAGAATTATATCATGCCTGATTGTTGTATATTCTTTCTGACTGTCAAGATTGTTTGTTCTTTCAATTGTTGTGGAAGGCGTGGCTGAATTGAAATAGCCAGAGAAAAAACTGATCAAAAAAAGAACTTTTTCCCCCCTACTGCTTAGTTTCCTATGCTCCTATAGGCTCTAACTTTCTTTAGAAGATAGAAGTCAAGATTCTTGAAAATGTGGTTTTTGGAGAACTAAAAACATTCATATGAAATGAGTTGCGATTAGCAGTTGACTCTGAAAGCTCTCGCTGTAATACTTTTTATGGCTAGTAATTGGTAGTATCTGGAGTCTCCCTACAAAAGGAACCTCTAAGCTTACTTTTGAGAGGAAGAAAGGATACTGGAATGGAGAATATTTTCTGATGCCATATTTGAGAGTCTGTTGCTGGTATTCTTAGATTAAAGGGGAACTTCAAAGAAATGGTAGATGTGGCTTTCTAGAAAGATACACTAAAGAGAAAGCAGAGTTACAAATTAAGGAAATAATTCCAAACAGAAGACAATTGGTTAGTAGAAGACTTAGACAACTAAGCTGTGCCATCAATGTCAGGGAACCAACTCTCAGATGGGGATACAGTAAGTGACATTGAGAAAAGCTTGCATGTGTCACTGTGGTGAAACCACGAGGCTTTGATATGCAGTACTTTATTTCAGAATATTAAAAGTTTGTTTACTTTTTCTTTCTTATGCTTGCAAATAGAGTTGGTGCTAACCTGTTTAAATTATTTGATGGCTAGATTCTCCCATCCTAAGTTGTCTGGGCCTGAGAATTTTTTCCATGAAAATCTTTGTCATAAGAATTACAGCTGCATCAAGTAATACACACAACTCTAATAAACATATATTGTTAATAACTTTTCAATTTCTATGTAATATTGAATATATTTTGATGTTTATATTTTTGCATGAATGAAAAAAAAAACATGATGAGTGAAAACAGCAGAGTGTGGAGTCAGACAAACCTGGGTTTGAATTCTGGCTATGATATTTATGTTTGATTTTTTTTTTTTTTTTATGATTCCTGCAGATAACAGCCTATTGCAAGAGATCCCTGAGTTGGCCATAGAAGAAGACAGGTTTTTCTTGGTGGATTTACAAGTTAGCTTTCCAAGGGAAATGTGGTGAGTCAAATTTTGGTAGTGACTTCTTTTTTAGGCCATAATGGAATGAAGAGCAGCTAGTGTGCTATTGTCACTGGAGGCAGCATTGTGAAATAGAAGACATATGAACTTTCATGGGCTGTATATGAATGTGTTTTGCAACTTCTAGTTGTGTGACTATGGGAAGTTTTCTGGAAGCCTGGATTTTAGTTCCTTTTTCTAAAAAAAAAGAATAATAATACAAATGATTTGGCTGATGTAATAATTGACCAAGCTAGCAAATATAAATCACCAGAAACATAACTAGCACTTTATGTTAGTTCTATTTCCTGTCTTCATCTATCACCATCAGAGCATGAGCATGTTCACCCACTCTATACACACTATTACAGCGGTATGGGACTGCCACCATGATGTCAAAGCCTTAGATAAGTTGTGCTAGAAGATGTACTTATTGCTTCTTCCCAACTTCTTTTCTTGGCCACCTGGGAGTCCCCTGGGGCAATCTGACCCAGACTGTGAGAGAATAAATGGAGGAAGAATATTAAATAAAAAATATATATATATAATCTATGAATACCTGAAACGTATTACTTGAAATATAATTAATATTAGCATTTTTAAACTGTATGGCAGAAAGAGGAATTATAATGTATATTCCTGGATCAAAGATATATTCTGAAAAGCAAACACAAAGTAAAATAAAACAAACATATACTTTATGTTTAACTTTAGAGTAGAAGATGCTGCTTTAAGAAATTATTTTACAGCACACCATGCAATTTTTATTCAGGTATTCATTGTTTCAGAGTACAAGTTCCACTGAATGTCCCCTGAAGAATAACAAGTAGAGTCAGTCCAGCACTTATTGTCCTCATATAAAAGGAACAAAGAAACTTATGCTTCCTCTGAGTAAGCCTAGTACTGCCAACCAAGCACAGTCTTTCAATAAAGATTCTGCCCCTGCCCATTTTTATAGACACAGAGCTGGTTATAAATTCCGTTGTTCTCTTCCCCCACATACACCCTGGTGATCTTGCCTGATTTGCTTTCTGAATAGTCACAATTTTTAGTTACTTTTTTGCTCTTCCCCTGTTGGGCTGTGATCCTTGTTTCAAGATTTAAAGATTTGGAAAGGGAGAAAGCAAGAGGAGGGCACCATGCTGAAAACTCAGTGAATTCCACAAAAGCAGTAATACTAGAACTGCTCCTAGGGAGAGAAGTCGGATAGCTTATGTAAGTGCTTTCAACATTAACAGAGACAAGGAAGCAGGATGGGAAGTAAATCCCCAATGGTTTGCTAGAAAATGTTTAATGACCAGCTCTCAGGGTGGGGTATAACCCTGATTTGTGGCATCTCCCAATTTCCATGAAGTAAATATTCCCACCATAGCCTGTTTTAAGCTACTAACATGATACACTGAAAGCCAAGTTGGAGACTGATGCTCATAATTGGCTCTCCTGAGCCAGTATCAGTCAATGCATCAACAGCAGTGACTTAGGCACTGCTGATTGATGGGGGATCTGGTATAGAATTTTAAGAGATAATATGTCTTTTGTCTCAGAGATTCTTAAAATATTAACTTTTTGACTTAATGGTAATCTTGGGTAGAAATTTTTAAATTTCCCAAATCTCATTTCTTTATTCAATAATTCAGTTATTCAATATACATTTGCATATATTTTGTATACCAGGGGCTATTGTTCTAAGCATTATGAATACAGAAGTGCATGAAAGTCCTTACCCTTTTTGAAGTTTATATTTTAGAGAGAAGACAGTAAGTAAACAAAAAATATAATTTTATGAAATTCATGAAGAAAACACATAGGGCACTGTAAATCAAGAAGGAGAGCTTTTGTATACTTTGTACATTGCTCTATTCTCAGGGCTTACAACATTGCAAGAATGAATAGAGCATAAAAAAGGGATCTGCTACTCTCATTGGGCTGTCAAGAGAGGCACTCTTAGGGGCTGCTATGTGATCAGAGAGACTTGAATGATATAAAAGAACAAATGTGGTGGGCGCTGTTGGTGGCTGGTTGAAGCCCCCATTTTCAATCCTCTTCTTTTGAATTACTTCCAGGGGGAGTGGCAATTTGTTACCGTTCTAGCCAGAGAAAAATAAGTGAAAATCTTTTGGATGGGGTTTCTGGAAAAACTTTTTTTTTCTCAATAAAATCAGGCAGATTTATTTGGTTATATTTAACCTCCTTTACCTCTTGCACTTCCTTCTTTTTGTTGCCTGGACTTGACTGAAAATTAGCAGCTTTTTGAGACTGTAAAGTGATAAATGTGAAGATATTATAGTTCATTAATTTTAACATATAATTAATTAATGTTATCATTAATACATGTTCTTCATTTTATACTTAATAAGTAATAATAATTAAATATTTTAAACTCATAATTTGTACTTTATAATAGGAGTCATGATAATGTGAGTGACTTTAAAGTCAAATAAGAAGAACTATCAGTTTAAAATATTGGAGCTGTTATTAGCTACAGGTAGACATTTTTTCAATATTTCACTTATATTTAAAAACAGAAGGTGGGGTCTAGACATTTCAATATGTAAATGTGTTATTGAGGAATAAATAGGTAGAGCTTTCTAATACAAAAGAACATGTATGTGTGTGATTAAAAAAGTAAAAGTAGTGAATGCTGAGGCTCTAAGCAACCTAATAAAGAGAGAAAAGATTTTGGGTTTTATGTTTCAATAGGTGAATCAATGCTTCTCAATCTTATTTTAAAAATTATTGTCTCATCCCCAAGAGATTTTTAGACATATTTTTTCTTAATAATCTCTCCTCCATTTCATTAAATTTTAGTATTAGATATACTGTATATATATTTATATTGTCAGGTATGATTGAGTTTTGAGGACCACAAACCATTGTAGTACCTAAGATATTTTTTACCTCCCCATTAATCAATTTTTACCCCTTTGGGGATGATATCAGCTCCCACCCTTGCTGTTGAGCACGTGAGTTGAACCAGCACAGAACTTGAAAAATATTTCTTACAATCTTTAGATTTTAACAAGCAAATTAATTTATTGCATGGGAGTCTTAAACAAAGCAGAGGAAGTTAGTGGAAAATGAATGTATTTCCCAAATTCGTCTGATTTTTGTTTGTTTGTTTGTTATTCTTTTTCAGCTGCTAGGTTTCTTGAGTAATTTTCTTTGGTTAAGCTATGCAAATCAAAATTAATTTTAGACCGTCATAAAAAATAAAAAGCTTTATTTGAGCAAAAAGAGCTGCAGCCCAGGAGACACAGACTCAGTTAGAAATCTAAATTGTGTTACACTGAGACAAAGGGGAGGCTATCTTTTATAGTGAAAGTTCCCACCAAGGTTCTCAATTAGGTCCGTTTATGTAAATAAGGTATCCAAATTGTGCAGTTCTGATCAGACAGGGCAGGTCTCAGTCTATTGGTAGAAAAAGGAAGCCAGGGTTTCTCTGCAGTGATTGACTCAGATGGTGAAAACAAGCAACAAGCAGGAAAGAATAGTTTTGGAAGCTGAGAGTTCAGTCTGAAGTTCTTCCCAGTATACAGAGTATGTGAGAAGCCCATCAGTAAACAGCTCTTATCATTCATAAAATTTGGGCCCTCAGTTAACCACAGGGAGTTTATCTCGGCAGATAAATTTTTTCTCAGGGTTCATATCAAGTGAATCTTTCTTTTTTGAATCTACAAATACATACTTGTGCATGTAAGAATACCTTTCCATTGACTTTGAACATTAATGAAAGCATGCCTGGTTATCAAATCCCCGAGTCAAAAATGTTTCCACTCTCAAACCTAAACATATAAATCTATTTTATTCTGAATTTTAATAATATAGACAAATCTGAGACCAAAGTGTTATAAGAAGAGGGACATATGAAAGCCTCAAGGTGAAGAATGCTTGGAAACAAAGGAATGATGCCAGAGTAGACAGAGAGAGATACCAAGAAAAGTAGTGTAGATGATAGATGCTTTGCTCATCCCCTCCTGAGACCTCATCAGAGTAGAGAAGAAAATGTGGAACAAACAGCAAGCAGAGTCCCCTGGGGTCTAGATGAACAGAAACACCACAATTAGGGAGAGAATTAAGAGGTCACCCTGCAATGATTGGAGGTAGGAGGGTGCGAAGACATAAGACTGCCTGGTCCCAAGTGTCTGAGTGGGGCAGAGGCTATGACAGCTGCACCTAGGTCTGCAAGTGGACTTTCAAGGTGATGGACCTGCTTGCTCTGAGCACCAGTGTCAGTTTGGCTGCTGAGGGAATACCAGGGACTTACAGGGGAACACTGAGTTGTTGCAGTAGGAGCCAAAAGCAAGGCTTTCTATTGTACAGAAATGCTGGTAGTATCCATTGCTCCTCTGTTGAGCCCTCTTCCCTCCCAGAGTGCAGAGGCAATGACACCATAGCTGAGATGTCATCATGTGGACAACAGAGGTTGCTCTGCCAAGAGGGTTCCCAGAAATTCCACCTCCTCAACTCGCAGCCTCACCCAAGCCACATTCAGTTGTGTCTTTGGCTAGTCCTGTGCCACTTGCTGAGCAGTGCCAAGACTTACACTGGTGCCAGCTGATCTTGGTTTCTGACATGACCTCTTGAGGCAACTATAAGCACAGCATCTGTAGATTGCTTGCTGAATCTTAACAGGTGGCCCTGGGGGTGCACAGACTGGGGCTAAACTTGATCTGCAGCTGAACCCCTCTCAGGAGTATGTTGCTGGACACTAGTACACAAAGTAACACTAAGAAGACTGGGAGACTTGGGGGCTTTGCTTAGTACATAGAAACAGACCCAGAAAGGCAGCCAAAATGGGAAGACAAAGAAGCAGGAACCATATGAAAGAACAGAACATAAATCAAAGAAAAATGGAGCCAAACAATCTAGCAGATGCAGAGTTCAAAACACTGGTTCTAAAGATGCTCAGTGAACTAAAGGGAAGTGTAGATGAACTCAGTGAGAACTTTCACAAAGATATAAAAAAAATAAAAATGGAAATGAAAATTATAAAAGGGAACCAGTCAGAAAAGAACACATTATCTGAGATCAAGAGTATATTAGAGGGGATCAACAAAGTGTAAGAAGAAGATGATCATAACACTAATATAGAGGATGGGGGGAGCCAAGGACGCTCAATCAGAGTGGCAAGAAAAAGAAGACAAGACTATAATAATAATTTAAGGAGCTTATGGGACAAAATTAAGTGTAACAACATCCGTGTCATAGTGGTACCTAAAGTGGAAGAACAAGAAGTTGAACACATACTTAAGGAAATAATGATGGAAAACTTCCCTAACCTGGTGAAAGAAATAAATATATGACCCTAGGAAGCTTAGAGAGTCTCCAAAAATATAAACCCAAAGAGGTCCACACTGAGACATGTTATAATTAAAATGCCAAAGATTAAATACAAAGAGAGAATCTTAAAAGCAGCAAGGGAAAAGCAATTAGTTAGCTACAAGGGAGCTCCTGTAAAACTTACAGCTGATTTCTCAAAAGAAATTATGGAGGACAGAAGGGGTTGGCACAAAATATTTGATGTGATGAAAACCTAGGATCTACAACCAAGAATACTCTATCCAGCAAAACTATCATATAGAGTTAAAGGACAGATAAAGAGCTTCCTAGACAAAAATAAGCTAAAGGAATTTATCAATGCCAAACCAGTATTACAGGAAATGCTGGAGGGACTTCCTTAAGAAGAAAAAACAGATATCAAAAACATGAATAAAGAATGGTATTAACTA
Source organism: Macroglossus sobrinus (assembly GCA_004027375.1). Taxonomy (NCBI): domain Eukaryota; kingdom Metazoa; phylum Chordata; class Mammalia; order Chiroptera; family Pteropodidae; genus Macroglossus; species Macroglossus sobrinus. The sequence continues at coordinate 183,844 of PVKZ01001281.1, forward strand.
CATTCTTATCAACAAGTACCTCAAATAGAAAAGAATTACATGCTCCAACCAAAAGATAGAGTGGCTGAACGGATAAGAAAACAAGACCCTTACATATGCTGCCTACAAGAGACTCACTTCAGATGAAAAGACACACATAGACTAAAAGGAAGGGAATGAAAAAAGGTATTGCTTTGATGGACCTAGAGGGTATTGCGCTGAATGAAATAAGGCAGGTAAAGGCAAATACAGTGTGATTTCACATACATGTGGAATCTAAAGAACAAAATAAACAGCAACAAAAAGGGAAACACACTCATAGATACAGAGAAGATTTTTGGGGCTACTAGATATGGGGGGTTTGGAAAGGACAGTGAAAAAGGAAAAAGGGATAAGAAGTACAAATGGATAGTTACTAAATATTCATGAGGATATAAAGTGTAGATAAGGAAAACAGTCAACAATGTTGTAAATAATATATAAGGGGCAAAGGGGTACCTGATTAGTGGGGTGACCACTTTGTGAGTTATATAGATCTTTAATCATTATGCTGTACAACGGAAACTAATATATTATTGTATGTCAACTATAATTGAAACAAAAAACCTCATTGAATTGTACAATGTAAATATGAGCAACAAATTATCTGTTATATTTCAATAAAGCTGAAGGAAGAAAAAAACTGATGAATTAAAGAGAGAGAGAGAGAGAGAGAGAGAGAGAGAGAGAGAGAGAGAGAGAGAGAGAGTGTGAGTGTAAGTGTGACCACTAGGAGATGAGGTCAAGGAGATAGTAAAAGGCCTACTATCAAGAGTCCTGTCAGCCAGTGTGAGGAGTTTACATTTCATCTTGAGTGAGATGAGAACCATTGGATGGTTTTGAGCAAAGGAGTGATGTATTCTGATTTACACTGTAAGGAGATCATACTATTGGGGGTAGTGCTTACAGAGCAGAGTGAAAACAGAGGCCTGTTCAACTACTGGCTATAGGGTTGTTCAAAGACAAAAGTGATGTCTAAAGCAGGTATGGGAAGGAGATTGTAAGGAGATACTTATAAGCCCTCCCAGATCAGTTGCTCTTTTTTCAGTGATTTTTAAATTGTGAAGACTGAAGCAAATGTTGGAACCATTGTTACATCAGCTTTAAGGCCCAAGGTATTGAAGTCAGGGAGGGTCCTGGGCTTGGGGCTTCAGCTGCTTCTCCATGGCCAGTGTGTGTGTGTGTGTGTGTGTGTGTGTGTGTGTGTGTGTGTGTGTGTATGCATGCGTGCGTGTGTGTGTGTGTGCGTATTTAGAACCTGGGAGTTCAGTTATCTCCTTTCCTATAGGATTTATTGGCCTTCTCTCTTCAATTCCCTCTAAGGGTCTTTCTTGGATCAAGTATCCAGCAGATACTGAGGGATTCTGACTCTAGGTTACTTTCTGCCTATTTCACTTCTACTCATGAAGGGCATATGAAAGAGGGGTTTTCAGAACAGACTTTTTTGGCTTTCTTATGTTTAAATACCATCAGCCTAATCACTCCATGAGTCTGATTAGATATTAAGTTATACATTTTTTTAAATTTCCCATTGGTCATACCTCTTATTCCTGTCCAATTTTTTAGAATTGTTAATTAAGATATATATATATATATATAAAATTTTGGCTGCCATAACCTTCACATTTAAAATCTTGCCTTCCACACAAGTCGAACTTTAGCTTTTTTAGAAATTCAAATTCTTGCCAAAACACAATGCTGTGAACTTTGTGATTGTTTGAAGAGTGCAGGGTAAATTTGTCATAGCCTACTTATCAGTTCTGTTTTTGAGTCCTTTCTTCCTGTTTAACCTTAACAGTGTTCTTGCTAAACCAGACCCATTCTAATCTCCCTCATTACTTTAGGCTAGTCTGAAGCAACAGAAGGACTTGCTGAGCTTATACGTTGTTCCTAAGGCATAGAGCTTTGCAGGAACAGTTACAATAATTGACCAAGTCTGGAGAAGAAGGTCTTTGCATACCTTGAGTGCTCAGAAAGAGTTATGTGTGCCTGGGGTTTCTGAGAAGACATTCATTTATCAATTATTTATTGGGCATCAGCTATGTACTAGGTACTGAACCTAGAACTTGCATTATATGGACAATTCAAATAAAGTTGTATTTATTTATTTATATTTAATTATTTTTATAAATAAAAACATTGGTCAATGAAATCCAGTGAGTTTCAGATGTACAATTCAACAGTAAGGCATATATATGTTGTGTTGTGTTCACTGCACGTAGTTAGATTTCTGTCACCACATATTTGACCCTTTTTACCCTATCTACTTCCTCCCTTCCTCTTCTCCCCTACCATAATATAATTCTTAAAGAGACCAAAGCCTGATAGATGAAGATAGACTTTTCAACAATGATTGCCTCATAGTATTTATAGATGGTATGATTAATTTATATATGTCTCAAGAAGGAGACTGAGAAATAGTTGATAGAAGCTGGAGAAGATTAGAGGGCTGATATTTTCATTTTGAGGAGATAATCCAAGAGTGGGGTGAGTAGAGTGCACAGCAATAACTGTGAGATAAAACTCTTACGTACCTCAGGATGGCTGGCATATAAAGGGTGAAGGTAAGACTTACCATCGTTGACAAAATAGGCCGAGGAAAGCCAAGTATGACATACTAGGGCTTTTGGATTAATCCTGTGGACAAAAAGGAGTCTTGAAAATTTTAAAGCAGGATTGTATTATGACCAGGTTTTTATTTAAAAGATCACTTCAGTAGCAAAAGTTTGCACTGACACCAATGAGAGTACTATTGGAACAATTTATTACGTAGGAGTCTTAATTAAGGCAGAGGAGGTTAGTGGCTGGGGTGAGGAGTATAAGAGGATTGTGCAGAAGTGGCAAGGAGATGGGTGGAATAGGAGATAGAAAGAAAGGATAGATGAGAAGTTTTAAGAAGGAAGGTGAACACACAAAGCAATATATATGTAAAGTACTATTAAATTGTACACTTGAAACCTATATAATTTTATTAATCAATGGCACTTCAATAAATTTAATAAAATAAAAAAAGGTTGAATTGAAAGAATATTATGGGAGACTTGATGTGAGTGATGAGAAAAAGGAAAGAGGAAAATTTTGGAGAAACATGAGATTGGTTTTCAAAAGTTAGAATTTATGGAGATTGTGGGACTTTCAGGGGGTTATTTCCAGTAGATCACCAAATGTTTGAGAGCATTACTCAGGAAGTTTCTTTGTAATGATGGTTGATACAGACAATTTATGCTCAAAGATTCTTGAATCTTTGATTTAGTGAGCTTTCCCATTCATTGCCTTAGCAAACCACCTCCACAGTCATGTCTAGATCTTAACATCATCTTCACCTGCTCTAAATTTGAAGAATTAAAGTTCAGTATGCCAGTTTGACCACTGGTTCCTCCTTTGTTCCAGCTCTCTATTGCTCTTTAGCTATGTATTTTCTTTTAGGTCATTGAAACTTCATGTGCCTCTACTTCTCATTTTATTTCTAGTCCACTGAAACTTTATACTGTTATTTTTTTTTATTAGGTCTAAACCATTAAAGACCTAAACCAAATAATTTACTGTTTAGTACATACAAAGTGGTCATTCCCTTGCCTTCTGACATATCTATTCTCCAGATTCTTACTGTTAGATCTGAGCTCTCAGGTGCTAAAGGGAAACATATGGATAAGGACCACCAATGTGTGGATTCTAGTGGGTCCTTCAGCACCTCTGTTTAATATTTTTTCTTGTTTCTGGCCAGGTTCCTCTTCTAAAATCTATAGTATATTTAAATTCTTACTATTTTCTTTATGCCTCTTTCCACATTGATACGTTGCTTTATATGTCTATTGGCAGACGGTCTTACTCTCTATTTCAGTGACAAAATTGAAGAGACCATGTCTGACTCCTTCAATAATTCAGTTCTACTCATTCAAAACTTATCCATGCCTGTACCTATATCTCCTTTCTTCTAGCCACAGAAAAGATAATTAAAAGATCCTTTTATAGTCTTCATCTGATCATTACTTATAATTATTCTTTCTTTGTCTTCTACATTAACTTCTCCGTGTTGACACTTACCTTCTACATGCTTAAGTTCTCTTTATCTTAAAAATCTAAAAACTCTCATTTAAACCTACATTTCCTTCCAGCTGCCAATGTCTTCTCTAGATAAGTTGGGAGAATGTTTATATATGTCATTGAATGTTTATGATCTTGGATCTCTAAAAAAGGATTTTCTAATTTTAACACTATTTTGGGCCTGGTAATTGTTTATTGTGGGTGCTGTACTGTACATTGTAGGATATTTAGCAGCATCCCTGGGCTTTACTAATTCGATGCCCTCTCCCTCTCTTAATTGTGCCAAACAAAAATATCTGTAAGACCTCTTTGGTGGAGGAGGGGCAAAATTGTTCCAGTTGAAATTAAACTAATTGGTTGTTTGAGTAGGCATGCTCAAAAAGACTCAAAAGCTGTAATAGTATTTTATTAGTAGAAGAAAATGTAGCTGATTATGCTACCAGAGTGACAACAATAGCAGAGAATATTATTCTATTAGGAAGGTAGAGTGACAGGAAACCCAGTAGTGCATATGGAGAGAGGATATTAAAAATGTTGCTCTGGGGAATATTCAGAGTGGATATTGAGAAGTTGACTTCAGGTCATTTAAACTTACCTGCTGCAAAACACATACTAATGAATTTAATTAATTAATTAATTAATTAATTTGTATTAAGATGAAATCTTTCTGATACATTTCATGTGGTAAGTTAGCAAGCTACATAACATTACCATATTTGATGAAAGAATGTATGCCCTTTGAACAATGGTCAAATTTGAAATGAGGTTCATGTACATTAATGACATTTGCATATACTAAGATGTTCCAGTTTGTATGAGTTCTTTTTATATATTTGTTGGCCATTTGTATGTCCTCTAGGGAGAAGTGTCTGTTCAGTCCTCAGCCTATTTTTGACTGCATCATTTGTTTTTTTTTTTGTTGTTGTTATAGATTTGTAAGAGTTCTTCATATACTTTGAATATTAGGCCCTTAGTGAAGGCATTGCTTGCAAATATATTTTCCCTTTTGAATGGTTGTCTATTTACCTTTTTGATGGCTTCTGTTGCTGAGCAGAAGCTTTTTAGTTTTATGTAGTCTCATTTGTTTATTTTTGCTTTTACTTCCCTTATATTTGAGGTCAAAGTCATAAAATCCTCTTTAAGTTCAAGGTCCTTGAGTTTAGTTTCTGTGTTTTCTTCTATGCATTTTATTGATTCCGGTCTTATATTCAGGTCCTTAATATATTTTGAGTTAATTTTGGTGTGTGGTGATAGACAACAGTCTAGTTTCATCCTTTTAGAAGGTGGCTTTCCAGTTTTCCTAGCATCATTTATTGAAAAGGCTTTTCTTTCTCCACTGTATGTTTTTTACTTTTTTGTCAAAAATTATTTGCTCATATAAATATGGGTTTACTTCTGAACTCTTGATTCTGTTCTACTGGTCCATGTGTCTGTTTTTCTGCCAGTACCATACTGTTTTGATTACTGTCACTTTGTAGTATAATTTGAAGTTGGGCAGAGTGATGCCTCCAGCCTCATTCTTTTTTCCTCAAGATGGCTTCGGCAATTCGGGGTCTTTTGTGTTTCCATACAAATCTGATGATTATTTTTTTTGTCTTATTTCTTTAAAAAATGCTGATGGGATTAAATATATATAATGCTTTAGGTAATATGGTTATTTTAATTCTGTTGATTCTTCCAATCCAAGAACACAGAATATCTTTCCATTTGTTTGTATCTTCTTCAATTTCTTTTAATAAGGTCTTATAGTTTTCATTATATAGGTGCTTCACATGTTTAGTTAGATTAATTCCTAGGTATTTTATTCTTTTTGTTGCAATTGCAAAAGGATTTATTTTTTCCACTTTTTATTCTGACACTTCATTATAAGGGGATAGAAATGCTATGGATTTTTGAACATTGATTTTGTATCTAGAAATTTTACTGTATTTACTTATTGTTTCTAGTAGTGTTCTTGTGGAGTCTTTAGGGTTTTCTATATGGAGAATCATGACTGCTGAATTATTTGTTTTCTGTTTGGATGCCTTTTGTATCCTTCTCTTGCCTGATTGCACTTGCTAGGACCTCCAATGTCATATTGAATAACTGTGGTGATAGTGGACAGCCTTGCCTTGTTCCTGATCTTAGACAAAAAGTTTTTAGTTTTTCACCATTAAGTTTAATGTTGACTGAGGACTTGTCATATATGGCCTTTATTATATTAAGGTATTTTCCTTCTACACCAATTTTGTTAAGTGTTTTGATCATAAGTGGGTGCTGAATCTTGTCGAAGGCTTTTTCTATATCTATTGATATAATCATATGATTCTTATTTTTAAATTTATTTATGTGGTGTATTGCATTAATCAATTTGTATATGTTGAACCATTTCTATGTCTCTGGGATGAAGTCTACTTGATCACGGTGTATAATCTTTTTAATATGTTGCTGAATTCGTTTAGCTAGCATCTTATTTAGAATTTTTGCATCTGTGTTCAAGAGAGATATTGTTCTGTAGTTTTCTTTTTTTGTGTGTGTTATCTTTACTAGGTTTTGGTATCAGGGTGATATTGGCCTTATAAAATGAGTTGGGAAGTATTGCTTCCTCTTTCTTTTTTATTTTTATTTTGGAAGAGTTTGAGGAAAATAGGTATTAAATCTTCTTTGAATGTTTTTAGAATTCACTGGTGAAGTAATTAGGTCCTGGACTTTTACTTTTTGGTAGGTTTTTGATGATTGTTTTAATTTTCATACTGCCAATTGATCTATTTAGATTTTCCAGCTCTTCTTGATTTGATCTAGGAAGGTTGTATCTCTCTAAGTATTGGTCCATTTCTTCTATGTTATTAAATTTGGTGTTTTATACTTTTTCATATTAATCTTTTATGATCCTTTGTATTTCTGCAGTGTCTGTTGTAATTTCCCATTTTTTAATTTCTGATATTGTTTATTTGTGTCTTTTCTCTTATTTCTTTAGTGAGTCTAGCCATGGGTTTGTCGATTTTATTAATCTTATTGAAGAACCAGCTCTTTGTTGCATTTATTTTCTCTATTGTTGTTTTGTTATTAGTTTTCAATTTTATTTATTTCTGCTCTAATTTTGATTATTTCTTTCCTTCTACTGACTTTAGGCTTCATTTGTTCTTTCTTCTCTAGTTTGTTTAAGATAAAGCATTAGATTGTTTATTCGTGTTTGTTCTTTTTTTGGAGGTAGGCCTATAATAATATAAACTTTCTTCTTATGACTGCTTTTGCCAAAAGTTTTATATGTTGTACTGTCATTATCATTAATTTCTATGTATCTCTTGATCTCTCTTTTTATTTCTTCTCTGACCCAGTTATTCTTCAGTAGCATTTTGTTTAATCTCCATGTATTTGTTATTTTTCCCGATTTCTTTCTGCAGTTGGTCTCTAGTTTCAAAGCATTATGATCAGAGATTATGGCTGGTATGATTTCAACCCTCTTATATTTGTTGAAGCCATCTCTGTGTTCTAATATGTGGTCAATCCTTGAGAATGTTCCATGTGCACTAGAGAAGAATGTATAAGCAGTTGTTTTTGGATGAAAGGCTCTGTAAATGTCAATTGTGTCCAGTTGGTCTAATGTGTCATTTAAGGATGTTATTTTCTTATTCATTTTTCTGTTTGGATGATTTGTCCATATCTGGGAGTTGGGTATTTAGGTCCCTAACTATGATAGTGTTTTGGTCTGTTTCTCCTTTATTTCTATTAGTAACTACTTTATATTTCAGGGTTCTCTGATTGGTAGATTAGATATTAATGAGTGTATGTCCCTTTATCTTTAAGAAGTGTCCCTCAGTATCTTTCTTTACCTTTTTTATTTTGAAGTCTATTTTGTCTGATATTAGTATTGCAACTCCCACTTTTCTATGAATGCCATTTGTTTAAAATATCATTTTTCACCCTTTCACTTTGAGTCTATATTTATCTTTGGAACTGAAATGTGTTTCCTAGAGGCAGCTATGGTTGGGTTTTGTTTTTTGATATAACCTGAAACTCTGTACCTTTTTATTGGTAAATTCAGTTCATTTACATTTAGGGTGATTATTGAAATATGAGGTCTTTTTATAACCATTTTATCTTTTGCTTTTTGATAGCTTGGTGTTTTCATTGCTTTCTTGTCATTGTGTTTTTCTTTTTTTATTATGGTTGGTTTTTGTGGTTTTCCCTTTGGTTCTTCTTCTTTCATGTTGTATGCTTTAGTTCTGAATCTTCTCTGTGTGGTTACCATTACAAATATGTAAGGGATAGTTTATATATATATATATATATATATATATATATATATATATATATATATATATATATATATTGCACGTGCCTTATCTCTATTCCTTTTTGTGAATCTGGATCTTTGAATCCTCCTTTGCAATCATTGTTGTCTCAATTTGCCTCTATGTATGCTGACCATTCATTACTATCTTGCTATAACAAATATCTTCTTATTTTAAGCCCTGTTCCTAGTAAGGGTTGTACTCCTCTTTTATCAGCCTGCTAGTCACCTTAGTATTAATTATGTTTTTTTTTTGTCTTTTTGTTTTAGATAAGCTGACCTCTTTCAGTATTTTCTGTAGGGCAATCCTTATAATAGAGAATTCCCTCAATTTTTGTAAGACTTGAAAGGTCTTTATTTCTCCTTCAGGAAAGATTAGCTGGATACATTATTCTTGGCTGGTAGTTCCTTTCATTTAATAGTATGAATATTTGATTCCACTCCTTTCTGGCTTGTAAGATTTGTGCTGAGAAGTCTGGTGATAATCTACTGGGCTTTTTTTTTATAGGTTACCATCTTCTTTTCCCTGGCTACCTTGAGAATTCTGTCTTTGTCATTGATTTTAGATAATTTTAATACAGTGTGTCTTGGTGAAGCCTTTTTTGGGTTGAGATAATTGGGTGTTCTATTGACTTCTTGAATTCCAAGCTGCAGCTCATTCCTTAGATTTGGGAAATTTTTGTCGACTTTTTGTCTGAAATGCTTTCTAATCCTTGCTCCTTTTCTTCCCCTTTGAGAATTCCCATTATTTTTATGTTTCCTCTCCTGATGGTATCAGCTAGTTCTCTTTCATTATTTTTCATTCTTTGATTTCTCTCTTCTTTCTTATGATTTATTTCTAGATTTCTGTCATTGATATCACTGATCTTTTTCTCCATTTGGTCAACTCTATTTCCTAAGCTTGCTATTTCATTTTTCAACTTTTGCAGTGTGTTCTTTATTTGAGAAGGTCTATTCAATTCTTTCTGAGGGTTTCAATCTTCTTGCTAAATAACTCATTCTGCTCATGTAGTTGTTTTTTCAATTCCTGAAATTGTTGATATGATTCTTTTTAGATCTCATTGAGTTTTTTTAGAAGTACAATCCTGAATTCTCTGTTATTTAATTGACATATTTTTATGTTTGTAAGCTTATTTTCTGGAGATTTCTCTCTCTTTTTTTTTTTTTTTTCTGAGCTGTCCTGTCTTTTTGGTTGTTCATGGTGTTTAATGGACTATTTCTCTGCCTGGGCATTAATTGAGTGTGCCCTGCCTTTTTTTTTTTTCCAGAAAGAAGATTTATGTAATAAATCTATTATTTATTACATAAATCTTCTCCTAGTCTGTTGAAAAGAAGGTGTTTTTCTTTCGGTTTTCAGTAGGTGGCATCTAAGCCTCTTGGATCTGCTTTATATATAAGTCTTAATAATGTCTCTTTTTTTTCTTATAGATGTTTAAGCCCACTCGGTACCCTCAGTCTTGTTCCTGTCAGTTTTAGTGACAGTTTTGATAGAATTTGCTCAGATTCCCCCAGGGTTCCATGGTGTTCAGTCTTGGAGGTTATGGGGTGAGGGGCCCCTTTGGGATGATGGATGGGGGTTATGGCTCAGCTTTGTTTTTGCAACCATGGCTGATAAAAAGTAACTGTTGTTTTTCTGCCTTCCTTGTTTTTCTGTCATCCATATTTCTCTGCCTTCTGTCATAATGACTGGGAACTGCTGCCAGCCATGGAGAGCTCACAGCTTTCCCAGGCAGGGTTGTTCAGAGAGCTCTGGCTATGAGAGGCAGCTTCTTTGTTTCTCCAAGTCCACTGCCTGACACCTGGGATTCTGACCTTTGGTAGTTCTTATGAACAGATACCACTCTCAGATATGCTGGTGTGCAGTTTGGGTGTTTTTGTTGAGTTTTAGATGTTCAGCTTATAGTTGTTTCAAGGGGAGAGATCTAGGAACGTCTCTTACTTTGTCTTGTTTAATCCAGTCTTAGTTTGTATTTTATTTTAAAATCTTGTCTATGTTGTAGAAATTTCTTGAGACTATTAAAATTAATGACATGATGCCCTGGAAAGATATTTTAAATTAATTATTTCTAATTTGTTGAGTGCTTCTTTTGTTTTCAAACCCTGGACTGAAATCAGGGAAATATCTGATTATAAATATGAGTTGCAGTGGTGTAATGGTGCCAGCTTGTCTTGGCTTACAAGAGCTGATTTTCCACATCTCTTCCCGACTGTGTTCAGTGAATGGAATCAACCATGGTAGGAGTATTTACATCATGGAATCAGAACCTGCTACATACCAGGACTCTCTATTTTTTTTATTTCTGGAGAACTGTTTCACCTGAATATAGATTATATTTTCCCTATTTTACAGATTAAACTAAGGCTCAGAAAAGTAACTCCCTAAATGAATTTTAACTTTGAAAAACTACATGAGTTTTTGGGTGACAAGGCATTAAATTAACATAAGAATCCCTTATTTGTCTACTCAAATGGTAAATTCCAGCTGAATTTAGGGTTTCTTCATAGAAGATTCAATATCCTGCGAACTGTATATATATATTTTTTTAAATTTTCACTGTGCACAACAGATTATAATGATACATTTTAAAGTTCTTTTGTTTCTCTAAAATGAATCATAAGACAGTCTTTAAAACCTGGATTTTGGAGTATATTATAATATAATTTTTAAATCATACTTGGTTTTCTAATAAATATATTATTTGTAAAAAGTTCTCAACATTTGATTAATCCCTGTTTTATTTCTAATAAGTTCTATGATCCTGAACAAGTTTCTCAGCCATCTCTTAGAGATACCACCAATGACCACTAAGGTCATTGCCATTCATACTAGCATAAAGATTCTTATACTTCTAACAACTAGAGTATGTCCTGTTGTTAAAATATTAAAGTGGAATATAAGTCCTAAATAAAGCAATTTTAGACTAATTTTATTGAAGATGTAGTGTCAGGAGTAAAGTTTGTTATTTTGTTGTTAAATAAAGTTTTTACTTTGTTTTGAAAGTTTCAGGATCTGAAACTGAGAGAATTCTACTGTGAGGGAAACCCACTGTTCCTGAAGCAGCCTATTAGTGCTGTAAAACAAGAGGAGGTCTGGAACCTACAGGTGAAGCCTTATATTATTCACACAAGTCTTTAAAGTCATGATTTAAGTTTTAAAACATTTTCTTTTAAGGCATTCTAGCCAAGCCAGCAAATGACTGATATAACCTCAGTCCATTTGCAATGTGGATCCTAGACATAATCTTTTTGACTTGCTTACAGAATTCAGTATAATCCTATCTCATTTCCAGAATGACTAAATTAAAAGAAATGGAAACATTTTCTTGGAAAAAAAAGAAAAGAGAAATTTGTTTTCACCTTGCCCCCACATTTATAATCTATAGATGTATTTGATTTGTTCTTTCTGGGATCTTTGCCCCTTCCATCCCTTTTTACTTGACCTCATTTCCTAGTGGATGAATAAATATGATCCAGAAATCATGTTCACTTTAGTTAAGAAAGTTAGTGATTTTAAAAGAAGGTATAGGAAAGCATATTAGTGGACTTTCTTTGTTTGTCCTTTGGTGTTAGATGAGTTAAAGTTCACAGATATTCCTACATTTGAGTATGTCTTGATTATGAATTTTAACTTCTCTGGTTCTTTTACGTCTTTATATAACTGAACAAGGAGGATTGTCTTAAGACTTTCAAGAATTGTGTAGGATTCAAGTTTCCTGGATGCAGGAAACAACCAATCTTGTTCAACTTTTTAGTTTTTTTAAAAAATAATATTTTTTGTTACATAAATAATATATGTTTAATAGAGAAAACTAGAACATGCAGATGAGTAAGGAAGAAAATAAAAATTAGTTTCAATGCCATACTGGTTAAAAGAAAATTATTATATAAGTAATTCAAGCCCTTTTAGAGAAATTAGAGAAAAAAGCAATAGAAGTTAATAAAAATACTCAGAAATCCAGTATGCAGAAATATTACCACTATTCTCTGACATTCATTTTGCTAGAACTTTCCATGAATCCAGAAGCTTTTTTTTTATTAAAGGTGAGCTCAAACTCTGCACACCTAGTTACTTATTTTTCCCTCAAAATATTGTAAATACCTTTCCAATCAATAAAAAATAAATCTATCATCTCTTTTTTTGATATATACAATTTTCTAATATATAATTATAGCATAGTACTTTTACCTACTTCCTTGCTGTTAGCTGTTTAGATTATTAATTAATTTCTGGCTATCTGGCCTTTATAAACAAGGCTACAATGATTATCTTCAGCAAATTTCTCATGTCCATATTATCCCTATGAGTAAAATTGCTTGGTCAAAGAATTGTCATCTTTTACAGTTTGATTGACTCATTTCAAATTCCTATCCATAGAATCAATTTGTATTTCTACAAAGTATTATTTTCTATTCTTGAATGAAAAAAAATCTTATTTGAAATTTATTTGCAAATGGTTTTAAAAATTGCAGTGTTTAATTTGTTTAATCCCTTATAACCTATTTGTTCTCCTTGAATTAAGCATTTCAGAATAATATCAACAATGACAATAATAAAAGCTAACACATATAAAGCTTAATATGAGCAAGACATCATTCTAAGCACTTAGCAAAAATGAGTTAATTTAATCCTCCAATAACCTTTACAAGGTAGGTACTGTTATTGTCCCCCTTTTAGAGACTAACTGAGCCCCAGAGAGTTTAAATAAGTTGTGTAGTTTCACAGAGCCAGTAAGTGTTGGGATGATGACGCCAACCTCAGCAACTGGATTCCAGACTCATGCTGTAGCACTACTTTTTGAAGTAGTGCTTCAAAAAGGGGCTGCCTGAGGTGAAGGAAAAGGAAATAGGGGTAATACCTGGTTGGAGGTGGTCTTAATTTGTGGATGGTGCTGGATTAGCAGTTAACCCCTTGGGTTGGTGGTCTTACTAGGGTACACTCCATGGCAAGAATGATTTGGGTATTTTTTAAAAGTAACTCTAAGAATTTTTCTTAAAAGGTGACAAATTTATTGTACATTTTATATTTGTACTTAAAGTAAAAATAATTTCTGTCGGTTAACATTACTGATTAAAACACTTGAACTGTCAAAGAATTATAGGGCTCAGATTCAGGCTATGTATTGGTTAAGAATTTTAAACATTTTTTTCACCTCAGAGGTTTATGAACTAATTTAATGTTGATAACTATATTATAACAAAATATCAGCCAGAATATGCTGCATCTGTAGATGCCAGACTAAGTTTTACTCATACTACCTAATTTAATTATTTGAACTCTTATGTGATAATATAGGAAGACTATCCCTGTTTTACAGTTGAGTTATTCAAGATTAGAGAAGTTAAGGACTTGTCCAAATGGGGTCACAGAGCTAGTACGTCATAGAGCCTGGATTTGTACCTATTTATTGATATGACTATTACTCTGAATTTTGCTCTTGATGCTATGTTTTAGTGTCTACCATACACTGAGCGGCAACTGATTATACTACAGTTCCAAAATTCATTATCCCTTCTAAGGATTCATATTTGTTTTTAAATCTTATATATTTTGTATTTATATAAATATAATTTGTATGTAGTTTTATAATTCAAATTAAATCATTATATGTAAGGAAAAGTCAAAGAATACACCTGAAACTAATTTTAATCTGATAGCTTAAACATAGTTATATATAGTTACCTAATATAGTTAACTAAAAAACATTCTAATGAAAGAGCATGCAAACTATTCAAGAGGAATAATTTATTTGTCCATAAAATATATTTTGACTTTTAAATAACATTGGTATTAGCTGCTGGAGCCAGCCGGCTAAGATAGGAGAGAGAGAGACAGAAAGATAGAGTCCAGAGGGCTAACAGTGAATACTGCGTGGGAGTTTATTTAGCACAGCATATATATACCCTTGGAGAAGCAACACCCACACATATGCAAATGATCGCTGACCTTTAGGTAAGTTCTCGCAAAACATCCTTGTTCCCGTGTTTTTTTGTCTCTTATTCCCTGGGGGCAAGAAACATTCAACATTAAGCCAAACTTCCTCCTTCAGTAAACAAGCCCACCTGCTCTGCAAACTTCTAGCTTGCAGGCAACTCCAATCCTGTCTACAGGGCATTCATCAAGAATGGCTCCCAACAATTAGGCAACCATTAAGATGTATATTCACGAAAACTGCACTGCACATATCTTTATAGTACCTTAAAAAATACTATTGGTCATGCCAATTGAATCTTTATATATACTCACGTTTTCAAATAGTAACTTTATATTTCAGTGGTATGTTATTTTTCCACAGTAACACATTGGCAGCAACTAGGAGAATAAAATAATGGGTACTATAAGAGTTGTCAAGAGACATACTAAGTGCAACAAATATATTTGGTTCCAAAAATTATAAATGAAAAAAGTGAACTGTGTGAATTGTGGCCTATTTATAGGTCCCATGTATTTCAGTAGATTCTTCTATCATCTGATATATGGGGTAGTGAATCCTTGTCTATTAGTTTTCTGCAGCTTTATAGTGAGATCTACACTTTGAATTCTTGTAGCTAAAAACTTACCTCATTCAGAATCACAAGCTGTGTTCTGTGTAAATAGGTAAAGAAAGGGTAATAATAGACATCTAATTTAGTAGGTAATATAAATGTGAAAGGGTAATTTTTTCAGAAAGAATGACCTCAGTTATGTCATCCTTTCTGGAAAAAAATGTAACCAACTACCTAGGAGAATGAGCTTAAAGGAGTAGGAAGTTATGCTGTTGAAGGATCAGACATTTGAGGAACCCATGCTGCGGGCATTTGCTATATAAAGGCAGGTTTCCTAGATGTTTGTTAAGTGGAAGGGATAGAGTAATAAGAAACAGGAGACAGCAATCCATGATTTTGTTGTTACTTTTAAAAGATTTTAATTGGGGTGAATGAGTGAAAGGTAATTTATGTATATACGTAGGTATTCTCAAAGATTCCTATCAGAGACTGACGGTAGACTACTTTGATATCACTGATAAATCTTTTACTTTGACCAGAAAAGTTTCACACACTTATTTACATTTAAAATTCATCCACTGTTTATGTAACATTTATAAAGGGCTTCTAGCTACTGGCACAAACAATGGGGGCCATTGTTGGAGTAAATTAAATGTTCATTTTGTTTGCTTGGTGAGTGAAGATTTTATTTTAAGTTTTGCATAATTAGAGTTTACTTTAAGATTATTATGTTGTTGATGGTCATGGTGACACCACCATGTGTCACCACCCTTTTTATTATTTAATATTATTATTACCTAAAGTGAAATCTCTGGAATATCTATGTGTATAGGTTTAATACTAATTTAATTCAGAGATGTGGTTAATAGAAATCAGTACTCTTTACCAACATGGCTCTATTGAGGTACTTAATAGAGTAGCTAACTTAGACTAATGCTTTTAAAACTTTAATATGCAAAAGGATTATGTGGGGAACCTTATTAATTGCAGATTCTGATTCAGTAGGTTTGGAATGCAGCTGAGACTCTGAATTTTTAATAAACTTCCAGGTGATACAAATTCTAGTGGTCCATGATCTACAATTTTAGCAGTAAGGATTTAGACATTAGTAAATATGTTTCCCAGTTTCCCCATTCAGTCTGAATATTTGTACAATCCTTACTTGTTGTAATGGGAGGTACAAAATTTGAACTAAACTTTATCTAATAATGTAAACTTATTATAACTTGGATTCCTGTATGTAAGAGACAGAAATATTACAATGGAAGTAAGTTGCTTTTCTTACATTGTCAAAAACTTATTTATAATACTAGTCATTGATAATATAATTCATTGTATATATTATGAAAAAATAACAGAAACTGTGAAGAATAAGCCAAAAATACAAATCAGTGAAATGAGAATCAATGCAAATTATCTGAGGAACTATATTCTTTTTGAATCTAGGAAATAACATCAAGATTTATAATGAATCAGCTAGCAGAAAAGAATCCTTTCCTAATGCAAGCCATAGCATGGTATCCACAAGTCAGGAACACAATCTCTCGGGGAAGAAAATGTACAATATGTGGAAAGTCCTTTTTAACCACATGGTTGGAATGTGTTGAGTTTGTTCCACCATCAAAGGTAAATGGTGCTTTTTGTGTGAATATGAGCATAAGACCTACTCTTATCTTTATCTAAATCAACCAGTGCTATCCAGATTTGTATTAAGAATTGACTTCTATGATAGTATAATGTTCGTTCCCAACTTTACGAAGATATAACTGACACATAACATTATGTAGGTTTAAGTGTACAATGTGTTGAATGAATACATTTATAAATTACAAAATGATTACCACCACAGTATTAGCTTCCACTTCCTTCCCATCATAGAGTTATTATTTCTTTTTTTGTGTGTATGGTGAGAACACTTAAGATCTATTAGCAACATTCAAATATATGATACAGTATTATTAGTTATAATCACAATACTGTACATTAGATGCCCAAACTTGTTAATTTTATAACTAGAAGTTTGTAATTTTTGACAAATATTTTTTTATTTCTCCCACCCCAACTCATGGTAAGCACTACTTTACTGTTCCTCTATATTTGACTTTTTAGATTCCACATATAAGTGAGATCATACAGCATCTGTCTGACTTATTTTACTTAGTATAATGCCCTCAAGATCCATCTAAGTTGTTGTGAATGGCAGTATTTCCTTCTTTCTCATGACTGAATAATATTCCATGGTCTAAATATCACATAGTTTTTATCTATTTATTCATTGACAAGACACTTAGGCTGTTTCTATATCTTAGCTATTGTGTTTAATGCTGCAGAGAACACAAGAGTGCAATAATTCTATGGGATCTGAGTTCAATGTCCTTGGATATATACTCAGAAGTGGGATTACTGGAACATACTTTTAGTTTTATTTTTAATTTTTTGAGGAACCTGCAATCTGTTTTCCATAGTACTACTCTATTATGGTCTCAAAGATGAGTTAAAGGCTCCAACTTGAGAGATTCAAAGCTGAGGAGGAAACACTGGGTTGGAAAATTGGGGAAGGAAGATGGTATCCTTCTGTGTCATTCACAGGGAGGATTGAAAGCAGGTTGTATTGATCAGAAGGCTAACTGAAAACACAGGAGTAAAGCTAGCAATATTGACTAATCTCCACAAAATGTAGATGGTAAAATGTAGAAACTAATAGGTTATCCCCTGGAGGGTGAGGAAGCCTTGAGGAAATATTTTGAGGATGGGTAAATATGTGCATGATTTTAGGCTGTGGAAAGGAGCTAAAGAAGAAGATAAAACTTAAAATTAGTCTGTGTTGTATGCAATTCAGGAAGAGTTTAACGTTTTGCTTATGTGCTACTTATTTTAAGGAATTAAAAAGACTAGAATTTTGTTACTACATGATGAGCCTGATCTGTTCTATTACTTTAAAAGACTGACTAAGTAAAAAAGAGAGGTACAAATGTTTTTAAACAACTATAAAATGGATAATGGTAGTGCTTTCCACTTACAAAATTACTTTTACATATGTTTTGCCTTCAATACCTTAAATAGGTACGTACTATACTCAAGGCTCTCAGGATCCAAAGATGAATAAAACACAGTCCATGCTATTGAGGAGATCACAGACTGTTTATTAAAATACAATGTTATAAGATTATAGTAAGGCATTGTATACCCATGCTATAGAGTCATAGACACAGCAAATGGATACTTAGGAGGTGTTTTAGTCTACTCAGACTGCTAAAATAAAACACAACAGACTGGGTGACTTGTAAACAACAGAAATTTGTTTATCATAGTTCTGGAGACTGGAAGTCCAAGCATGATTGGGTGGGGGGCCTCTTCTGAGTCATGGACTTCTTGTATCACATGGCTGAAGATGATAAGGAACACTATGGGTCTCTTTTATAAGGACACTATTCTCAATCATGAAGGCCTTGCTCTCATGGCTTAATAACTTCCCAAGGCCCATCCCATAATACCATCATGTTAGTCATGAGGATTACAACATGCAAATTTTGGGAGGACACAAGGATTAAGGTTATAGCAGGAAGCTTAAGGAAACTTTCCTGAGGAGGCGACCTTTGAGTACCATGAGTTCCTGATCCTCATATTAACTTCATGACTTGGTTTTTATTGTCTCCATTCACAATTGAAGCAACTAAGTTAGTTAAGTAACTTGTTCATATATTTCAGATCTTTGAAATAACAGAATTAGGACTTTAGCTTATGCTTTCTGATATCAGGATAGCACAATAATATGCACATTTTAATTTTCAACCATAACAGAAATGCAAATAAATTTATTGATGTTGATATAATTATTCACAACAGTTTCTTTCATGTATTTCAAAAACTGTCATATGAAAGAAAGATGAAGCTTTTTCTCTGTTGACTTGTGGAGTGGAACATAGAACCACTGGTATTCAAGCTACATAAATGGAAGAATTTTCTTACAGGATTTTGTGCACACATGCACTTACACACACAAGCATACATGCAGGTTAACATTAGTCATCACTGAAGAAAAAATAAAGAGATTTGGCATCTGTATAATTTCATTTTAAAAACTAAAAGGGGAGTAAGAATATATTTTTATAGATTAAATATGAGTGCATTATAAAAGCAGTAACAAAGTGGCATAAGACTGTCTAAAAATAAGTGTTTAAAAAAATTAACCAGAGACCTGGATGTGAATTCTTACTAATGGCAGAAAATTTTCAAATACTGATGAAATACATGATACTTCACACTGAAAAAACACAATGAGTTCTAAGCAGAACAAATAAGACCTCGACAAATCCATACCTGGACACCTTTTTTGGTAACTGTATACTACCAAAGGGCAACTATTAAGATCTAAAGATAAAATTTTAAAAAACTAGATCATATACAAAAAAAATAACAGTGGACTGAAAGTAGATGTCAGAAAAAAGTGATATAATGTCATCAAAGCACTAAGAGAAAATGACTCAAAGTCTAGAGTTATATACCTCGATACGCAGAGACATGCGAGTATCAGAAAATTGTGAGAAGAAAAATTTTTAAAGGAAACTTGTTTTGCTTTGGAATAAACATTATTTCTAACCATATTAAAATAATTTTAAAAAATTAAACAAAAGTAACATTTAGTAAGTATATGACAGTGATAAAAGTATATGACAATTAGTATACAGTATGAATTTATAAATTATGCTCAATAAATTTAAGAATATTTAAAAATTATTAAAAATTGGGTAAAGAAATTTTAGACTGGAAAATACATTATCAGGTGCTTGGCATTTGAAACATGTTACTTTAATGATATTGTTTAGTTCCCTGTTTTTAGAGTGAAAATATGCACAAAATGCATTAGTATGATAATCAGATTAACCATGTTGGTAAACAGATGCTTTTATATACCTTTAGAGTTTTATGTTGCTTTTCCAGTTAACTAGAGAGAGATTATACAAAAACTAGAAGCTTCCTTTTTATGAAAAAAATATATTTTAAAATTATTTTTTTCAGGAACTAACTTAGAAAATGTTAACTTTTAAAGTAAATACTTTATTATGAAGAAAGAACCCATTTGATAGTGCCGGTATTGGTTACCCTTTTGGGCTTTATAGAATGTTGTTTCTGACAGGATTTGGCACCTGAAGGAACAGATGAAGGAGGGAGGCACTTGATAACAAATGGGTCTTTATTCTTGACATAAAATAACTGGAAACAACCAAAAAAATTAAATTATAATTGCTTTTATTTAGGCTAATGTGAAATTATGTCATGCTTATCTTTACAAAATAAGGAGATGAGAATTGGAAAATAGTTGATAAAAAATTTTGCTCAATCTCAGATATTTACATTTTTTATAATTCATCCAGATGCTTGTCTTTTTCCAAACATTATAGCCTTTGCCATTTGAGTTCAGTTAGTTCTTAGCAATTACAGAATTATCAATAATTTAAAAGTAATTAATGTTTAAGTATTAACTACTAATGATATATAAATCTTTGAAAGAGCAGCAAAAATTAAACTTTTTGGTTACTACCCTTAGACCATATTTGAATTAGTGACTTAGAGGTAACCTAAATAGTTCCATAAAATTCTTTCCAAACACTTGGGTGATCCTGTGCCCAAGATATGCATTTGATAGTTTTCATTTTGTGTAATTGCATTAGTTGAACCTAACATTCCCCAGGATTCTTATAAAATTGAAAGATTTAGGGAGGGAACAGTTTGGAACATGTACTGAATGAGGTAATTAAAACTATCCTCGAAAAAGATTAGATTGAGTAGGGTTTACTACAGATGAGTAAAAACGCTGATCTGCTTTATGAAATAAATGAAAGCTTACAACGTTTAATTCATTTTTTATGATAAGCTGCCAGTAATAAAACATAATATAAGATTACATTTAATAATTTTACTCATTTCTTATAGAAAAATATCTTACTTTTCAGTAAAAAGTAATTATTGTTTAGATACTGCTGACATTCATCTATGAAACTGATCACTTCAACCAGTCAACTGGGAAAATGAATGTAGATTTTAAAACATTTATGCATAGTTAGTCAATTTAATGTGCATTAGGCACTAAGAGGATCAGAAAACATTACATTTCTAATTCTAAACAGTCAGAAAATTAGTATGTATTTATTGATCAGAAAAATTGAAATGGTATGAATGTTCCTTATTTTATTCAGAAGATGGCAAAACAATTACAATATTAATGAACTCACATATTATGTCTTGACTACTTCTAACTCCCCCCACCCTCTTTCCCCCTAGTAACCACTAAACTGTTGTTTGTGTCTATGAGTTTTTATTTATTTGTCTTGTTCATTCATTACTTTCAGTTTTATATCCCACATATAAATGAAATCATATGCTTCTCAACTTTTACTTGACTTATCTTGCTTAGCATAATACTCTCAAGATCCATCTATGTTGTCACAAACGACAGTATTTTTTTCATATGGCTGAGCAATATTCCATTGTAGATATGTACATATTTTTAATCCAATCATTATTGAAGGATAATTCTATTGTTTCCATGTCTCGGCCACCATGAATAATGCCACAGTGAACATAGGGGTGCATATATCTTTACTAATAAAAGGTTTTCAATTTTTTTGGGTAGATACCCAGAAGAGAAATTGTTGAGTTATATGGTAATTCTAGTCTTAATTTTTTGAGGAACCTTCATACTGTTTTCCATAGTTGCTGTACCAATTTACATTTCTACCAGCTGGTAGTCACAGTTATATTCAATTATCTATGTTTTTTTTTTTTATCTTAAGTTGATTCAATTTCAATACATTAATCTAAAGCTGTGTACCACCAAAATGTTCAAACCTTCCATGTGAAATTTAAATAACAATAATTATGCAGAGGTGGTGTTGGAGAGAATGATCGTTCTGTATGGGAGAGAATACTGCTTAGCTGGATGGGTGATTGGAACATGAGCAGGATTTTCTTTCCGGTTTTTGCCACAGTCCAAACTACATTAAGGGTGGGATGACCTATAATGTATCATCTAAGTCAAGATGCTTTTGAGAGTAAAAGTGGACATTATTAATAGCCAGAAAGACAGCAAGAAACCAGGACAGTCCTGGGCAAATCTGAATGTGTGGTTATACTTCCTAAATAGAGTAGTTGACTTTAAAATAGTGCTAACTGCTGATGCTTATCATTGCTGATATAGAAGAGTTGTCATTATGAACATTTATCCTGGATTTAAAAAATTGTTTTCTATCTCTTCATAAATATTTGAAGGCCTGTTTTAAGCAGGAAAATGGATTTGAAGAACAATGCAAATAAGGGACCTAGTTTGTTCCAATGATTTAAAATAAAGAGTTTAAACTCTAAAGATGTAAAAGACACTAGCAATGCAAACTGAATTTTAAATGAGTAGTAGAGATCAATTGCTTTGGGGCTTCAAAGTGGAAGGTGAGATTACTATAGGTTGTCTGCCAAAAGATGCTGGAACTTGTTGTACAGGACCTTGACATAGGTAGAATTCAGATACATGGAAAAGGAAGCAGAGAGAATATTTTTGGAGAAGAGAATGAAATGTAGGAGAATGAATCATGCTCATGGGGCAATGAATTAATTATGTTGTTTTGTAGATGGGAGTGGGAGGAGGCGATATTATAAAAGATTTGGGATCAAATTCTATAAACCTGTCAAACAATAGAATAAGGAGTTTGACCTTGATCTTGTTTGGAAATGTAGTCCTACTGAATGTGTGGAGACAAGTCAATTATATAAAGATGTACTTTAAAAGTAATTATTTGGCAGTACTGTGCTGGATTAATTTGAGGTGGAAGAGAAGAGAAGCTGATGGAAACAGACCTATTAGAGTGGTTGCCTACTGTGGGTATAATTTGTAGTAGTAGAAATGGAAGAAAAGGGAAGCACCATGAGGAAGGAATAGCATCAGATCTTATTGATTGGATATGTGAAACCTCAGAGAAGTGTAAAGGAGAAAACCAGAAAATTTCAGAAGGAGCTGATTTAAAAAGCAAGATCTCAAATTTAATCTTAGACAGGTTAAGTTTTAAGTGATATGTGGGTAGTTCAAGTGAATATATTTAACTCTCAATTAGTGACAGATGAGAACAGCAAAGCAAAATACTTCTATGCATTATTTGAAAATATGTATACTTTCTAACAACTATTCATTCTTCCAAACAGTTCTGCAAATTATTAAACTATAATCAAACCCTACATTGGTGAAAGAAGCTGAGAGACATACTATGACTAACACTGATCCAGAATTTAGTGAACTTAGATTCTAGTCCTGTCTCTGCCTTGAAATATGAGGCCTAAGGTAATTCACATTCCTTCTCATATATGTGGACTAGTTTCCTTATCTGCACAATAAAGGAGTTAAACCAAAGTCTCTCCTAGCTTCAAATGCCTTGATTTTATAAAGGAGGGAAAAGCTATAATAGTTCATGCTTTTCATGGTACTGCTAATTTAGCTTTCTAATACTGCTATAACAAATTGCCATAAACTTGGTGTCTTAACAACAAAAATGTATTATCTTACAGTTTAGTACATCAGAAGTCCAATATGAGTCTCACTGAGCTAAAATCAAGATGTCAGCAGGGCTACACTCCTTTCTGGAGGCTCTAGAAGAAATTCTATTTTCTTCTTTTTAGCTTTTAAATGCTACCCACATTTTTTAACTCACAATCCCCTTCTTCCATCCTCAAAGCCAGCATTGATATATCTAGTTCTCATATCACAACATTTGGACCTCATATTCTGCTTCCTTCTTCCATTTTTAATAATTGTTGTGATTGAATTGAGTCCACCTTGAAATCATCCCCATCTCAAGGTCCTTAACTTAACCACACCTGCATAGCTTCTTTGCAATGTAAGGTAACACATATTCACAGGTTTGTATTAGGATTTGAACATCTTTAGGAGCCGTTATCCTGCTTACCATGATACTTTTACCTGAGAAAACAGAAAACTATCTTACTCTTTTTTTCCTATTCCTTGTGTTTCAAAATGCTTATCCAAAGATTTACTTTATACTCTGTGATAAAACTATATATTTTGATAATTTTTGACTTCTCAGACCTTAAAATATGGCAGTGATTATCACTGAGGCATATGTTGAATGATATTTTTAAAACTCTCAATTATTTAATTCAACAAATATAACATTTAGTAAACATGCATATTTAAACTCAAAGTGCAAAACTGCTTTTCCCTCAAATAGGGAGAGATCATAACTGTATGTTTATTTGCTTTAGAAATTATTTTCTAATTCCTGTATTTCACTGTAAGTAATTAAGAGTAAAAACTGGACTGTAATATAACATTTTCACAATTTAAAGTTTTTTGCTAAAAGATATGTTTTCAGAATGAAAGCATGTCCAATCATAGACCTTTTGACCTTGATTTGACAAAAAGTATCTTTTGATGTTTCAAGTTCTATCTATACACCATGACCAAAGCAGTAATTATCTTTGACAATGTCATGAAGTTTTGTTAATTGAGGTATGTGAAGACATGTTCTTTATAAGAGGGTATGTCATTATCCCTTTATAACATGTTCATTTCAAATGGACATATGTCATACCAGTAATACTCTTGTGATGATGGTACAAACAAAAATAGACATTTAATTGATATCAAGAGATAAGGTATTAGAGACTCCTTTTTTACATACAAACATTATTGAGTCCAGTAACTATATATGTCACCAAGGGATTATGTTGAGTCCATTTCTCTCAGTAAAATTTCCAGGAAACAATTCATAGCCCTGAGAGATATAATAGGAATATAATTATTAAGTTAGAGAATAATCACAAGCAAAGTGACACATTCAATGCAAAACTGATAATGGTCTTTGGTAAAATAATCTCCTAAAAATTTAAACAAAGCATTTAATTCTAATTAATTAAATAATAATACCCCTAAGAAGGGAAAAGAGGGAAACAGACACATTGCATTCCTGTTTTCAACAAGAGCTAATCTAAACATCACACATGACATTTCTTATTGACACAAGGGAAATGGCTATAACCACAGTAAAAATAGAAAATGCCTTTAATAGTTTCCATTATAAACTTTTCATACCATGGAGAAACAAGAAAAGCAAATTGGATAATTGTATGGCCCTAATTGCTTCTTTTGTTTATATTTGTCTTTCTTTTTATAACCTTCTCTTCTTGGTTAATGGCTCTAATCTCTGCACTAGTTTCTTAAATGAGAGCTAAGTGAAGTGTATGTAGCACAGTTTATTTTGATGGCCCTGTAGATGAAATTAGACAGGAAAAACTGATTGGATAAGGAAAGGGAAAAGACCCCATTTAGCATTCTGTTTTTGTCACTAGTTCTCCCAGCATAATTTCAAACTCATACGCAGATAAACCCAAATATTTAATAAATACAGCGAATCAGACATTTGAAAAGCTACTACTAAGGTCAAAAGAAAAAAGTACCAAACTCTACTCAAACTACAATAATTAGGAGATATGCAACACAAAAAGATCTGAAGTATGACATCAGTAATATAAAGCATGGAGGAGGAAGGAGTAAAAATGTAGTCCTTATAGAACATATTTGAACTTAAATGCCTTTTAGCTTAAAATAGACAGCTATAAATATAGAATGATATATATAACCCTCATGGTAACCATAAACCAAAAATCTACAAAGATACACAAAAAAAAACAAAGAAAAAGGAACCCAAACAAAATACTAAAAAAACAGCAAACCACAAAGAAACAGAGGAGAATTATAAAACAACCAAAAACAAGCCTTTCATCTAAGGTCAGGAACAAGAAAAGGATTCCTACTATCACCACTTCTATTTGACATAGTATTGGAAGTCCTAGCTACAGTAATTAGACACGATAAAGAAATAAAATGCACCCAAATCAGAAAAGAAGTAAAACTCTCATTATTTGAAGATGACATGTTACTATACATAGAAAACCATAAAGACACCAACAAAGAACTATTAGAACTAATAAATTCAGTAAAGCTGTAGGATACAGAATCAATATTTAAAAATCTGTTGTGTTTCTGTACATCAATAATGAATGATCAGAAGGAGAAATTAAGAGGACTTAAGTAGAAATTTCTCCAAAGAGGACATATAGATGACCAACAGATATATGAAAAGATGCTCAACATCATTAATCATCAGGGAAATGTCAATTAAAGCCACAATGAGATATCACTTCACACTTGTCAGAATGGCTGTCATCAATAAATCAATAAACACCAAATATTGGTGAGGATGTAGAGGAATGGGAACAGTTGGTAAAACTGTAAATTATTACAGCCACTATGGAAAATAATATAGAGATTCCTCAAAAAGAATGAAAATACAACTGCCATAAGACCTAGCAATTCTACTTCTAGATAACTACCTGAAGACAACAAAAACATTAATTTAAAAAACTATATGCACCCTTATGTTCTCTGCTGCATTACTAGTAGTAGCCAAGATATGGAAGCAACATAGATGTCCATCAATAGATGGACAATAGATGGATAGAGAAGATTATTTCTATCTATATCTATATATTCACATCTTTTTGTGATATATATACATACATACATATATATATATGTATGTATATACATATATATATATATATAAATATATATATATATAAATCTTACCATTTAGACAATATGGATGGACCTAGAGAGTATTATGTTAAGTGAATTAAGTCAGACGGAGAAAGATGAATATCATGATTATACTGTATTGTTTCTTTAATACAATATGTACATTCTCATTTTTTGCTCTCATAGTTCACCTTTTCTAAATGTCTCTTTATGTCCTCTCCAGGAAGTCACATTCTAGTCATCTTTCAAAAGCTGGCTCACCATTTTCTTACAATGTAAAATCACACTAAATATGCAGCCTGTTGTGGTGTCTCCATTCTCAACACTCACATAAAACCTATCATTGGGTTGAGCCTATGTTTCTAGTTATGTGTGTGTGTGTGTGTGTGTGTGTGTGTGTGTGTGTGTGTGTATGTTTATGTCTTATCTTTCTAAGTAGGTGCTAAAAAGAAACTTAGAGACAGGTATTGTTTTTATATATGTCTTTATTTTGGACTTTGCCAATTTCTGTAGTGCAGGATTTAGGTTTTTTTTATTTTGTCAGAATTCTTGGTTGCAATTTAAGAAACCCAACTCACACACTAATTCAAGTAATGAAGAAGGCCCAGGAATGGGTCTGGATGAGTAGTTGGTTATGCTGGGGATCAGGTACCCAATTTTATTATCAGGTTTTTGTCCTTCTCTACATATTGTCTAAGCTTTTATTTATTTATTATTTGTTTGTTTGTTTATTGGTTTTGCTTTCAGGTAAGGGCCCCCTAAATTATTCCCAAATATTTATTTATTTATTTATTTATTTATTTATTTATTTATTTTTTAGTTTTGCTTTCAGGTAGGGGCTCCCAAAATTATTAGAGAGTGAGCTTCCCTCTCTTAATAGATTCAGAGAAAGCCCTATTGCTGATGCTCTTTGGCTTTGTTGGGCTGTCTTGGGTCCTGTGCTGGCCTGAGTTATGTGGCTATTTCTTGAACAAGAGAGATGAATCAGTTGTCTTCTCCCTCCTATAATATGTGCACTAAAATTGGAAAAGGGGTGGTTTTCCAAAGGAGAGGTAGACTTTTGTTCCAGCAGAGTGGGAAATAGATTCTGACATAAGAAAAAATAATATGCTCATTGGGAATTTCAGTAAATGCTGATTGATAAACTAAACTTTCTTCTAGGAAAGAAGTCAGATTTGTATTGATTCTGTGCCATTTTTCAACTTTCTCTAAAATATTTTATTATTAGAATAGTGCCATATATTTTTTGAGCACTTCATGGTCAGTGCTGGAGGTGGATGTGAAGGTGATATGATCGATGTATGACTTTGGCTCCCAAGTAATTTATTACCAGGGCTGAAAGGCTGTTACTCTCTCCAAAGTGGATTAATAACAGTGCTTAGATGTTTGAACCTTTAAATGGGTCCTCAAAGTTCTTTTGTGGAAGAGTGAACAGAACAGTGATGAAATTTCTCACAGTGGATTGTGATGATAAAACTAAGTAGCATTATCAACCAATTAAACTAGTAGTTGTGTGACTGTTTTGGATTCTCTCTCTGAGAGCTGTGTTGAGTTCAGAAGTTGTTTGTAAAGCATAACAATTGTAAGTTTTTGTGGCTGCCATTATTTCCAATATTAGTGGTCAGGACATGTATACTAAGTTGGATTATAGAATTTTCAATTACTTATTTTGTGCATTGAGAAGTAAGGTCAGAGATATTTGAAGGACAAAACAAGCCACATATTGAACAACTTGCCTGAAACCCAGCCAGTGAAGATTTTAATGAAAATTACAGACAGTGAACAAAGAGTATTAGGAAGATTGATTTTCATGAGAAATGGATGTTGCACAGACAAAACCAAGATGTCTATTGGGATGTTCAATAAATGTCTGTTAATTGATCCATTTAACATACCTATAGGACAGAAGTTAGGTTTGTGTGGATTCTGTACTATAATTTACCTTCATCCCAAACACTTTATAACTAGATAATATATTAATATGTTTGGGTAAAAGCATAGATAATCTTTTATCATTTGAATTTTATTTAGTGTTGATTATACCTTTCTTATCTAGTTAGGTTTATTTGTGTGTTGGAAACAGCAAATCAAGCATAAATGGAATAGCATATCCTTTAGCAATCAAAACTAATATTTATTTTATTCAAAAATATTTACTGAATACTGCCTAATTTTATTTTTAATTTTTACTTTTTAGAACTGGAAGATAAGCAGAAATCTACAGCTGGTACCTCTTCGAATATTAATTTGTTCTTACAAATGTTTTAGTAAACGTGGCCCGAACCTGTTTGGAATTGCTCAAGTGTAGAGCAAGTGAGAAGTTCATTTAGGACCTCATAGGACTTTCGCTGTCAACTCTACACACACAGATTATGCCCTAATTAAGATACCATGCTGTGTCTCTTCTCTTTGTTAATACATTAAGCAAAAGAAGAAAAATAACTTACTTGTAAAGATCTCAATTTAAGCATTACAATCTATCTTTAGATTCTTTAGACTCTAGATGTTCTGTTTCTTTGACTTAGAAACAAAATAATAAATGGAAAAATAAAAATATGTGTGGCAAGTAAATGTTATTTTTTTTCTGTCATTTTATGACCATTACTCCCTTTTCCAGTATTAAGAGACTTTGATGGAGACATGTATTTTTTTATGCATGTTTTATAGTTGAGCAAGAACCACTTTTTAGTGCTACAGTTGTATCACATATGTATGATTACAGTTGAGCTCTTCTTTTTTAAGAGACACTGACACCTTATTAACTAAGAAGAAACCTCCATTCCACGTAAAAAGGATTAGAAGGCTAAAAACCCAGCTTGGTTACTCGTAACATCACTTTGTTCCTGCTTTTAAAGTTTTATTTTATTTTTTTCAAAAATGAAACTGATAGAAGGCAGGACAGTAGTGCTGAAATGAGAATTTGGCTTTTTTTTTTTCATTGAGCGACAACAGAAAAGTGAGAAAAAAGAGTTAGAAAAATATATAGTAGAGATTGCATAGATCAGTGGGTTTTGGAAGTTATTCCAGCAGCATCCAGATCACTTATAAATTGTTAGAAATGCAAATTATCTGGTCCCATGCCAGACTACTGAATCAAAAATGGGGGAGTGTGTGGCCTAGAAATATGTTTGAAAAAATCTCAACATTAGAAATATGACAGAGTGAGAGATGTTCCTAGATCTTTCCCCTTGAAACAACAAAGAGCTGAAAATCTAAAAATCTAAAAATATAAAAATATAAAAATCAACAAAAAACATCCAACAGCACATCAAAGCGTGCTATCTGAGCATAAGAGCAACCACAAATTAGAACTCCAGGAGTCAAGGCAGTAGACTGGGAGAAACAAAGAAGCTGCCTATCACAGTCGGAGCTCCCTGCAGGAGGAAGGGGATAGGTGAAGATTCAGTGGGTTCCCTGAAGAGCCATGCTTGAGAAATTTGTGAGCTCCATGTGGAGGCAGTGCCAAGAGATCAGGGCAGAATGCAGAAAAGAGGGGATGGCAGAGAAGCAACAGTTGATTAATTACCAGCTGCAGTTTCAAAGTGGAGGTTGAGACACAGCCCCCATCCCCCAACTCACAGGACCACTCTCACCATATCTTCCCAGCCTGAACACCATGGATCTCCAGGAAAATTTGAGCACAGGCTACCAAAACTGTCACTAACACTGACAGGGTCTGAGATTGAGGGTAGTGAGTGGAATTGAATCTCTCTCTATATAAAAAAAAGCATTATTAAGACTTTGTATCTCTGCAACAGACTAAAGAGAGAACTTTATATAATAAAGCTTCTTTCTGGAAAAAAAAAATAGTCTATTAAACACCATGAACAACCAAAGAGACAAGGCAACTTAGAAAGAGAAAAATTTCCAGAAACTAAACTTAAAGACAGAAACTTAAATGACAGGGAATTCAGTATGGTACTTCTGAAAAACCTCAGTGAGATCCAAAACAATTCATATCAACAATTTCATGAATTGAAAAACAGATCGGCAGTATGAGTTTTTTAGCAAGGAGATTGAAACCCTAAAAAAGAACCAAATAGAACTTCTGGAGATGAAGAACACACTGAAAGAAATGAAAAATGAAATAGCAAGCTTGGAAAATAGAGTTGACCAAATGGAGGAAAGGATCAGTGATATCGAAGACAGAAATCTAGAAATAAATCAGAAGGAAGAAGAGAGAAACCAAAGAATGAACAATAATGAAAGAGAAATTCAAGAACTAGCTGATACTATGAGGAGAGGAAATGAAAGAATAATGGTCATTATAGAAGGCGAGGAAAAGGAGCAGGGACTAGAAAGAATTTTCAGACAAATAGTTGACAAGAATTTCCCAAATCTAAAGAATGAGCTGGAGTTTAAAATTCAAGAAGTCAACAGAACACCCAATTATCTCAACCCAATAAGGCCTTCTCTAAGACACATTGTATTAAAATTATCAGAAATCAACAACAAAGACAGAATTCTCAGGGCAGCCAGGGAGAAGAAAATGGTAACATATAAAGGAAAATCCATTAGATTATCATCAGACTCCTCAGCACAAACTTTACAAGCCAGAAAGAGTAGACTATCAGCCAAGAATAATGTATCCAGCTAAGCTCTCTTTTAGATATAAAGAAGAAATAAAGACCCATCCAGACATATAAAAATTGAGGGACTTCTTCAATAAAGGCCTGCATTACAGGAAATACTGAAAGGGGTCAGCTCACCTAAAACAAAATGACAAAAAATATATATAACTATGTAACGTGACTAGCAGGAAGATAGAAGCAGAGGAATGCAAACTTATTAAGAACAGAGTATTATAAGCTTACACAATAAGAAAAGATTTGCTATAGCGAGATAGTAATGAACATTCAGCAAACTTTGGGACTAACTGAGACAACAATGACTGAAAATAGGAGGATTTAAAGATCCAAATTCACAAAGGGGAATGGAGATAAGGCATGTGCAGAAGAAAATGGTCTACTATATATATGTAACTATACTCTACATATTTGTAATGGTAGCCAAATGTCAAAGATTCAGAACTGAAGTATATAGCATAAAGATAGACTAGAAGGAAAATTCACAAACCCAACCAAAAAACAAAAAACAAAAAACAGACACACAAGAACAAAAAACCAATGGAAATGCCGAGCAGGAGTAGTGGTACTGATATAGGAAGAAATAGGTTTCAAAATAAAAAGATAAAGAAAGATACTGAGGGACACTTCATAATGATAAAGGGAATTATGCACCAAGAAGACATAACAGTTATTAATATCTGTGCTTGCATCAAGGAGAATTTCTATAATGACCCTATTTACTATGAGTTCAAACATATTCTCTGGTTATTTGTATTTGTATATTTACTTTGTCTACACAATTCAAGATGGATTTTCTTTATTTAATTGTTCAATATATCTAACAACCTCCAAAATGGTGTTTGTTGAATCCAGTGGGTAAAGAATTGATTAATCTTGCTAAGAGCACTAATATTATTTTTCTATAATTAAAGCAATATGTCATAAAGGATATTTGCTTTCTTTTGAACTTTATGTTAAAAAATATTTTCTTTATGCTAATATTTATTAATGGAGATAACTGAGGTTTTAAATGAAGGTAGATTTTATCTTTCACTTGATGAAGCTTCAAAAAACTCAGAAGTGACACTTGAAACTCTCATTTCTATTTCTTCATAAAAATATCTCTTTAAGTGTTTCTTTTTGTCTAAGTTATTTTTCAACTGCAGCATTGAGAAAATAATGGCTGAAAGTCACTTGCACTTGCTAAATATTTGTTTTGCTTCTTGGTGCAGAGAAAATCCTTGGGTAGCTCAATCCACAAATCTGCTGCTGGAAATTTGGGAGCCTCTGCAGGCCACAGGGCTCCAAATCACATAAAGGCTTTTGACCTGCTGGGACCTTGAGACTCATAGACCAGCCACAGCATACTAGGTTTAATGAGAGGACTTTTAAGTAATTTTCATCCCAGTAATGTAGGTATCCTGTGGGGCCAGAAAAGTCACCAGAGGTGGAAGGTAATTCAGGATGTGTGCCATGTTTCTAGGTACAGGGTTGGAGTAAGTAAAGATGTCTAATAGGGCAACATTATGAGTAAATGGGGCAGGAGGTTGCTGGAGGGTGAGTGAGCTACAAGATTTAAGAAGCAAGGCTGCTTTAGAAGGGAGGATGGGAAAAACAAAGGATCTATAATCTCATCAAGTCAGGCTTTCCAAGGGCAGTTGAAATATCTGGCACATTCAAAGGCAAGTACTTGGGTCTCACGAGGAGAGACCGACTTAGTTAACATCTATAGACTGTAGATGAGGAACTGGTCAGTGTTAATTAAACTTGAATTATGGTTCACAGACAGATAGCATGGAGCAGGCACTGCGTGGGGCAGGGTCTTTGCAAGCGCTAGTTCATGGGGAATCTCTATCTTTTATTTCCTTAAGTTGCTAAAAACTGGGAAAGAGGAAAAAGGTGGGTATATTAAAGGATGGGGAAATTGGATGCAGGGGGAAGAGGATCATAAATAACCATCACTCTCCTAGTAAATTTAGAAATAAAAACCTCTATTCCATTGAATTATAATCTAAACCTTTGATTTCTGTCTGGCATAAATCAGAGGTTACATTATCTTCTAAATAGAAGGTAGAGGCATTTAAAATGCTTTAAAACTTAACATTCAAAATCTCAGTGAAGTAAGATTGGCTTGAAAAGATAAAGTACTTAATAAATTGTCCATGTTTCACTGAAAGAGTTCCATTTTATGTTTATGATTGTTTATCAAACAAATATTTCTTGATACCTTTGACAGGGGAGACATTTTGTAAATTTAAGAGTAAATGAGGCCTCAGAGAGTTTCTATGTGTTACTAACACCATAAGCGGAGAGGAATTCTTTTAAAATTAATCAGAGTTAGCCCTTCTCTCACCAATCTCACTCTCTCTTTACTCTTTCCCCCATTTGATTGCTCTTCCCTCAGATTTGCCCATTATTCTTTTCCCCATATCCTACAGGAAATGCTTCCCTGGCCATAATATTTAAAATTGTGAGTTCCACTTTCAATACACTAAGCCCCTTCTCTTCTAAGTCTCCCATATCTTCTCATCTCCTATTTTACTCTATAATTTACTTATTAATTTTATTTATTATCTGTCTCCCTCCACTGTAATGTAAGTTCCATGAGAACAGGGCAGGAATTTTTTTCCTAACATTTTATTATAAAAATTCTCAAACATACAGAAAAGTTAGAAGAATTTTATAGTGAATACCCATATACCCATTATCTAGATTTTACAGTTAACATTTTACTTATATTTGCTTTATTAAATATCTATTCATTCCTCTACAGCCAGTATGCCATATTAATTTTGATATATTTGAAGGTACAGACATCAGTGTACTTCCCTTCTAATATTTCAGCATATGTGTCACTAACAAATATTCAATACTGTTTCTCTTTTTATTCTTCTGAGGCAAAATTTACATGCACACATTTACATGACTTCAACAAATGCATTCAGTATCAGAAAGTTTCACCAGCACTCCAGAAAGTTCTTTTATGTCCCTTCCTTATAGGGTTGCCAAATTTCACAAACATATAGAATGCAGTTAAATTTAAATTTCAGTGAAACAATGAATGCATTTTTAGTATAATGTTTCAAATATTTCATAGGGCCTAGTAAAAAAAGTCTTTGTTGTTCATTTGAAATTTAAATTTAACTAAGAATCCTGTATTTGATCCAGCAACCCTATTTTGCAAGCATTTCCTGCCCCCTTTCTCCAGAAGCAACCATTGTTCCAATTTTTTCCATCAGAGATTTTACCTTTTTGAAACTTTATAAAATACATTTTTTTCTGGTGGCTTTATTCACTCAGCATAATGCTTTTGAGATTTATTTATAATATTCCACAATATAACTGTCATACTGTTCATTCATCTATTCTCCACCTTGAGTTTTTTCCAGTTTCTATTATGAATAAGCTGCTGCTAACCAAAGCATACTTAGCAATATTCAATGGCTATCAGTTAAACTAGTTTTAGACAAAATCCAAACTCCTTACCATGCCTCACAGGCACCTAAATTCTTTAGCTTTTCTTACATCTTCCCTGTTCTCACATCTTGCCACTTTTTTTCTTTAGCTCTCTAGTCATATTCCTTTCAATGCTGTGAAGCTTCCACACTATATCCAAGTTGAGCCTTTTATATGCAATGCCCTGTGGATGAATCACTATTTATTCCTACTGGTTGCCTGACACATTTTCCTCATGTTTTCTACTTATTGAATTGACTCAAGGCAAATTTCCTAACCTCTCTGAAGCTATATATGTAACCCCCTATATGGCATAGAATAATAATAGTTCCTTTTTGGGGGGGCTTATTATGAGAATTAAATGAATTAACATATGGAAAGCACCTAGCGTGGCACTGCAGTAAGTGTTCACTCAATGTTTGTAGCTGATGTGGAGAACCTGGGATTTCTAGAAGCTTATTATGCTTTATGTATATTGCATACTAAAGAGCAGAGAAAAATTGAAGGTAACAGCTGCAGAGTGAAAGATGAATAAAGGGGGATAAAGCACACAAAAGGGAAGGGACCAAACTGGAGTTTATAGTAATAGTCCACATGAGCATACTCAGTGGGAACTGAGTTAATGACACTAGAAATTGAAAATGGGTGGAAAATTCAGAAAATAGTTAGAGGCAAAACTAAATGACTGAATGTCATGAGCAAAAGAAAAGGTGCTGACATAGATGTCTCTCACCTATTTGTATGAATGTTGATGCCAAGAACCAAGACAAGGAATTCTGGGAGAGGGGCTGGGTTTGGTGAAAAATGAATTTGCTCTTAGATATGGTAAATTAAGGATGCTAACTGGACATGTAAAGGTCCAGCAGATCATTGGAAAGGAAAATATAATCAAAGGCATGGATTTTGATCAGGAATGAAATATATCCTTGTATCATCTGAAGATTATGTTTTTAATGAAACAAAAAAGTGATGATTTTATTGCTATTCTCCTACAAACCAAATCTTAGACTCATCTTAGACTAGATTCTAACAAGTATACCATTCTGTATATTCTACATTACAGTCTCATATAACAGATACAGGAACATGTGAAGAAGGCTTTATTAGTGAGAGAAGGCTGAAGATACACATAATTAGCCTGTTTAAAAGTAAGAAGCAACACTTTGAAGGAAATCACTTAAGGTCTGGCTATGGCTGTGATAAAATGCCATTCTTTTATTTTTTTCTCATTTCTTTTCTTTTGAAAAATTAAGACTTTGGAGCTTTGAATCACAACATAACAATT
This sequence comes from Macroglossus sobrinus, assembly GCA_004027375.1. NCBI lineage: Eukaryota > Metazoa > Chordata > Mammalia > Chiroptera > Pteropodidae > Macroglossus > Macroglossus sobrinus. The sequence continues at coordinate 219,570 of PVKZ01001281.1, forward strand.
TCAGTTTAGGGTAGATTTCTTTTATTTTCTTTTATTTTTTATTTAATTTATTGTGATGACATTGGTTAATAATATTATATAAGTTTCAAGTGTACGATTCAATAATACATCACATAAATATAGCATTGTGTATTTATCACCCAAAGTCAAATTTTCTTCTATCACCATATCTTTAACCCCCTTTACTTTTATCTGCCTCTTTCCACACTCTTCCCTCTGGTAACCACTAAACTGTTTTCTGTGTCTATAAGTTTTTATTTATTTGTCTTGTTCATTTTTTGCTTTCAGTTTTATATCCCACATATGAATGAAATCATATGACTCTCCACTTTTTATGACTCATTTCACATGGTAATCTTGAGATCCATCCACTTTGTCCCAAATGGCAATATTTCATCTTTTCTTGTGGTAATATTCCATTGTATATATGTACCACAACTTCTTTATACAATCATCTATTGAAGGGCACTTTGGTTGTTTCCCTGTCTTGGCCACCATAAATAATATTTCAATAAACATCAGATTATATCTATCTTTATGGATACATGTTTTCAATTTTGAGGGAGTAGCTACCCAGAAGTAGGATTGCTGAGTTATATGGTAATTCTATTCTTAATTTTTTTGAGGAAACTTCATACTGTTTTCCATAGTGGTTGTGCCAATTTACATTCCCACCAGCAGTTTATGAGGGTTTCTTTTCCCCCCAAACCTCTCCAACACTCATTACTTATCCTGTTAATGATAGCCATTCTAACAGGTGTAAGGTGGTATCTCATTATGGTTTGGATTTACATATCCCTATTAGCTAGTAAAGCTGAGCATCTTCTCATATGTCTCTTGGCCATCTGTATATCTTCCTGAGAGAAGTGTCTGTTTAGGTCCTCTGCCCATTTTTGTTTGTTTGTTTGTTTACTATGTAGAGTTATTTTTAATAAGGCAAATGTGCATATTTTTTGAAACATAATTCACTTGCAAGCATGATTGGTGAGGTTTATCCCTCTCTTTTTTCTACATGAGCTGCTCCTGGGGCATGGTCACAATATGCCACCACAGTGGGTCAAATCACCTTCCCTTCAGGCTGAGGGCAAAGCTTCAGTGTTGGCACCACCAACCAGGGTTTCTTCCTGCAGCTGCTCAACCTCTTGCTCCCAGCTTTCTCAGCACAGTTTCTTCCACTTCTCTCTCCTGGCAAAGTAATCAGGATATATGGCCTTCTCAGAAGGATGCCAGTAATTTAAGCACCATTCAGGAAACTTGTAACACTCGTATCTCTCATAGGTGGTGCCCCCAGGAGAGTCAGGGAAGTTGTATGGCTGAGGATACTGACTGTGTCAGAATTCTTCCTCCATCTCTCTCAGCAGCTGGGTTGCCTTCACTATATCCTTTCAGACTTATGTTCTTCAAACCAGGCTCTTAACTAACAGGCAAAGTACCTATATTTATCCCTGTGGATGCATCATGACTCCAGGTGGTAGAGAGCTCGCTTATAAAACCCCAACACCTTCTGCTGTTGGGTCAGGTAGGCAGTGGGCACCGACAGCGCCATGATGGCCTGATCACTTTCAGCGGCCACAAGGGCTCCGTCTCTGTCTATTTATTAATTGGATTGTTTGTTTTCTTATTATTGAGCTGTATGAGTTATTTATGTGTTTTAGACATTAGCTCCTTATCAAAGGAGTTTTTTGCAACGTCTTCTCTCATTCAGTTGGTTGCTTCTTTGTTTGGTTGATGGTTTCTTTTGCTGTGCAGAAGCTTTTTGGTTTGATATAGTCCCATTTATTTATTTTTGCTTTTACTTCCCTTCCCTTTGAAGTCAAATCTATAAAATTCTCTCTAAATTTAAGGTCCATGAGTTCAGTACTTTTGTTTTTTTCTATGCAATTTATTGTTTCAAGTCTTATACTTAGGTCTTTGATCTATTTTAAATTGATTTTGGTGTATGATGATAGCAGTCTAGTTTTACTCTTTTGCATGGCTTTTCAAGTTCCCCAGCACCATTTATTGAAGAAGCTTTCTTTTCTCTAGTGTATATTTTGGATCCTTTGTTGAAAATTATTTGCCCATACATACATGGCCTCTCAATTCTGTTCTATTGGTCTCAATTCTGTTTCATTGCCAATACTATGCTATTTTGATTATGTTGTTTTGTAGTATAATTTGAAGTCAGGCAGTGTGATTGATACATACAGCCTTGCTCTTTTCTATCGAGATTGCTTTAGTTATTCAGGTTTTTTTTTGTGATTCCATACAAATCTGATGATTTTTTGTTCTATTTCTTTAAAAAATGCTAGAGGGATTTTGATGGAGATTGCATTAAATCTGTATATTGCTTTGAGTAATATGACCATTTTAACTGTGTTGGTTCTTCCAATCCATGAACACAGACTATCTTTCCATCTCTTTGTTTTCTTCTATTTCTTTTAATAATGTCTTATAGCTTCTAGTGTATAGCTTCTTCATATGTTTTGTTAAATTTATTCCTAGGTATTTTATTCTTTTTGTTGCAAGTGCAAAAAAATTTTTTTCATTTCTTTTCCTGAAATTTTATTGTTAGTGTATAGGAACAATATGAATTTTTGTGCATTTATTTTGTATTCTGCAACTTTCCTGAGTTTATTTATTTTTTTCTAGTAGTTTTTTTTGGTGGAGTTTTTAGGGTTTTCTATATAGAAAATCATGTCATCTGCAAAAAGTGACAATTTGACTTCTTCGTTCCCAATTTGTATGCTTTTTATTTCTTTCTCTTGCTTGATTGCTCTAGCTAGGGCTTCCAATACTATATTAAATAAGAGTGGTGAGAGTGAACAATCTTGACTTTTTCCTGATCTTAGAGGGTAAGGTTTCAGTTATTCACCATTAAGTATAATGTTAGCTGAGGGTTTGCTATATATGGCCTTTATTATTTTGAGATAATTTCTTTCAATATCCATTTTTTGAGTGTTTTAATCATAAATGACTATTGTTTCTTGTCAAATGTTTTTCTGCATCTATTGATTTAATCATATGATTTTTATTCTTTATTTTGTTAATGTAGTGTATCACATTGACTGATTTGCATATGTTGGACCATCCTTGTGCCCTGGAATGAATTTCACTCTATTGTGATGTGTTATCTTTTTAAAGTATTGACATATTTGATTTGCTAATATTTTGTTTAAGATTTTTACATCTGTATTCATTAGAGATATTGTTCTGTATTTGTGTGTGTGTGTGTGTATGTGTGTGTGTTTGTGTGTTATATTTGCCAAATTTTAGTATAAAGATAATGTTAGCCTCATTAAATGAATTAGGAAATATTGCCTTTAATTCAATTTTTTGGGAGAGTTTGAGATTACAAGTATTAAATCATTTTTGAATGTTTTGTATGATTCACTTGTGAAGCCATCTGGTCCTGGGCTTTTATTTTCAGAAAGGTTTTTGATGATTGTTTCAATTTCCTTACAGTTAATCAGTCTATTTAGATTTTCCAGTTCTTTGTGATTCAGTCTAGAAAGGTTTTATATTTCTAAAAACTTGTCATTTCTTCTAAGTTATTTAATTTGGTGACATATACTCTTTTCTAGTATTATGTATGGTGGTACTGTGTATTTCTGTGATATATCATAACTTCTCTTTCAATTCTCATTTTGTTTATTTGTCTGTTCTCTTTTTTCCTTAGTGAGTCTAGCCAGGGATTGGCCAATTTTATTATCTTTTTAACAAACCAGCTGTTTATCATATCAATTTTATTTAATTCTGCTTTAAGTTTTATTATTTCCTTTCTTCTGCTGCCTTTGGGCTTCATTTATTTTTCTTTTTCTAATTCTTTAAGATGTAAGGTTAGGTTGATTATTTGTGATTTTTCTTCTTTCTTGAGATAGGTCTGTAATGGCATGAACTTTCCTTTTATTACCACTTTTGCTGTATCCTAAAAGTTTTGATATGTTGTATTTTTCTTCTTATTTGTTTCCATGTATCTTTTGATCTCTCCTTTTGTTTCTTCTTTGACCTAGTCATACTTTAGTAGCATGTGGGTTTTCCTGACTTTTTTTTTTTTTTTTTTTGCAGTCTATCTCGAGTTTCAAAGCATTGTGGTCAGAGAATATGCTTGGTATGATTTCAACCTTCTTGAATTTGTTGAGGCTAGTTTTGTGTGCCAAAATATGGTCTATCTTGAGAATGTTCCATGTGCACTAGAGAAGAATGTGTTTTGGAATGAAAGACTCTTTAAATGTCAATTATGTCCAGTTGGTCTAATGTGTCATTTAAGGCTGATATTTCCTTATTGATTTTCTCTTTGGATGACCTATCCATAGCTGTCAATGAGATATTTAGTTCTCTTACTATAATCATGTTTTTGTGGGTTTCTCCCTTTAGTTCTGTTGGTAGTTGCTTTATATAATTTTGTGCTCTCTGTTTTGGAGCATAAATATTAATAAATGTTACATCTTCTTGATATATTATCTCTTTGTTTTTTGTTACCTTTTTTTATCTCCAAGTCTGTTTCATCAGATATAAGTATAGCTACATCTGCTTTTTCTGGATGTCATTTGCTTGGAGTATCATATTACACCCTTTCACTATGAGTCCATGATTGTCCTTGCAGCTGAGATGTGTCTCTAGAAGGCAGTATATTGTTGGGTTTTGTTTTTTGCTCTGATATGCTGCTCTGTGACTTTCTATTGGTGAGTTCAGTCCTTTTACATTTAAGGTGATTATTAATACATGATGTTTTCCTATAGCCATTTTACCTTTATTTCCTGGTAGCCGTTTTTCTCTATTGTTTTTATTCCCTTGTCTTTCTGTCAGTTTAGTTTGGTAATATTCTACAATTTTTCCTACTGTTTCTTCTTTTTTATGTTATGTGTCCCAGTTCTGGATTTCCTTTTCGTTTGTATGGTTATCATTAAATTTATGTAAAAAAAATTTCTATATATGGTAGTCCTTTTTCTATTGTGTGTGTCTCATTTTTATTCCCCTTTGCATATTCAAACCTTTACCCTCTCTCCTTTTCTGTTTTTCTTGGCTCATATTATCCCTATTTATGCTGTGAATTCATTTCTGAGTTACAATAGCTATTTTCATCTTCTCTTTTGAAAAAATGTTTTTAACTTTTTAACCATTATGTAATATTTAATTTTACAAAACCTTATTCTGAAAAATGGTTACAATTTCCTGTTAATTTTCTTACTTATAGTTTTGTATCTTTTTGTCTTTTTTGTTTCAGATAGGATAACCCTCTTTAGTATTTTCTGTAATGCAGGCCTCATGATATAGAATTTCCTCAGTTTCTGTATGTCCATAGGCATCTTTCTTATCTGAAATATCTAAAGGAGAACACTTTGATGCATATATTATTCTTGGCCTGTAATTTCTCTTTCAATAGTTTGAATACTTTGTTCCACTCCTTCCTATCTTGTAGAGCTTCTGCTGAAAAATCCAATGATAATCTAATGAGTTTTCCTTTATAGGTTACTGTCTTCTTTTCCCTGGATGCTTTGAGAATTCTTTCTTTGTTATTAGTTTTCGACAGTTTTAATATAATGTGCCTTGGAGAAGACTTTCTTAATTCAAGATAATTCAGTGTTCTTTTTGCTTCTTGGATTCGAAGATCTAGTTCTTCCCATAGGTTTTAGAAATTCTCATCACCTGTTTGAATACGCTCTCTGTTTCTTTCTCCCACTCTTTTTCTTTGGTATATCTATTATTTCTATATTGCTCTTTCTGATGGAATTAGAGTATTCTTGTAGGGTTCTTCCATTTTTTTTAACCTCAAGTCTCTTTTATCTGTGTCCTTTCCAGATTTCGGCCTTTGATATAGTTAATTCTATCCTCCATCAGGTCTGCTATTTTTCCTAAGTTTGATATTTCATTCTTTATCTCCTTTATTGAGTTTTTTAGCTTCAGAATTTTTATTTCATTCTTTTTAAAAGTGTCAGTCTTTTTTGTAAAGTATTTCTTCTATTCACACTTTTTATTTCTGAGTTCATTTATCTGCCTGAGATTTTTTGCATCTCATGGAGTTTTCTCAGAACTGCAATTTTGAATTCTCTGTCATTTTAATTACTTATTTTTATTTTGTTAAGTTTATTTTCTGACGATTTTTTAAAAATATTAATTTATTTTCAGGTTTATCAAAATATAATAGACAGTTGCTTCTATTTACATTGTAAAATTCAATGAATTTTTTCAATTATAGTTGGTGTACAATAATATATTCATTTTATTTGTACAGCATAGCAATTAGAAATCTATATAACTCAAAGTGGTTACCCTACTAAATCTAGTACTCCTTTTCTCCCTTACATATTTATAACAACATTATTAACTATTTTCCTTATGCTATACTTTATGTCTCCATGTCTATTTTGTAACTATCCGTTTGTATTTCTTAAACCTTTGCCATTTTTTTGCCATTCCCTCAACACCTTTTCCATCTAGTAGGTCTCAAAATATTCTTTGTATGAGTTTGTTTTCACTTTTGTTGTTGTCGTTATTTTGTTCTTTAGATTCCACGTGTATGTGAAATCATGTGGCATTTTTCTTCTCTAAATGACTTACTTCATTCAGAGCAATATCCTCTAGGTCCATCAAGGCAATATCTTCTTTCATCCCCTTTCTTTTAGTCTGGGTGTCTTTTTTCTTTTTCTTTCTTTTTTTTTTTAATCTAAAGTGAGTCTCTTGTAGGCTGCATATATAAGGGTCTTGTTTTCTTATCCATTCAGCCACTCTATCTTTTGGTTGGAGGATTTAATTCTTTTCCATTTGAGGTACTTGTTGATAGGAATGTAGTTATTACCAATCTTTATTCCAGTTTTAGATACATGTTTTTTCTTCTTAAAGAAGCCCCTCCAAACAGTTCCTGTAATACTGGCTTGGTGGTGATGAATATCTTTAGCTTATTTTTGTCTGGGAAGTTCTTTATCTGTCCTTTGACTCTAAATGATAGCTCTGATGAACAAAGAATTCTTGGTTGTAGATCCTGAGTTTTCATTATGTTGAATATTTTGTATTAAGCTCTTCAGTCCTACATAATTTCTTTTGAGAAATCAGCTGCTAGTCTTATGGGAGCTCCCTTGAAGCTGATTGCTTTCCTCTTGCTGCTTTTAAAATTCTGTCTTTGTATTTAGCCTTTGGCATTTTAATTATAATGTATTTTAATGTGGGCCTCTTTTGGTTCATCTTTTTTGGAACTCTCTGAGCTTCCTGAAGTTGTATGTCTATTTCCTTCACTAGGTTAGAAAAGTTTTCATCATTATTTTTTCAAATAGCTCTTCAACTTCTTGTTTTCCATAAGACCCATATGACATAGATATTTTTATATTTAATAGTGTCCCATTGGCTTCTTAAATTAGTATTATAGTCTGTTTTCCATAGTGGCTGTACCAATTTGAAGTCCCACCAAGAGTGTGTGAGAATTCCTTTTTTCTTTTGCATCCTCTTCAACATTTGTTATTACTTGTCCTGTTGATAACAGCTATTTTAACAGGTGTGAGGTGGTATCTCATTGTGGTTTTGATTTGCATTTCCCTAATAACTAGTGATGTTGAGTATCTTTTCAAATATTTGTTGGCCATTTGTATGTCCTCTAGGGAGAAGTGTTTTTCAGGTCCCTACCCATTTTTTGATTGGATCATTTGTTTTTTGTTGTTATTGAGTTGTATGAATTCTTTGTGTATTTTAGATATTAAGACCTTATTGCAGGCATTGCTTGCAAATATATTTTCCCATTTGGAAGGTTGTCTCTTTACCTTGTTGACAGTTTCTTTTGCTGTGCAGAAGCTTTTTAGTTTGATGTAGTCTCATTCATTTACTTTAGCTTTTACTTCCCTTGCCTTTGAGATCAAAGTAATAAAATCCTCTTTAAGTCCAAGGTCCTTGAGTTTAGTTTCTGTTTTCTTCTATACATTTTATTGATTCCGGTCTTATATTCAGGTCTTTAATCCTTTTGAGTTAATTGTGATCTGTGGTGATACACAACAGTCTAGTTTCATTCTTTTGCAGGTGGTTTTCCAGTTTTCCCAGTACCAGTTATCGAAGAGGCTTTCCTTTCTTCACTGTATGATTTTAGCTTTTTTTCATCAAAAATTAATTGCCTATATAAACATGGGTTTGCTTCTGTACTCTTGATTCTGTTACACTGGTCCATATGTCTGTTTTTTCTGCCAATACCATGCCATTTTGATTACTGTAGCTTTGTAGTATAATTTGAAGTTGGACAGAGTGATGCCTCCAGCCTTGTTTTTTTTCCCCCCCTCTGGATGGCTTTGGTGAATTGGAGTCTTTTGTATTTTCACAAAAATCTGGTGATTATTTGTTGTCTTATTTCTTTAAAAGTGCTGATGGAATTTTGATGAGGACTGAATGAAATCTGTATAATGCTTTAGATAATAAAGTCATTTTAACTATGCTGATTATTCCAATCCAAGAACATGGAATATCTTTCCATTTCTTTGTGTCTTCTTCAATTTCTTTTGATAAGGTCTTAAAGTTTTCATTATATAGGTCCTTCACATGTTTCGTTAGATTAATTCCTAGGCATTTTATTCCTTTTGTTGCAATTGCAAAATAAATTTTTTTTTCACTTTTTTCCCTGACACTTCATTATTAGAATATAGGAAAGCTATGGATTTTTGAATGTTGATTTTGTATCCAGAAACTTTACTCTATTTTCTTATTGTTTCTAGTAGTGTTCTTGTGGAGTCTTTAGGATTTTCTATTCAGAGAATCACATCATCTGCAAATGGTTTAATTTCTTCATTTTCTATTTGGATGCCTTGTATATCTTTCTCTTGCCTGATTGTGCTTGCTAGGACTTCCAATGTTATATTGAAAAACAATTCTAACCAGTGTTTTGAACTTTGCATCTGTTAGATTGCTTGACTCCATTATTCCTGGATCTCTGTTCTGTTCTCTCATATGATTTCTTTTCTTTTTTTCTTTTTTTTTGTCTTCCCATTTTGGCTGTCTTTCTGTGTCTGTTTCTATGTACTAAGCAAAACTCTTAAGTCTTTTGGTCTTATTAGCATGGTTTTGTGTAGTAGGTGTCTAGTAGCACATTCCCAAGACGGATTCAGCTGCAAGCCAAGTTTGGTCCCAGCCTGTGCACTCCTGGGACCACCACCTGTTAAGATTCAGCAAGCAATCTACAGATTTTCTGTGCTTATAGTTGCCTCAAGAAGCCACGCCAGAAACCGAGGCCAGGTGCCACCAGTGCAAACCTTAGCTTTGCTCAGCAACGAGCACTGGACTTGCTGAAGGCACAATTGGATGTGGTTTGGTTAGGGCTGTGAGTTGGGGTAAGCAGAGTTTCAGGGACTGCTCTGAGCAGAGCAACCTCTGTTCAGTTTGATATCTTAGTTCTCATGGTTCTGAGTTCTCACACTGGGAGGAAGGCAGACTCAACAGAGAAGCAATGGATAATGCTGCACTTCTGTCCAAGAGAGAGCCTCTACTCCAGCCCTCATTCCAACAACTCAGTGTCCCCCTGTAATTCTTTTGGTGCCCCCTATGCCGCTGACCAGGAGAGGTGAGCAGGCCCGTCATCATGAAAGTTTTGTCGCAGACATGGCCCCTTTCAGAGTCTTCTGCAGCTGCCAGCTGCTGCTGCTGTAGCCTCTGTCCCACTCAGCCACTAGGGACCAATAGCCTTGTGTCTTTGACTCCTCCTATCTTCTATCATTGCAGATTGATTACTTATTTTTCTCCCTAGTTGTAGTACTTCTGATCATCTAGATCCCAGATGACTTTTCTTGCTATTTGTTCTGTGTTTCTGTCACAACTTTGATTTGGTCACAAGAGGGAAAAACAAAGCCTCTATCATCTATACTAATTTTTCCCGCTTTCTCCTATTTTCTGGTTATTAAAATTTTATTTCTGAGATGCCTTGTTACCTTGGTTGTTCATAGTGTTTGATGGATTATTACTCTGACTAGGCATTTATGGGAATAAACATTGCTTTTAAAAATATTTTATTATTATTAAGAGTGATCCCTCTTTAGCAGGTTGATAAAAAGGGTTTGTTTGTTTGCTTATTTGTTTTTTAGTAGATGGTGCACAAGACTTCTGCACTGCCAAGACCTCCAGGATCTCTGCTGTGTGGTAAATAAATAAATAAATAAATAAATAAATAAATAAATGTGTGTGTGTGTGTGTATGTGTGTATGTATGTATGTATATATGTATATTTACATATACATACATATATACATATACATATACATATACATATACATATATATATATACACACACACACACACACACAGACACACACATATGTGTGTGTGTCTGTGTGTGTGTGTGTGTATATATTCTATATTCCCTGGGGAGGTGTGTGTCTTCTCTGTGACCAGGTTACATCAGTCCCATGGCTCTAATCCCATGCGTGAATGTGATGAGAGATGTATTTCTGAGTCCTTGAAGAGGCCCTGATTTTCTTGTGCTGCACTAGTGCCCAGATGCAGTGTTGTGCTACCTGAGGTGTCCAAGGTGTCTCTGCCAGGATCAGCCTCGATTAGTGGGAGTGGGGAACATTGGGAGAGGCTGCTGGTGTGCTTGTGACTGATTTCCTTCCCGTAATGGTGACTGCCAGGTCTCAGCTTAATCACTTCTGTTATCTCCCCGCTTGTCTCTGAGACCAGCTGCAGTGTGTGTCTGCTACTCAGGAGCTGTTTCCTCAGTTCTCAAGACTGCAGATTCCCTGTTTTCTAGCCTGACACTCGCTGCTGAAGTTTCCTCTGGGACCTGTTACTAGCTCTGGGAGGATGTGGGGAGTCATCCAAGCTTCGTGACTTTGTTTCTGTTTGGCAATGGCGGTTGCTAAAACACTTTTGTTGCACCTCTGTATTCTGTTTCTGCCCTCATCACTGGGTTCTGCCATAGTGTTGCTGATCCCTCAGGCAGGAATGCCCAGGGGCTACAAAAAGTGCACACCATAAACTGATTCCTCCCCACTATCTGAGTTCTGTAGGGAGCTTTGGGTTGTGTCTGCAGCACTTGTTTCTTCTCCTCTCTCTTTTTTCCTCCCTTGCTCACCTAATTTGCTCATCTTCAGAGATGCTTTGATATACAAGTCTCTCAGAAGTGTTTGTGTATTGGTCTGGGAATCATCCATTGGATTGTAGCTGTTCAACTTGTAGTCTTAAGGGAAGAGATTAAGGGCACCCCACATGCCATCATGCTTCTCAGAATCCATTCAGGGTGGATTATTTTAAATCCTAAAATCATGAGGAAAAAGATAGAGCCAGTAGGTAGCTATTAGGTTCCTGGTTTCAAGGCAAGAGTCAAGTGCTATATGATGCTGGGAAATTGTGTGTGTGTGTGTGTGTGTGTGTGTGTGTGTGTGTGTGTGTGTGTGTTGCCTTTTCTTCTTGCTTTGATTCTTTTTCACTGCTAGGAAAGAACTGTAGATCAGAGAAGCATTTGGCATTAATACTATGGATCTTCCTTTGATCTAATAAAAGCTTTTTAGTCATAGTGCTTAGACTTTGTGTCACTTTTTAGAAAATTAGGTGTAATTAATCTTAATTTATTATGGTGTATAATTTTATTAAAGTATAAAGTAACAAAAATTACTCAAGATTTCCAAGCTGAAAAGTCCTCTTAGGATGGAATTACTCATTAAGAAAAGGGGACCTGATCTGAAGTCAGTTTTTCTTTCCCCTGCTCTGGCTGTATTTTAAAAACATATGAATAATAAAAAAGTGCTACTTTTCCAATACAAATATTTATAAATTTAAATTCTTTTAATTTAAGCATTTTCAGAGATTATTTATTACCAAATGAATCTGTTCATAATATGTTATTTGTATTTTTGTTTATATAAGGATCTGTATTATAAATCAGAATTCTATTCTATCTTTATTATGAACTAGAATTCTGATACATTCTGTTTTTAGAGAGATATTTAGATAATCTAAGAGAATCTTTTATGTAATAGACACCAGGTATCTTACTGCTGATTCTAAAGTTCTATTTTCATGAAAGAAATTATTTCTTGTTAGAAAATTATTTTTCCACTATACTACATTTATTACAGTGCTAAAGACATTCCCATTTGCTAGTATTGCTAGAGTTTCTACAGCACATGCCCCATAATAATTTCTTCTGATTGAAAATATATTGCTGAATTTTAGAAGCATCTAAGGAAATTACAGTGGTGTGACATGAAAAAATCAGTGTCAAAATGTTGAATATGCAAAAAAAAAAAAGGGGGAAATTAATGAAATTGGCCATCCTAAATTGGCCTATATTGTAGTGCTGGTGTTTGTCGACAGAACATCCATAACACTCTAAACACTGTATGAAAGAATCAGGCACTGCCTATGCCTTGTGGGCTTAAAATATGCTTCTATAAGGTCTCAATCTAAACTAAATGTTTATTTTTCTAGGAAAAAACTTTAGACAATGCAAATTATTGAATGAGACGATCTCTTGAGGTTCCTTCTAGTCCTGTGAGTCTAAGAAACACTAAGTATCTCTAAAGCTGGTGATTACTGACAAATTAAGTTTTGACAATTCTAGCCAAGAATATTTCTTAATACTCATTGTGAGAACTGAAATATTGGTAATATTTCCAAGTTGGTGGAGAATACCTTGGATTTGCAAGATGTTTCTATGGTCTTACCTGATTGAATTTAAATTGTGCTTTTCTGGTATCTCTTTGAAACTCTAATGAAGAAGTAACCCTGAAACAAAGGATAATTTATTTAGGTTGACCCTTGTATTAATGTAAAGCAGGGTGAGCCCAGAAGGGGAGAAGAAGAAATGTGGAAGAAAAAGAATGGAGAAGTTGGTCACTGAAGAGACAGTGTAGAAAGACAGTAGGCAGCTATCCCCTCAGAAAATATGGGAGAAGGGTATGTAGCCTGATGTTGTCTTTTCAGACAAATATGTCCCTGAAACCTGAAAAGATAATGCAACTTGTCCAAAATCACACAATGTCTCAGTAGAAAAGCCTAAAGTCTTAGTTCCCTGCTTAATTCAGTGTGTTTTATTTCATTAATGCATATGTTTTGCCCATTGAGTCTTCCAGAGAAACAGAATTCCTACAATGTATATTTTTATATTCTTTGTTGCTACACAAATGCTATTCCCTAAACCTGAAAGAAAATACAGTAATTGCCTTCCAGCCCTGTCATTCTCCTTCACTCTGTCCTTTATCTCTTCTCTTCTCCAACATACTTCAATATCTTATTCTAAATTTGAGTTTTCAGAAACATTTGCTTATTCCAAATAGATCAGATGGCAGATGAAGAAAACTGTGATAATAAAGATAATAGATTCAATACCTATTTGCTGTGAATCTGGAATTCATTTTTATATTTAACTCAGTTTAATTTATTTTCAACTAGTGTAATGCTCAAATCTGTGCAAGTTTCAGTATCTGTTTTTTTCTTGCTCTTCAAAGTGTGATCACACACCTCTTGGTGTGGAATGTTGATCAGAAATATATTTTGGAGCTCATGGTCTTTATGACTTAACTAGTTTTAATCAAACCTATTGGTCATATCACAAACTTTTCTTTCTAATTCTTGTTCAATGTGTTAAATCCATTATTTTTCAGAAAGGCCCCTAAAGAACTTCATTAGTCAGTTTGTGTATTAGGAAACTCTTGTAAGTCCCCTAGGAAGTAGATTATGAAGTAGAATAGTTGAGTTACTTACTCTTAAGTTGTTACTAAAAGTAATACACACACACACACACACATACACACACACATTGAACATCTGTTTATAAATAAATTTTTAAAACTTAGTTTTAAAAATAAGCATCCAGAGAAGATGAAACTAGAGGAAATGGAAAAAAAATATTACATAAAACATTCTTGCTCATGTTTAGGGACTCTGGCATGCGCTAATTACCCATGTGCATATCTTTACTCATTTCTATCAAAGAAGAAGAGAAAAAATCAGAATTTCCACCAGTCTAGGAACATTGTGAAACAATGTCAGCCATGAAATATTTATGAAAGATTTTAGTCAAAGGAGAGTTTAGGGGAGAAAAGAACTGAAAAGTTGGGAAGATGCAGAAATATTTTGGCAATTGAAAATAATATTCTAGGAATTTAAAAAATGTATCTAAAAAAGATTGGTTCTTTAAAAGGACATATTTTTAAATTTAATTTAATTTAATTTAATTTAATTTAATTTAATTTTATTAGTTTTAAGTATTAAGTACATTGGTTAGACATTTATATAGTTTATAAAACTATCCCCCTAATTGCTCTTTTTCTCCTCTGGCTCTCCACCTAGCCATTATATTAATGCTAACTGCATTCCCTATGCTCTGCTCTCCATTCTCGTGACCAACTCTCAACTACTAATTTGTACTTCTTTAACCCTTCACCCATTCTCCCAGCCCTCCAACCCCCTCCCCTCTGAAAATCCTCAGATTGAAAAGGACAGATTCTTAATGGAAGTTTAAAACATACATATTTCTAACAAACTCAGGAAACATTTTTAATAATAATTGATTAATAACTCTTGTGTCATGTCCAAGTTGACATATATAAATGCCAAGTTTACTTAATTTAACCATCTGTTGGCCACTAGGCCATAGGATTCAGGTTTGGGACTTCTATATTATAGTCATACAAGAAATAGATTAAATAGGGTCAAAGTAAAGGGTCTGACTCCCTCAGAGGCTACTTGGAATACTTAATTGTTCTTGATATTTCTGGAAATGAACAAAAACTCACAATTAATTAGCTTTTGAAACTTTTGCTTACATGCATGAGAGGCCCTCTCAGGACAGAAGCTATAGAATATGTTTGGTGTAGACACTGGTCTCCAATCAATACAGACAGAAAATTTGTAATGGAATATTTATATTTCAATTTGAGTTTCAGGAAAATAAATTTCTTCTCACAAAGAAAGGCAAATATCTTCTTGGCTGCATGAGAAAGAAAATAGAAACCTCTAACCTAGATAGAAGAAAAAAAAATGAAGCTGGCAATTGAATAAGCCTCAAGTTTTGTATTTCCAGCTCTCCCCACTACCCTTCCAATTTGGGGTTTTCAGGGAATAATATAGTGGGGAGAAGCTTTGAAAAGTTCAAAATCCATTTGAGTAACTTTATAATTAAAACATCCTGTACAACAGAAATTTGTTTCTTTAACAAAGTGTATTAGACTGTCAGGCGAAGGTAGAGAAAAGCAGCAGATAGCCAATACCTCCCTGTGGGTAGAGTACCCACCATTTTGATGATACAAAGTGAGACAAGTTTATGTAATATATATGGAAAATATTAATTACCATCAATAGTCATCATTGATATAAATTTAAGAAATTCTGTGCAGATACAAGCCCTAGCAACCTATATCCAGATGTTCTTAACTGTTCATTATTGACTTGACAACCACTAGGTGACACTGTTGCTTTACAGAGTCAGTACTGGAAGCTCCATTAACCATGTAAAAGTTATTATGCAGGAAGAACTATTATTTATAATTTTTAAAAACATGTTTTTATAGTTTAAATATGAATATATAATTTACCAGCCTGAAACTGAACTAATGCTGATTATCACTATTATAAATTGTTCTGACAAAGCTCTCTACTATATAAGATTTATAAACGCTTAGAATTAAACAAACTACTAAGACTACTGCTACTCCTAGTGCCATTTGCCACCTCACCAATATCTAATATTTCTCAACTGCTTACTCTGCAAGTACCTTTGGGCTTAGTATTATAGGTAAATTATTTCATTTAACCCTTCTGTCAACCAAACTTCTTAAAGATGACAAAACTAAGAATTGGCAGAACAGGAATTCGAACACTATCTGACTGCTACCCTGAATCCTTCACTGACAGATATGGTCGCTGATCACACAGCAAACTAGTGGGTTGGATATGACCTGAGTTCTGTGATAGTATTTACAATCCAGTTGCCTATATCAAAATAAGAGAATGTAGAAGAAAATAGTGGCATATGTTTAATAAAGACATAATATGGTTTTCTTATCATTACTTTTAAAAGGTGTTCTTGGGAATACATATTTGTGAAAAACTATGTGTCTATTTGATATACCTAATAATTTTTTTTCACAGCAGATAATTTTAATTAGTATTGCTAGGTAAAACCCAGGATACCTATTTAATTTTGTGTTTTAGATAAATGACTTTTTAGCATAAGAATGTCCCATGCAAAAATCTAAATTTCTGATAAACAATAAATACATTTATTTTTGTGTGTAAGTATTTTACAAATGTTGTTTGGGACATATCTATATTAAAAAACAAAAATTATTCCTTATTTATTTAAAATTCAAATTTAAGTGTCATATGTTTTAATTTACTAAATTGGCAATATTAACTTACCTATTATTCCAATTAATTTGAGGCAGTTTAACAAAACTCACTCAATTTCTTTCTCTCTATGTTGACTCCCTCCCTTTTTTTTCTATATCTCCTTCATTATTCTATGAGGAATATATACTTGTCTTTTTAAAGAATGATCCTACGATGCCCTTTATCCTTTTTTTTTCTGCTTCTTTCTAGATCTATTCCATATGGTATCATCATGCTTGTCTCATTTTTATTTTTTCTCTCTACTTAAGTCTTTTCCCATCTATAAAAACCAAAACCAAAACAAAACCTCAAGCTTCCTCTGAATTTTATTTGGTTATACTTCTTGAAAGAGTAGTCCTTATTTTCTTATCACACATTTACTCTTCAAATAACAGCACTCTGATTTCTGTGCCCACTACTTCTCTACCAAAAGTCATTCAATTACTTTCCAGTTGCTAAACTTCCATACTTTTCTAAGCCCTCATCTTTCTTTTTTTGTCTTCTGTATTTGACAGTGTTCCATTTTTAATCCCTTATTTCAATCTCTCTGTATTATTTACCTTTTTGTGACAGATCATCACTTTCTTGTGATACATTCTAAAATTTTTAATCTTCATCTTTATTTTAATAATGACACCACCATATTCCCTGCCACAGTAAAACATTCCTTTTTGATAATCTTTTGTTATTTTATATCACTTCTACCTCCACCACATTCTTGCATCTACCCATTCCTTTTAAACTTCTATCTGACTAAATTATCAACAAAAGGAAGAGGATTCTTCAAAAAGAATTAGGATTAACAGGATAGAAATTGTAATCTACCCATCTTTACCACTTTAGTCTCCTTAACTAATGGTTATTCTGGAGCTGACAGAAATAAAAATTTTGTTCTGGGAGTGGGGTCTTTTATTTTCTGGATTTATGGGTAAGTTGATGAGTGCTCTGCTTTTAACTGGCCACTATTAGACAGTGATTTTCTAGTTCATCAGAATGGAGGTGGAATATGAAAATATTTCTGTTATCCTATACCTGAGATTGGTCATCAGATTCACATTTAGTTTTGAGTATTATCTGTTCAAGATGTTGACTAGAATGTGAAAAAAAATCATATATACAATCTGCCTTATTCCTAATCTCAGAAATCAATTCCAGAAGGGCAGGTGAGACCTTGAACTCTTAATCTTTTATCCTTGGTTTCACAATCCTAATTATGTTAAGTCTTCTAAAGTATAATGTTCCTTCATTTTTGGGACTTCCTTGGGGATGGAAAACCTACAGGGATATATCAGAAAACATTATAATCATTCCGTGTAATTTTTAAAGCAACCCATTAAATTGGTGTCTTAAAATAATAAGAATGTTAATTGGATTGGAGAATTTTAGAATATTACTTAATTAGGTGGATATTTTCTTTTAATTTATAGATTAGTAGATTGCCCATCAAAAGTAATTCTTTCTCTATAGTCATCTAAAAGAATTGATAGGCTTAAATACTATATGCTCCTAAGCATACCTATTACTTCTTACTCTGGACTACTTTTAAATTTCTAGGTAGAATAAAATCTTGTTTTTATAGATTGGGTTGAGACTCACAGTCAATTTGTTAAACGTGATTTTTAGATGCAAATAAGAGGAAATGTTTCTGCTAGCTCTCATAAAGAATCACAGATTATAAACTCCTAGAGTGAGAATGGTAAACTTATACTTCCACCAATGCCCATAGCAAATATCACTAATAAATCTATGCAAACTTACTGAGCATGGAGGTACTGCTTCGGAATTATTTTCAACTCCTCATTTCAGTAATCAACTGAAGAACTGATTTATCTGCATTAGCAGAGAATATAGATAGCCTTTTTGTTAAGCACATTCAGAACACAGAAGATAAATATCAGAAGATAAAATCAACTCAAGAGTTTAGGAATTTCAGGAAAACCTTGAGGACACAGCCTACTTTTGAGTTTGAGTAGGGAGAATGGAATTGGCATGCAAGCAAGTCCCTAAAACAGACAGGAGTGACCAATGGTTCATCCTCAAAAATGACCAATTTTTGAGGATGAATAATGTTGTAGTGCAAATCAGAATTTCAAGTTCAAGCAAGGAAGATGGAAATAGATTTGGGTTGTTATTAAATTAGACCAGTTTGCAAAAAAATTATAAACTGGATAAGATTGTCTATCCAGGAGAAGAAAACATTTCATTCTAATTGAATAGTGACAGGAAGTAAGACGTATCTCATGTTCTTCCTTTATGCTTTTAATGCATTAAGGCATATTTAAAGCTCAATTTAAAATTATTGAAATACACACATTATTTAGATTATCTTAGCAACTAACAAAAAAAATTTATAGGTACTAACAACTAACATTTATCAGTGCTTCTCTCATATGGCAGGCATTGTCCTTGATATCTTAATTAACTAAATCCTCCCCTCAGAGACCTTGAAAAGTTGACATAAAGTTTCAGCTTTGCTTGTCAATATGCTGAGTAGTTGTCTTCATAATATAACACTTTGAATATTTCTTTTGTGTTTTTCTCCTTTTGATATGAATAGAAGTAATGGTCCCTGAAACTTGTTTTACATGCTTTAATATATGTATATTTTACCGCCAATTATATCGTGAATATGGTACAAAATCTCATTGAAATCTATGTAAACCTTGCAAATTCTAGTGTAAATTTTAGTTATGCCACTAATTAAAGGGGGAGAAAAGGAACTCTGATTTTATTCCCTGTGTGCTACTTCAACTGAAAGAAGTGCTTTATAGAAGGCCTAAAGAGTTCCTTAAAATTTGAATTTTCAATAATCTAAAATAATTTGAGTATTTGTCTATATCTTCCAATAAGTTATAAATTTGTAATTATTCACTATTTGTTTTTCTATTTCTTATTTGACTAAGCCATCCAAGCTTAGTCAAATAAGCTTGAGAACTGACAATTCTTAAATATTATTATGCACCTTTTGGTAACAAGAAATTAGTTGTAGCCCATGTTTGAATTATGTTGTCAGATATGAAATGTAAACCAGCAAGCAAAAACTAGCTTAAAAGAAAAATAATTTATGGCTTCAAGGTATCAGGAAATTCTAAGCATGAGTGCTCCAAATTTTTACTGGAAAGTGAATTGATCTAGAAAACTAGACATTATTAAGTGTTGTGGAAGTCAACACGTGACAGGTTGAAGAATGTTGCAACGAGACTACTCAAAATGTGAATTTATTATACATTTGGGCTGGTGTAAGATATTAACCCCAAAAAGCCCACTGGAGCATGGGAAAAATATCTACAAATAAAAATGACATCATTAGTAATTATTCTTTGCCAGTTAGGCCCTAATAATTCTATTTCTAAGAAAATAGTCAAAAATTTGGTTTAAGATTTATGCCTAAAGATGTGAATCCCAGTGTTATCTGCAAAATAAACAAGAAACAACAACAAGAACACCTCCTCAGCACCGCTCCCCTACCCCTCAAAATGGAAGAACTAAAGTATTTACTACTCAGGAAATGCGTATGGAAATTATGGTATATCTTTATAAAGGAATACTGTGCAGTCATTAAAAAAATCATTCTGTAGGAGTTTTACATAATATGGCAGAGGTAATGATATAGTAATCAGTAAAATCAAAACATATATACAGTAATGTCTCAATTATGTAAAGAAAAACTTTTCATAGAAAAGAAAAATAGAAAAATCAACAGAGTGATTATGGAACATATTTCTTCTTTTTCTAATACTTTTCTATACTTTCCTAATTTTTCTATTTTATAATAGTAATTAGATTATTTAATAACCAGAAAAAATGAAGGGATAATATTGGGAAAAATAAATGGCTTCTGAATTCTTCTGCAAGCATTCTGCATTTTGCTCTATTAATCTTTGACATAAAGTATATAAAGCTATGAAGGTTGACCATGGAAATAAAAGCAAATGGAATAAGTAGAAACTTGGGTTTTAATTTTTGATATCATAATGCATACATGTGTATGAGAACAGTTTGGTGATTTTTCAGTTTTGTAAGTTTACTCATATATCATGTTCCAAATATTTTCTTTTAATAAAAATACCTCTTGTTACAAGTGAGAATCTTAAAAGTAATGACCAGTTCTGCATCTTAGAATAGCCAACTATTTCCTGCATAAAGGTCATCTCTCAGGAATGCTATAAAAATGTTTCCACACTTCTTGAATCCACTTCATTAGTCGTCACATATAGGTACTATTTAAACTTTAAGACTTAAGATTTAATAAGACTAACACTACAAGATCCACACCAGTATTGATTTTTCATTAAAAGTAATTTTATAAATCAAACACTGTTTGGTAATATTGAGGAAATTTGCTCTTTTGGATTGATGCCTATGTAGCAATATAGCCTGTATTCTAGCCATTTTCTTCAGAGTAATACAATAAAGTCTATTTTTTTCTGTAATTATGATTCTTTCTAGATGAGAACTTTGTACCCAAAAGGAGAGTCTAATGAAATTATTAAACAATTTATATTATATCTCTTAATATAAATACTAGATTGAAAGTTATATGTCTGCTAAAGACATAGTATATTTGATTTCAGTAATAAGTTTGATACAAACTCTTAAGATACATTTTTGGACAAAATGAAAAAAATTCTATTTTACTAACTTTCCTCAAATAATTTCTACTAAATAATTAATTTAAATCTGAAGGATAGGTTCTGGTAGATGTGCCTGATTTTTATTATTTGTTAATTTGAAGAAGACATATATAACATGCTTAATCAATTTTTGGGTAATACTGTAGAATTAAGTCTGTCCTCCCAAAATTCATATGTTAAAGCCCTAACCCCCAAAATGATGGCATTTGGAGATGGATCCTTTGGGAGATAATTAGGTTTAGGTCAGGTCACAAAAAAAGGGGATCCTTATGATAGGATTAGTGCCCATATAAGAAGAGATACCAAAGAGGTTACTCTCCCTTGTTCTCTCTCTGCTACATGAAGGCACAACAAAAAAGTAGCCATCTGAAAACCAGGGAGAAGGCCTTCATCAGAACCAAAATGGCCAGAATCTTGATCTTCAACTTCCCAGCCTGCAGAACTGTGAGAAATAAATCCCTGCAGTTTAAGCTACTCAGTCTATGGTATTTTCTTATGGCAGCCTGAGGTGACTAATACAGGTATCATAATGTTAGAAGAAGAGCAAATATGTTGAATTGAAGCACACACTTATCAGTAGTAGTAATGACTGTATCAGATTCAGGAAGATTTTAACGATGAATTAATTGACTAGATTCCCTAGATCAGATAATGGTTTAACATAAAGCTTTGTGCTTAGAATTTTATAAAATGTTTCTCTATAGAAAGTAAGTCTGAAAAGTGCATTTAATTGTATGATATTGCTTTGACTTTTCAAGTTAGAATACGGCTAAATACCATTAATTCTTGATATCACATTCTAAAAGAAAAATTGGCAAACTGTAGAAAATCATGAGGAAGATAATGGTAGACTGTTTGAAAGCCATATTATATGATGAACAACTTTAATTTTCAGCTGGAATAAAATAGCAGGGACTAGATTTACCTTCCTGCTTTAAACAAATAAGAACATAAGAAAGTATATGAAGCAATATTGGCAAGATTTTTGACATAGGGCAATAAAACAGTAATCTTGGAGAGAATGGAAATAAACCAATGAACCCAATGATTGTCTCAGCTTATTGCCGGGACAGTTTCCAGGCCATAGTGCAGTAGAGCATGGAGGTGAAGGAGAACCCAAGGAGAGACTAATGGTCTTTTTAAGTTGAAGAGGAGAAGCTGGGAGTCTGAAGTGGCCAAAACAAATAGATTTTACATGGCAGAGAAGAGAGCTACACAGAGAAAGAACCCCCAAATCTGTACATGTAGAGTGTTAGGCTAAGTAAAGATCACCACCTCAGTGTAAGGAATCTATGAACAATGGGGAAATGATTAGAAGGAACAATCCTAGGACTCATACAGAGTCCATACAGGGTCAGAAATACTTATGTTTCCATCAGCCAGAGTTAAACTCATAATCTATAGAGGTCACAATTTTGGGTTTTGTCTCAATAGTGGACTTAAATGTTGCTCCAGTCCCACTTATCAGTATAATACTTTTGGGTCTTGCTTTTAATCTCTGAGATAAAAAACACATTGGATGGAACTAACAGTAGATTACACATTGCAGAATAAAAGATTAGTAAACTTGAAGACAAAGCAATTGAAACCAACTAAAATGAAATATTAAAAAGCCTGAAAAATATATACAAGACATCTGCAAACTATGGGACAGCAAAGGCAAAGGGGGAGGGGGAAGGTAGGTAAGAGTAAAGGGGTTCAAATATATGGTGATAGAAGAAAATTTAACTTTGGGTGGTGAAAACACAATGCAATATACATATCATGTATTATTAAGTTGTACAATTCAAACCTATATCATTTTATTAACTAATGTTACCCCATGAAATTTAATTCAAATAATTAATACAAAAGATGCTAGTAAAAGAGGAAAAATAAATAACTTATAGAATAAATATAAAATAAGGTAAAATGTTAGGTTTAAACCCAAACATATCAATAATCACATAAATACAAATGGTCTAAAGCCTCCAAATAAGGCAGAGATTGCCATGTTGGATTAAGAAAGCAAGCTCCAACTCTATGCTGCCTATTGGAAATCCACTTTAAATATAAAGATACAGATGGTTTAAAACTGAAACATGAAAAACAGATATGGCCAATAATCCTTCGGATATATAGTTGGAAAATGTGAATACATGAGACGTATAATCATAATCTTTCAATTAACACATATTTTCTTTAGCAAGAAGATTAATATTCCTAGAAATACAGCAGCTAAAGCAGCAATTATAGGGCCATACTCATGCAGTACTTAGGGAGATGAATTTCTAGCACTGTACTGGGTAATTCTCTCTTTTGACGTCTTCAAATCTTAAGTCATGATGTGTCCCTAGACATAGGTTATTTTACTTATTGGTTATCAGTTGTTGGTCAGAAATGATTCTCAATGAACTTCTATTCTTTATTTTTTTAAATATATATTTTTTATTATTTATGTTTCCTCCCTCTTTCCCTTCCTCTCTTCCTCCTTCTTTTCCTTTCTTTCCTTCTTTCTTTCCTTCCTTCCTTCCTTCCTTCCTTCCTTCCTTCCTTCCTTCCTTCCTTCCTTCCTTCCTTCCTTCTTTCTTTTTCTTTCTTTCTTTCTTTCTTTCTTTCTTTCTTTCTTTCTTTCTTTCTTTCTTTCTTTCTTTCTTTCTTTCTTTCTTTCTTTCTTCTCTCTCTCTCTCTCTCTCTCTCTCTCTCTAATTTTTTTCTTTCTTTCTGTTCAGACTTCTATAACAAAAATACCATAGACTGATTGACTTAAACAAAAAATATTTTTTCTCACAGTTCTGGAAGCTGGGAAGTTCCAAATCAAGGCACTGGAAGATCCCTTGTCTGGTGAGGGTTTTCTTCCTGTTTGTATACAGTTATCTTCTTGCCATATCCTCACATGACTGAGAGAGTGAACTCTAATCACTTTCTCTCCTTATAAGGATACCAATTCCATAAGGAAGTCTCCATCCTCATGACCTTATATAAATTTAATTCATTCCCAAATGCTCTACTTCCTAATACCATCCTATTGGCTGCTAAATTTTTAACACAGGAAAATCAAGGGGATACAAACATGCAGTTTATAATACCTACTTCCTCCTTTTCTCCCTCCCTCCCTCCCTCCTTCTCATGCTCCCTCCCTTTTTCCCTTTTTTTCTCTCCCTCTCTCTTTATCTCTTTCTCTCTTGCTCTCTCCTTTCTTTCTTCTTTCCCGTGTCTTTGAAAATGCCTTAGATTATAGTAAAACATGCATTAGAATGGACACATAATTCTTTTCTCTAGGCTTTTCTTACTTCAGCATGACCATCTCCTTTTGGCCCCTATTATGAGTTAAAATAAGTCACAGACTGTAAAATAATGGCAGAAAAAAAAAGACATGATAAAGAAACAGACTGGAAAGTACTACTTAATTCAAAGAAAGCAAAGTAAGGCATATTAAGAATCAGCACTGGAAGCACAGAATTTTTGTTCACTCTACTATACTAGCTGGCTTATGAGAAGTAAAACATAAACTACACTGTTTAAAATTGTAATCAACCTGTATATGTGTATTCACACATAAATGTTGCTTTCTGAAATAAATAGCATATAAAAATATCAGAGTTTTGGGATAGCTCTAAATGAATTGATCCTGAAACTGAAGGGTCCCAGTGATTAGGATAAAGTCTAAAAAATAGACATTTTAAGAAGCAAATCTTGGCTCAATAATTGGGAAAATGTTCTAACAATTAGAAAGTCTGAATATTGGAATGGACCATTTTTCTGAGCCTGTTAATTTTAGTCACTAAAAGAATTAAACCAGAGGTTGGATTAAGGACTTTGCCAGCCTATATACAATTTTGGATAAATTAAGAAAAGGTATCCTATCTGGTGGACGACTCAGTAAAAGATACCTCTGTGTGAATGTAGTCCCATACCAGTTATATGGCTTGGTGAGCAGACATGGCTTTAGTAACAGCCTCCACTTTCCTCTTCAGATGGGAACCTTTTGTAGTGTCCGCTTGTTAGAAATGCTGTTGATCAACTTCCTGAAGTATTCATGGATATGGCATTGATGGCCTCCAAGTTTTATGTCTATATTTCTAAATGTAATCGGGCTATAAATCAATATTTTAGGTGTACTAGTCTCCACACAGATCATATGCAAAGAAGCACAATGCCACAATCAAAAGAAATGAGAAGAATTTTAGTCTTTACTAGTGTCTCTAAAAAACCATGAAACGCCATCCAATTTATAACCTAAACAACATTTCTTAAAAGATTCTTTCCTTATTCAAGCCTGACTCAGTTCCCTCATACTTCATAATTGCTCTAGCAGCTCTCACATGCGTCTAAAACTCTCTAAAACCCCAGTCTATGAAGTTTTCTATTTCTATTTGGTCTCCTTCTTTTCTTTACATTCACTATCTAGTTTTTCCACTTTCCATTTACTAGATTCTATGATATAAGAAAAAGGAATTATGTTGGAAAAAATGTAGATTCTTCCCTAGATTGTGAGACAATGGGGAGAAGCTGAGCAAGTAAAGATAAAATCTCTCCTTATTTTCCCTGTTACTATATCTATCTTTCTCTCTCCACTTATTTTTTTCTGATTTTTTAACAACACAGCCTGTAACCAGACTGAAATAGATTAAATAATTCTTGAGTAATTTCTGGAGTAGAGATATTCAATTCATATATTAATACTTACTGAGTAGATCCTATGTCTGCAGAACCTTCTATTAAGTACCAAGGAAAGCGGCAAAGCAAATTATGTGAATAATCCCTCCTCACAAGGAAGCTACAATTTCATTAGCCTGACTGGATAAAATCACATGAAATAGATTTCAAGCCAGAAAACTAATAGTCAGTGAGAATAGTCAGTGACTACAGCTATACACCCATGAATAACTTAAGGGTTACCTGAATTTTGGGTGTACAGCCAAAACAGAACTGTGGGGGAAATTAGGGAAAGTTTCATGAAAGAGATAAGAATTGAGTAAATGTTTAGTCTAAGGAAAAAGACCAGGGAACTAGGGAAATTAGTATAGAGATATACTAAAGAGTCAATATGCAGCAGATAGTGACTATATTTGTAGGAACAGAGGGTCTACACAGAGTGGGAAGCCTTTTTTCTCAGTGGGAATTCAACTATAATTCATGTGAGCTCCCATAATACTTATTGTGTGACTTAATCATTAATTTATCTCATTCTTCCTTGAATTAGAAGTAATTTCTGCTCCTTTATAGCCTTAAGATGTTTTATAATAATTGTTGGCACTAATACAGATTCATTTTCAAGTCTAATAATCCTATTTTTGTGAATTTCTTATTACCGACATGTAACACAAAGTTTTTATTACTTACTTACTTACTTACTTACTTACTTACTTACTTATGCCTACAACACCTGGTCTTCCTAGGTGATCTCCCATCCAAGTACTAATCAGGCTCGACCCTGCTTAGCTTCTAAGATCAGATGAGAACGGGCGTGTTCAGGGTGTAACACAAAGTATTTAAAAAATGACTGATAATACACAAATCATTGCTGTTGATTGGTGATTTCAGTCAAGCTTTCAATTATTCTTCTCATTTTGTCAACATAGATTTGAATTTATGAACTAGATGTATGAAAAATATATTTATTGTTAATTTTGATTATAAAAGTAATATAGTATTAGTATAAATGTATTTATATTACATTCCTTGTTTATATACTGAATAAAGTGTATAATACAAAGTTAAGTGTTGCTGTTTGTGAAGAAAAATCAACATAACATCTCTACTAAAGGTAGATTTACTTATGTAGTGTGTCTACATTTCATACCAATTCATACAACTTAGTCTTTAATGAGACTCCAAATCTAAATTAATGAAAAGTTTGTAAATTTAACACAGTGTAAACAATTTGAAAAATAGAAGGCAAATTCTATCCTGCACATATGAATATACATATATTGCTACATATTTAGGATTCATTTGATTGAAAAAGAAAAGTATTTTTACACAGACAGAAAACAGGAGATACCATCTTTGGAAGGCTGACAGAGAAGCTCTTCACTTTAATTTAAAAGCAATAAGAAAATGTAGAGCAAGGGACCTTGGAAATAGCCAACCCATCCAAATACTTTGTTATTTTGAAGGCTTCCAGAAACCTTCTATTGTCTGGACAAATAGGCATTAAAAGGACTGCAGGAAACTACAAACATTGTATTCTTTTTCTTGGCCTCACAAATTTAGTTAATATGTTGGCTTTTTTGACTTAATAGCGTAGTTCATAATTGTTCATAATTTATGGTTTTTCTTCTGAAGCTGGGGGTAACAATATAAAATAAAAATCTGACAGCCTGTTTGTTTTATTATAAAATGTAACCCCCTTTCTAAAAAAAAACAAAAAACAAAAAACCTCCTCCTCCAAAAAAGTTATGTGAAAAGAGGGCAGCATCACAAAAGAGTTGAGGATACTTCAAAAAATAGTTTCAACCATATATTAATCCTTAAGAAATTTCACTTATAAAACCCTAAGTGACAGATTTACATGACTTGGAGAAATAGTCAGAGAAAACTGAGTAAGTAGTTTCAGAGACAGGGGAGAATGGTTGCCACCAATATGTGTTCATTGTGATGCTTATGAGATGAAATTTCAGTTTGTTTATGAGAGAACTGGCTATTCTGTTCCCAGACTGGGCAGTAGCTGTCTGAATGTTTCTTTGTGAATGAAAATCTTATCTCCCAAGAAATAAAAAAGATAAGGCTATTTAGCAAGGCTCTCTGATATTTCTGAATTTTGTAGAACTAGTAGTCATTTGATAATATTGAAAATATACACTTCTCTAAGAAATAAGTCCAGATTCTCTGATCTTATTTTTCAGAACAGACTTCTCCGGCAGTTTTATGTTTTTACATATCTTGTAGAGAGAGACTGAACTAGCTGACTGCTTCCTTATTTCATTAGCATAACCCAACCCACTTCCAAAACAGGCTCAAAACTACATTAGCCATTGGAATTGGAGTCCCCGCCTGCCCCCAACCCCCGCCCAAATAAGACTGGAGTGAATATAAGGGAACTTACTGGTGAGAAAGCTGTAGACCAATTTAACACTGAATCCATTTTTTTTCCAAGACTGGAAAAATATTTCACTAACAGGAACCATTTCTCCATATCATTCAGATAAGAATTCAAGGTTTTAACCTATATCTTTATCTAGAATAATTAGTTGCACCATAATAATACATACAGCCTGGCTGCATATATTTAAATGCTTCTGTTAATCTTTCTCTCTGACCTTCTCTTACATTGATTTATTTTTTGGATAGCTTTGACATTATAAACCACAGACGGATTGGAGCCTGGTACTGAAGGGAGGTGTTCTGCAAGGATTGTTTTCTTGTCTAAAGTTTACTTCTATGAGAGGTAATCTGAAAATGACAGGGGCAAAGAGGAAAAAGAATGTGCTCTGGAACAAGATGCATATCCTCCATTGTGAAGACTTTAAACAGTGGTGGATAAAGAGGCTACCTATTTTGGAATGGGCGCCACATTATAATCTGAAAGAAAACTTGCTTCCAGATACCGTATCTGGGATAATGTTGGCAGTTCAACAGGTGACACAAGGTAATGTACCACATTTGATTTTCTCATTTTATGCAGAATAAATGTTATTTTGCTTTAGTGAAAGAGTATTGTAACCTCAGATCTACAACTGAGCTAATGGAATGGATATTTAATTTTCTCTGGGGGAATAAACATATTGAATATTTGTATATTGAATATCTGTATAACTATGTATGTTTTCCTAGTTGTCTTTTTTGTTGTTATTTTATAGTTATTAGTAATTAAACCAATGTTTGAATGACATTACATATTTGCAATTTTAAAATTCACACTATATAACAGTACAAGATCAGTAATTATTGGAGAATGAGTTATTACAGCTTGACCTTGCTAATATAATTTTCTGCTTTCACTGAATTAAACTATAAAATATCTCCTGGCTTGAACACTTCATTTGTAAACCGAATTAGTAACACAGAATTACTTCTTGCAGCATTGAGAACTGCTATAAGCAAGGAACACAGTTTTTTGTATATAAAGGAGGCTCTTTGCCAAGATTATTTTTTGGAAAGAGAATCTTGTATGTCCTTAGAGTTTATGTGTTTCACTGTGCATGTCGATTTTATTCTGTAACACCTTATGCACTGCATTTATTTCTCAATAAGAAATTTAAACTGTTGAGAAGTCTAATTTTAATTTTCCCAAGGCAAATACTAAATAATATTCTGGATTCAGATAGGTGTTTCTCTTCCCTCTCTTGCCACTCTGACTACTAGCATGGAATTGACCACCAGTTTCTGTTGTTTCTATTCCTAAATATCTTTTCAACTGAGTAATCTTCCTTCCTGCCTCCTGCTATGTCTCTAGTTTACTGTCTAAATTATTTAAATCATCATCTTTCGGGGCTTTATTTTCTATTCTGTCTCCTCCTGTAGGCCATATTCTGTAGTGCAGCCAGAATGATCATAAAAATTTGAACATTCCACTTTCCTGTTCAGAATTCTTGCCCAACTTTTTATAATTACTTATCGGATCATTAATAATCTGGGCCCCTTGGTACAAAGATTTACTCAAAGAGAACTTTCCTCTGAGAATCTCTCTCAAACTCCTGGAAAGGCATGTTTTCTTACTTGCTGCTCCCTTTGTACTTTTTACATATCTCTATGATTGGCCTTCACAGATTACATTATAATCCTTTGATACAACTCTTTACACACTGGCCTGTAAGCTCTGGGAACAGTGTGTCTAAATCTTCATATTCTTACCAACTTGTATATGTCTGGCACATAGAAGCTTGTTTTCAATAAATGTTTGGTGGAATAATTAAAAACAATTTAGCTCCTGAAGCCTCTGATTTTCTTGGGCAGCATGCTACCAATCTAGGAAAGAATTACACTTAAATTAATTCTTATGTTTTCAAAGTAAATGTAATAAAGATACTGGTAGTAAAAAAAACACATAAAATATGAGTAATTAATTTCTTTTAATTCTTCTTACTTTTCTGAAGTTATGAGTTTGCAGCCCTCCAGGCAAATCTAGTAAAAGATAGCTTTCCTTTTCCCAGTATTATTTTTTTTCTCTAGCCATCATTAACAACTATAGTCCACATAAAAATCCAGATGCTTGGCTTCTCTTGAAGAAGGAGAATATATAGCCATATAGAGACCCCATTCCCATGTGGCAAAAATCTGTCAGACCTTTATAGAGGCTACTTCCTTTATACAGAGCATGCACTTCATGTTTTGTTACAATTCCCACCAGTCATACATGCACTGCTACTCTGCCTGCCAGTACTCCTGTTACCTGACTAGCTCTATGAATGTCTGAATTTGCATCCCCTGCCAATACACCTTTTAACACACTTTTTTGAAATGCCTTAAACTCACTCGTGAATAAAACCTTTAAAGAGAGATTGCATAAGGTTAGATTCTCAACTTAGATTTACAGAACCTTCGGGTCTGTGAACCTGCACTAATATATTCCAATATACTTTATTTATTTATAATTCTATGTATTTTCTGTTACTTAGTTTTAAAAAGTATTCTGGAAAGAAGTCCATAGGTTATACTAGACTGATGTAGGAGTGATAGCCCCTCTCCAAAGTAAATACATGTAAGTGTAGATATGCTCATTTCAAAGAAAAAAAAAGAGAAAAGAAACTTTAGATAATTCTTTCACCATGTTCAAATATTTCTTAGAAACTATTTGTGTTTTTAAAAATATTTGTGAAAAATTGAGATCTCTCATTACTAACATCAGGTAAGAAGCATTAAAATTAGTATCAACCACAATGTTCTTTAACTGACATCCTATAGGACATCACTACAGAATGTATCTTAAAGATGAGCAAACATTCTAGAAAATGTCATTGACTTAATTGGTTGGCAAATTAAACTAAGTAGTATAAAACTCTGGTCTCTAGAGTATTTAGGTCACATTCTAGCCTGAATAACCACTTTAAGGGAAAGAGTTTTTTTGTTTCCAACCTGAAAATCAAGCATCGAGACAGAGTAGAGATCTAAAACGCATGACTTGACATGTAAGAAGCTACTCAACTAGGGAGAAATATAAGAATGTTTTGCCTTGCATTCCAAGAGATCACCTAGAATTTTGTTCCTAAACCATGAAAATTTTATGCTGCCACAGCATTTTGGGCTGCAAACAAAAGATGAATATGCCTTATAATTATGTAGAAAGTAATGCATTACTGGCTCAAAAACTTGTGTGGAAGCTGAGATTTATTGTACTCCTAAGGGCAGCTTAGTGACATGTGGAACAATAAGTAGAAATCCGTAAAGCACATTGCATTGCAAAAATTAAATGTTTGTATGAGAATATTTTTCTGGCATGGTCTCAACCTTGAGAAATCAGAACCCTAGCATTAGCTACATATCTCTAACCTGACTCCCCGAATCACTGTCTCTCTGACAGCAACTTTTCTCTTCTCCAGGAACAAAGGCAGCCAAATATTGCTAAATAAGTCTAACCTGTACTAGCTCTGATCCCCATAAAGATATACCCAGGAGCTAGCGACGCTGCTGGATTTTCTCCTTTTCTCCATTAACCCTTGTCCCATGACCCATCTTTCACCATAGCTCCAGGGTTCGCTCTACACCTCTGATTTTCTTTTCATTTTTAATAAATGTAATCAATGGAAATTTATATATTAAAGGGCCATTTATATATTTCTGCACTTAGAATAATGTTTCCTATAATATTTAGACCTATTCACATGGAAAAATGTTGAGCTTCCTTTTTAGGGTGTCCAGAACTTGGTAACATTTGCAACAAAATAGATAGGCAGTGAATGTGAAGATATGTGGCTTATATAGTAGTAGACTTCTGTTTCTGCCAGCTAGGATCCATTTCTGTTTCTTTTAGTAACTATGTCTCATATTAATTTTGGGGAATAATCCTTCTTCCATTTTTAGTACATGTGGTTTGAGTGAGGTTCTAATTTTGGCTCTAGTGATGGAGTCCAGGCTTATCAGTGGATTGAGTCATCCTAGACCAAGATCCTCAACCTTGAGGATCCTTTAGAACCAACCTGGTATCTGGGTACCATCTTAAGTATCTAAAATCAGATTTTTTTCTGGGAGCAGGTCCTAGACACTGAGCCATTGTATTTCTTTTTACTTTTTCTTTTTCTTTTTTTTTTCAGTTGTCATAGATTCTAATAGACAACAGTGTTTAGAGCTGGATCCAGACACAGTCATTGGTCCAGGTGAAGGCTTGTGGTACAAGTCATGATAATTAGCCCACTTTCATACACCTGACCAGTGACTGGTTCAAGGATGAGATTTGCCCTGTAGGCACAAGAGTATGGATTTACTACACAACAAGTCAGCCATTTCTTATTTTAAAATGATAGTGGCAATGCAAGTGACTTGAATGGTCTAATTAGTCTAGATCCCAAGACACTTGTAGGACCTTCTAGGGAGAAACACTTTTGTGCTGGGACTACTGACAGTAAAGATGATACACCTCTACAGGTTCCAAGGGCTTCTCAGCCTGAAATGAAGCCAACCCAGCAAAGGACATAGCAGAGGGACACTGAATCCTAATGACACATTTTTTTTCTTTCCCTAATTAGATTTAAGCTAGGTTACTTCTAATCATCTTAACTATACATTCGAGTGTCACTACAATTTAAATGTGTTACATTAATTATTCCTAATTCTATAAAAGATAGCAAGATAGATATATTGTACTGTATATTTTCATGAGAAGAGGAGTTTCAGGCTCATAACATTAGGTGACTTGCCCCCAATTCTAGTACTGCTAAGCAGAATTCAGAACTGTATCTGCTAGGCTCCATTCCTTACTCTTCACTGCTTTCTCTTCTCTGGTTTGAGTATAACAGAAATAACCTAAGTGAAGCTGGGGCTGACTCTGGGCAATGAAACTCCTGAGCTTCCTTTCAAATCAATCTCTCAGGCTGCCCTATCTCATGAAGACATTTAATTTTTCTTGATAAGTTTCTGATTGAGAGCAGAAGAGGGCTCTGCTAATGGAAAAAATTACCTATACCAAAGCTCCTCTGTCCCTTAAGAGCCTCTCACTGCCCTCTGCTAGACTAACTTGGGACAAAAGAGAGAGTGGAGACTCACTTTAATATTGACTGAACATCAGTGAATAATAGCTTTTATCATGTGTCAGAGGTGACACATGGTAAAATGTTTGGATGAGACTTTACTAAAAGCTAGAGAGCAACAAAAGGGAATAATAGGGTGCAGTGAATCTGTAATCAGGCTTACTCCTCTTTGATTAACAATATTTGTCTATGAACCAAGAAAATGCATTTATGAAAATTTTGTTTTCCTACAGTTGTGGTATTAAATACATGTAAATTTACCCTAGGAGACCTGCTTGTAATATCGCTTAACCCTGAGCCTGTTGATGCTGTGAACCTGACTGCTGATTACGCTTGGTTTGCTAAAAATATGCTAAGACCACAACAAACAATTACCAGAGGGAAATAATTTTTATCATTGCCCACACAAAGATATTATATTCAATTCTTGGAAGTGCCTACTGCCAGCAAATTATATTGTTTTTAAGAATATTAATCTGTTTTCCTAGAGTTCTTTATTACTAGTTAAAAAATATGTGACAGAATACACAGTCTTTTGCTATGTTCTTGAAAAGAGACAGAAAAATGTAGAACAAGTGACTTATGTTTTCCTACCTCTTAAAATTGTACAAAAGTATATAAGAATATGATTTTGTTATTTCAACCTTGACAATATCTGTCTGATGTGGGTATGTAAGGATGGGAAACTTTTCTTTATTAAAATTTGTGGAGTATTGGTTTCAGCCACTTTCTGCCTTGTAGGTTGTGTTCGGTAGAGAGCTGACAAAAAATTCCGTGATTTTATTTAGGAACATGAAGATTATTATAATCTATTTATATACTAAAATATGAAATAAATATTTGGTGATAAAAATTGGATCAATATAGAGAACAAAGTGGCAGTCTTAAAAAGCTGTCAAGACTTGATTAGCTACAGATATATGGTATATGAAATATTATTTAAAAAAATCAGGTCCTGATAACCACTCTTTTTCTGGAAAGGATCTGAAGGGAACTATATACACTGGTAACATTTAGAGAATGACAACCAGTGCCCCTGCATAGTTCTGGCAAAGCTGGAGCAGATCAAAGAGGTGCTCCTTTTTTTTTTATTTGTAAAGTTAAGGTTTGGATGAAAGAGAAAGAGCTTACCTTGAGACAAACCCTGGTCTTTCTATCATTTCAGTAACATGGGTGAAGATATAGTAGAAGAGAGAAACATATACAAATGTGAACATGGCCTTTTCCCATTAAGAAATGATCTTCAGTATTCCAGTCAAAATGTCAGAGTAGGTAAACACTGTTCTTGCCTTCTCCTATGACCACATTAAAATTATAACTAAATTATAAAAAAATAAACCTTGAGAACCATCTGAAGACTAGTGCAACAAAAATTCTATAACTAAAAAATATAAAAAGAAGCCACTTTTAGACTAGTAGAGTGGGCAGAGATGTGAAATGTGCTGGTTCCATACCCACATATGGCGGTCAAGAATTGGGAGGGATATATCTAGGCTGTGGAGGTACACCCTGAAGAGCAAAGGCTGCCAGCCCCACACCTCCCTCCCCAGCTTGGAGCACCAGTGTGGGAAGAGGAGCCTTCTAACATCTGGCTGTGAAAATCACCAGGAATTCTGTCAATCTGGGTGAGATGAAAGGCTGGTGGTAACCTGGGTGTCCTCTTAAAGCTCCTGCGCAAGGCTCTTTCACTCCCAGGCACTCATCCTGGGCTCTGTGGGAGGAACTGAGGCTTGAAAGGTGCCAGAGACATATAGATAGAAAGTGAGTTGAGTGGCTTTTTGGGCGAGAGCTGGCAAGACAGCTGCCATTTTCTTTATGTTGGGACCTTCTCCTATATAGCTGGTGGGCAGACACCATCTTTCCTGTATTAAGCCCTTCCCACACATGGCCAAATCTGAATTTTTATTGGCCTAGTGAAATCCACCGGCTCCACGGGGGGAACCTCATCCCACCCAACTCACACAGGACAGGAGGCTTTTTTAGCAGCTGAAACTTACAGAAAGCCAGCAGGTGGTGGCTTACAGAAAACTAGCAGGTGATTGGCTACAGGCAGTAACAGACCATGTATTGCTTTATATCTCTGACCAGGTGCCCAGGCTGGTCACAAGCAGAAGCTGATCTGCATGGTAATCCCTCCCAAGAGACTCTAAAAATCAATATACCTGGGGGCTGACTTCAGACAAAAACAGAGCACCACCTGACTAGTGCATTAAGTGCTACACCAAAGGGTGGTCTCAATAAGCACCAGAACCTGCTGGTGCAAATCTCACTCCAAGGGGTAAGCCCCCAAAAGTAGCTCACATGCTACAGTATGGCCAGTTCTCATAGCCAGTAAACCTGAGGGTCAATCTCATCCACTGATGTGCCAGCAGCAATCATGTATCAAGTACAATAGGATCTCATGTGCAACCCACACAAAGAACACTCCTGCAATATTCAGTTTTGTCGACCACGGAGATAGTGCCACTGGGCTCTATGGGACACCTACTATATAAGGCCACCCTACCAAGACTGGGAGACATAGTACATCTATCTAATAAATAGAAACAAACTATTCCAAAAATTTCAAGGAGAGGGAAGGCTCTCAAGCTCATTACCCTAGGCCACTATCACCCTGATTCAATATCAAAGACATTATAAAAAAATTGTAAGCTGATAATCCTGATGAACATAGATACAAAAATCCTCAACAAAATATGAGCTAACCAAATTTAGCAATACATTACAAAGTTCATATACCATAATCAAGCTGGAGTTATTCCTGGGATGCAAAGTTGATTCAATATCCACAAATCGGTTAATGTGATACACCACATTAAAAAATGAAGGATAAAAATCATACGATCATATCAATAGATGTAAATAAAGCAACATCCATTTCTAATAAAAACTCTCAACAAAGTAAGAATAGAGGGAACATACTTCAACACAATAAAGGCCATATATGACAAACACACAGCTAACATCATACTCAATGGGGAACACTAAAATAACTTTTCTTAAGATGAAGAATAAGACAAGGATGTCCACTTTCATTATTTTTATTTAACATAGTGTTAGAAGTCCTAGCCACAGTGATCAGATAAGAAAAAGAAATAAAAAGCATCTAAATTGGAAAGAAAAAAGTAAAACTGTCATTTTTTGCAGATGACAAGATACTATATAGAAAGAATCTTAAGTACTTCACCAAAAAAGTGTCAGAACTGATAAAAAATGAAATAAAATAGAATACAAAATTAATATTCAGAAATTGGTTGCATTTTTATATACCAATAATAAATTATTAGAAAAATAAATTAAGGAAACAGTATCACTTACAATTGCATTAAAAACAATAAAATGCCTAGGAATAAGTTTAACTATGGAGGTAAAAGATCTTATTCAAAAAATTATATCATTAAAACAATTGAAGAAGATACAACTAAATAGAAGCATATACCATGCTTATGGGTAGGAAGAATTAACATTGTTAATATGTCTATGCTAGTCAAAGCAATTTATAGAGTCAGTGCAATTCTTATGAAAATACCAATGGCATTTTTCACAGAAGTAGAACAAATAGTCCTAGCAATCTTGTGAAAGAACAAAGTTGGAGTTTTCACAATACCTGATATCAAACTATATTACAAGGCTATAGTAATTAAAACAGCATGGTACTGGCTTAAAAAACAGATATATAGATCAATGGAACAGAATAGAAAGTCCAGAAATAAATCCACACCTATATGGTCATTTAATCTATGACAAAGGAAGCAAGAATATAAAATGTGATAAGATGGTCTCTTCAATAATTGGTGTTGGGAAAACTGGACAGATTCATGCAAAAAAATGAAACTGAATCACCTTCTTATGCCATATATGAGAATAAACTCAAAATGCATTAAAGACTTAAATGTAAGACCTAAAAACATTAAAATCCTCTAAGCAGACACAGGCAGTAAACTTTCTGACATTGCTCTTAGTAATTTTTTTTTCTGATATATCTCCTTTGGTAGGAGACACAAAAGAAAAAATAAACAAATGGGACTACATCAAACTAAAAAGTTTTTGCACAGCAAATAAAATCATCAGCAAAATGAAAAGACAGTATATTGAATGGAAGAAGATATTTGCCTGTGATATATCTAGTAGGAGGTTAATATCCAAAATTTACAAAGAACTCATATCACTCAACACCAAAATAAATAAATAAACAATCCAATTATAAAATGGGCAGAAGACCTGAGCAGACATTTCTCTAAAGAGGACATACAGATGGCCAATAGTCATATGAAAAAGTGCTCAAAGTCACAGATCATCAGAGAAATGTAAATTAAAACCACAATGAGATATCACCTCACAACTGGCAAAATGGCCTCATCAATAAATCAAATATCAATAAGTGTTGAGGAGTATGTGGAGAAAAGGAAACCTTTGTGCACTGTTGGTGGAATTGCAAATTGGTATAGCTATTATGGAAAACAGTTTGGAGGTTTCTCAAACAATTTAAAATAGTACTACCTTATGACCCAGCAAATGCAATTCTGGGTATTTATCCGAAGAAAACCAAAACACTAATTTGAAAAGATATATGCACCTCTATGTTCACTGCAGCACTATTTACAATAGCCAAGATACAAAAGCAACCTAAGTGCTCATCAATAGAAGATTGGATAAAGAAGTAATGGTGCATATATATAATGGAATATTATGCAGCCAAAAAAATGAAATCTTACCATTTGCAATGACATGGATGGACCTAGAGGCTATTATGCTAAGCGAAATAATTGGACAGAAAAAGGTAAATATCATATGGTGTTACTTATATGGGAAATCAATGGACAAAATAAATGAATAAAAAATGAAAATAGAATCATACACACACAGAGAACAAACTGGTGATTGCCAGATTGGAGAGTGGTTGGCAGGC
The DNA here is from genome assembly GCA_004027375.1 of Macroglossus sobrinus. Classification (NCBI taxonomy): domain Eukaryota; kingdom Metazoa; phylum Chordata; class Mammalia; order Chiroptera; family Pteropodidae; genus Macroglossus; species Macroglossus sobrinus. The sequence goes on from PVKZ01001281.1 coordinate 257,493, forward strand.
TGACTAAAAAAGGTAAATGGATTAAGAAGTACAAATTGGTAGTTACAAAGTAGTCATAGAGATGTGAAGAACAGTATAGGAAATATAGTCAATAATATAGTAACTATATATAGTGCCAGGTGGGCATTACGCTAATTGAGTAGTACCTTCGTAAATTACATAAATGTCTAACTACTATGCTCTACACCTGAACCTAATATAAAATAATATTGAATGTCAACTCTAATTGAAAAATAAAAATTAAAACAAAAAGAATTGACATCTGGGCCAGTGAATTCTATTGGAATACTTACTTGTTCCATTGAGTTGTGTTAGCTGTCGTTTTCTGGGTAGTAACTGAAGCTCCATAACCAAAGACTACAGTCTATAAAATATTACTATTCTTGTAGTCACACCTGAGGGGAGTAAAACCACCGCCTGTAGGTCCTATCTGCCTGACCTCATAATTTAGAGGTGAAGTCATTAAGAAGACAAATTATGAAGTCTTCAACAGAGTGGCTCTCTATATGTAATTTAGCACAATTCTGAACTTTGGATACATTACACAATTTCTAGGTACAATCTTTTGAAGTTCCAGTTTTTTTGATATTCTGAATAATTGTTCTTATGTAAATTTAGATTAAACTGTCCTGAAAGTGAAATGAATGTTGGCATCTTAAAATATAAAGCATCATCTTCTCTGTGATAAACATTTCTCTTTCTTTTGCTACTTTGTCACTCTCTAGCTAATTCAACAAAGATATCATAGTAAGAGCAGAGGCAGATACTGAGCTGCCTATCTACTTTCATGGTCCTTCTTGTTCAGGGGTCAGGCAATCTATCTAGAGAAGTTATTCTTGCTGCAGTCTGGGTTGGAGGGGCAAAGGATGCTGGTGGTTAATGTCCAACTTTACACTTAGAGACCTTTGAAAGTTTGGCAGTGTTCACAGGCCTTGAAAACACTGATGATATTGATTTGGGAAGATAGAGTCTCTTTTATTCCTCCACTATATTAATCATTACTACACCTCCAAAACATGTTTTTTTTTAAATGGCATCTTTAAAAGTTTTCTAGAGATCTCTTTTTTCTGTGTGTGTGGATATACCAGACCTCAGACTTACATTACCAATACACGATTTTTGATCTTTAAAAATAATCAGTCATCTAAACATCTCAAGCATTTGTTCCATTCTCCAATCCCTTTCTCTCTCTCTCTCTCTCTCTCTCTCTCTCTCTCTCTCTCTCTCTTTCTCTCTCTCACTTCACACACACTAATACCCATTTGTTGGTACTTTTTTCTCTATATTTAATAAAACAGGACATTTGTTTCAACAAAAGCAGAATTACAACTCTCTAACTCTATTAATTTGGTGGTGGGGGAGGGAAATTCTGTAAATACTGTTAAATATTTGTATTATCTAATCTAACTTAAATAAGAGTAAGTATTGTTTGTAGATATTTAGATTAAGTAATACAAGTATCTATCAGCATTTACAACAATTTTCCCCCAAATTAAAAGTTAGAGAGTTGTAATTCTGTTCATGAATTGGATGCCCTGTTTAACCAGAGTGTAGATAATTACAACATATAAGTAACTATAACTAGTTAATATCTTCATTATTTTAGAGGATTTAATATATTTTAAATTGTGCAAATGTGTGTGTGATAATATGTATATCGCTTACCTTATAACTCAGAATAGTAAATGAAGCAAAAAAGAAAACTTTATCCAGTCCTCTCTCATTTTTGAAGATATGTGTGGTTGAATAGTCTGGTAGTTTTTATTTGTGGAAAGGTTAATTAAGTTATGAAGCACTGTACATCTGAATTAGATTATTCTTCTTCTATTTTGGCTATTGTTCATTGCTATATTAGCAGAGAAATAGATTGTCACTAAGAGTGAACAACACTTGTTTAAAGTAAAAGCTCAGTATCAGTATCAAATAATATAAAGAAAGTATCTGCCTGATTTCTGGTCTTTGAGGTTATTCTTATAGAATTTACTGAAGTGATGTTTTGCATACATAGATCTAGAGATCTTTTATAAATTTTAGTTAAATGTGTTTATATAATTATTCCCACTTTAATTTATAGCAATATCTGATCCACAGAAGTTGAATTTTTGAACTAATTTTGTTATAGTTTTTTTTTGGCGGGTGAAAGAAAGAGAAAGGGAAGTATTATTGCATAATGCAAACAGATAAATAGAAGTAAGTATTCACAAAGCAAGAAGAGGTCATCTGGCTGCATCTAGCTTTGTATTTCCATGTACCTTTTGCAAGTAGCCAAATAGGTCTACTTCTGCCCAGCTCCTCTCTTGTTGGTATTTATCACATTCAGCAAAATTTAGTGTCCATATGATTAATCTAGAATGCTTTTGTTAAATATGCTGTATGATCTTTCCCTTTCTCCTGTCATTGATTTAGTAGGTCTGGGTGATCTTCTGAAATGTGGGTCACATTTTACTTGAAATCACTTGGCATTCTGTCTCTTGGTGGGTAATTTTTATCAGATAACTCATCTGAAAATGGATGAGAAAAGTTGTTTTAAAAGCTTTCCATATGACCAATACAATAACTACAGTACTTTTTTTCAAAGTTGCTTATTCTATAAATGACAGGAAGTGCTTTATAGTGGGGGTGGGGGAATATTTAGCATTCAAAAGTTAACCTGTCCTTAACACCATCCTTTCCAACAACCAGATTGCTTCCTCTCATCTGCCTGTATGAAATCCCAGAGCAGCCTCTGCCACTGATTCTTCTATACTCACTTTTTATTTATTTCACCAGACTTTTATGTATATATAGCCAGTAAATAAGCAACATAGGTGGGTTTTTAAAAATAAAGAAGGGACATATTATGCATTTTAAGTATAGGTAAAATATCTTGCATTGTTTAAACAATTTAATGTATAACTAGAGTTTATTTAAAAATAAATTAAACTTGTAAATTTTCTGTTATTTAGGACAATAATGTTAGTCTGTCATTGGCAAGTAGAATAATTAAATTCTGGTTTCTTTTGTCATTAAATAAACCAATATCCATTCTACTTTAGAATAGATTATATCTTGGGGTTATAAAATGATATAAATTACATCGGTCTTCTTCACAGGGTTGGCCTTTGCCATTCTTTCATCTGTGCACCCAGTGTTTGGTTTATATGGGTCTCTGTTTCCTGCCATCATTTATGCCATATTTGGAATGGGACGTCATGTTGCCACAGGTAATAATTTCTGTTTCTGTTTATGCTTCTCATGTTACTAATGATTTACTAATGAAAGGGACCTCAGAAGTGATTATTAGTTATTGATTACATTTCCAACTTTATAACTGAAAACATCTAACATTGATGAAAACATCAATATTAGGGCAAGTCATTTAACTTTCTGTTTTTCAGATACTCAATCCATATTGTGATTTATTGCTGTATTAGTAATAAATACATATCATTGTTAAAGACTTCGCATTTTTAGTTGTTAAAAGATCATCAAAGGACAAATGTTCTAAATATATACTGAAATGGAGAAAGTGAGTAATTTGAGGGGTAAAGAAAAGACTATCTAATATTTAGTGACTTATATATAGAAAAATATTTTCCTTGTAATTGATATTTAGATTAAATAATCTTTTAGGTTTCTTTGAAGCTAGGTTTTATAATGCTTTTTTTTTTAAAAAAATATATCTCTTACCTTGCTTGCTCTTCAATACCAAATACAAAATGAACTATCACAAGTACAGTAGCCTGATAATAGAGCAGGATGGTTAAAAACATGAGTTTTGGAGTTAGTTCTGGGTGTATCTCTCATTTGTTGTTTGTTATCTACATGACCTTGAACAGTTTTAAAGGGCTACTTGCTTCTTTCCTGATATTAAAATTTAAAAAAATTATATGATTGTACTGCAAATTGAAATGATTGATGTACAGTATCTGATTTAGTACTTGATACAAAATAATATGTAATAAAAGGCATTATTATTACAAAAATGATACTTTAATATTAAATATTAAGGTAATAATAATACAAATACTTAGAAATATCCATAGAAGCATTTCTGTTTATTTTGGGGTTTGTAAGATCTCTGCCTTTAAGTAAGTACTACCATGTGTGTACTTTCTTCAGTGGTATGTTTGTGTTGTTATTGATCGTGTTACTTTCCTTTTTCTGTTGTAACAAATTACCATAAGTTTAGTGGCTTAAAAGAAGATAAATAATTACTATTTAATGGTTTCATAGGTAAGAAGTTTAAAATGAGTCTTAATATAGCAGACCATATTCACAAGGCTGAGGTTCTTCTCGAGTTTTCCAGCTTCTAGAGGCTTCCTGCATTTCTCGGCACCTTCCTCCACTTCAAAACTAGCAGCGTTGCATCTTCAAACCTCTCTCTGATTCTAATCTTTTGGTCCATCTCTCTCTCTCTCTCTCTCTCTCTATATATATATATATATATATATATATATATATATATATATATATATATATATATATATATATATATATATATATATATATATATATATATATATATATATATATATATATATATATATATATAGATATCTATATCTATATCTATATCTATATCTATATCTATATCTATATCTATATCGATATCTATATCTATATCTATATATATAGATATAGATATAGATATAGATATCTATATATATATACACACATATATATGTATATATACATATATATAGATAGTAGATATATTTATATATGTATATGTGTATGTATGTATATATATATGTATACATATACATATATATGTATATGTATACGTATATATGTATATATGTATATAAAGGGCCTTTATAATTACATTGGGCACAACTGGATAATCCAGGATAAACTTATTTTAAGGCAAGCTGATTAGCAATCTTAATTTCATTTAAAACATTAATTCAGCCTTCCAATGTAGCATAATATATTCACAGGATTTGGGGATTAGGACATAGATACACTTAGAAAACTATAATTCTGCCTACCCCATCGATATATTCATTTTCTCATGGAAAAATTAACCCGTAAAATAATGTTTTATTTATGTTGATTTGGCTTTTATTGATATAAAAAGTTAGTTGATATATAATTTTGTTGTGGGGGATAGGATTAACAGTGATGAGTCATTCCACAACACTAGTACCAAAAGTATGCTCCACGAATCAGCAAGTTCAACATTATGTGACAACTTGTTAGAAATGCAAAATCTTGGTTTCCACTTTAGACCTACTGAATCAGAATCAGCATTTTCACAAGATCTTCAGGCTATATATGTATGTATATATGTAAATAATATGTAATATGTATATATGTATGAGTGTATGTATACATATTTATGTATTTAAAATTGAGATACTTTACTGAGAGCTTTACATAAGTTATCTTATTTTGTCACAACATTTTAAAATAGACATTATTATCTGCATATTTACAATGAAAAGAAAAACCCAAAATTCAGAAAGTTTTCTGTAAGAGCACAGATAAAACTATGGGTGCATGGATTAAAACCTAGTTGTGCTCATATCTAAGCCCAAGGTTTTCTTCTTTACAACCAGTTGCTCAAGAATAGATTTTCCTTTGTGTTGATGCAAAATTAGAAAAGTAAAATAATAAAAGTTCTTGAAGTTTATTATTTACAAAGTTATCATGCTATCTAAACAAAGGATGGGAAAAGGCAAATAAAAACCCTTTCATAATTACTGTAAGAAGTCAAAACCACTCAACTTGGTACATACCTAAATGTATATTTATACAAACCACTTTATTTCCTAAGGAATTACTATAAACACTTTACTGTTAGCATGGTTTTGAAATTGTCGTCTATAAAACATTCTGTATTTAATAAATATTACTAATAGCTATAGAAACCATGTAGTCTATTGGGTAAATAATATACATCTCAAAATACATATAATTTATGGACTTAAATAAAAAAATAAATGCTTAAGGTATTTAATTTCTACCTTTATTTCTAAAGAATAGAGCCAGCTGATCCTTCTCTTTCTTTTTTTATCACAATATATTTAGAATCCTTTAGAAACAATTATTCTTTTGCCTCATGGTAAAATAATTATTCATTTAAGTAAATTTTTTATTTATTAAATATTATTATGAATAATAATATTAATATATATAAAGGGAAATATATGAACTAATTACTTTTTGGCATTATTGAAATATAATAGACAATTAGTTGCTTGTATTTATATTGTAAAATTTAATAAGTTTTTTCAATTATAGTTGGCATACAATAATATATTCATTTCAATTGTACACAAAGTGATTAGAGATCTATATGGTTCACAAAGTGATCACCCCACTAAAACTAGCACCCCTCTTCCCTTTTACATATTTATTACAACATTGTTGACTATATTTCTTATGCTACACTTTATATCTCTGTGACTATTTTGTAACTATCCATTTGAATTTTTTAATTCCTTTGCCCTTTTTTGCTGTCCCCCCTCAGCTCGCTCCCATATGTAGCCCTCAAAATATTCTATGTATGAGTTTGTTACTGCTTTTGTTGTTGTTGTTGTTATTTTGTTCTTTAGATTCCACGGGTACATGAAATCATGTGACATTTTTCTTTCTCTAAATGACTTACTTCACTCAGCACAATTTCCTCTAGGTCCATCAAGACAATATCTTTTTCCATCCCTTTCCTTTTAGACTGCATGTGTCTTTTCATCTGAAGTGAGTCTCTTGTAGACAGCATATGTAGGAGTCTTGTTTTCTTATCCATTCAGCTACTCTGTCTTTTATTTGGAGCACTTAACTCTTTTCTGTTTGAGGTACTTGTTGATAGGAATGTAGTTATTACCATTCTATATTCGTGTTTTTGATACCTGTTTTTTTTTTTCTTTTTAAAGAAGTCTCTCCAACATTCCCTGTAATACTGGCTTGGTGGTGATGAATTTGTTTAGCTTATTTTTGTCTAGAAAGCTTTTTATCTGTCCTTTGAATCTAAATGATAGCTCTGATAAATAAAGAATTCTTGGTTGTAAATCTTTGGTTTTCATCGTGTTGAATATTTTTTGTTAAGCTCTTCAGTCCTACATAATTTCTTTTGAGAATTCAGCTGCTAGTCTTATGGGAGCTCCCTTGTAGCTAACTAATTGTTTTTCTCTTGCTGCTTTAAAGATTTTCTCTTTGTATTTAACCTTTGACATTTTAATTGTGGTTTAAAGATGTGAGCCTCTTTTGGTTCATCTTTTTTTGGGACTCTGAGCTTCCTGAAATTTTATGTCTATTTCCTTCACCAGGTTAGGGAAGTTTTCCGTTGTCATTTTTTCAAATAGCTCTTCAATTTCTTGTTTTCCATAAGGCCCCGATGACATAGATATTTTTACATTTAATAGTGTTCCACAGGCTTCTTAAATTATTATTATAGTCTTGGCTTCTTTTTCTTGCCAATCTGATTGAGTGTCCTTGGCTTCCTCATCCTTTACATCAGATCCACTTCTTTATACACTTTTTGATTACCTCTAGTATACTCCTAATCTCTGAAAATGTGTTTTTCATTTCTGATTGGTTCCCTTTTTTAATTTCCATTTCCATTTTTTTAATCTCTTTGTTAAAGTTCTAACTGAGTTCATCTACACTTCCCTTAAGTTCATTGAGCATCTTTAGAACCAGTGTTTTGAACTCTGCATCTGTTAGATTGCTTGACTCCATTATTCCTGGATCTCATTCTTTTCTCTTATGTGGTTTCTGCCTCTTTGTCTTCCCATTTTGGCTGCCTTTCTGTGTCTGTTTTTATGTACTAAGCAAAGCTCTTATGTCTCCTGGTCTTATTAGTGTGGCTTTGTGTGGTAGATGTCCAGTGGCACAGTCCTGAGAGGAGTTCAACTGAAGGCCAAATTTAGCTCCAGCCGGTGCCCTTCTGGGGCCACCTGTTAAAATTCAGCAAGCAATCCACAAATGCTGTGCTTATAGTTGCCTCAGGAGGCCACACCAGAAACCAAAGTAGCTGCCACCAGTGAGTCCTGGCTCTGCTCAGCAAGGAGAACTGGACTTGCTGAAGACAGAAGTGGATGTGGCTTGGGTGGAGCTGTGAGTTTGGGAGGTGGAGTTTCAGGGACCCCTCTAGGCAGAAAGATCTCTGTTATTCAGTTTGATGAGTCTCAGTTATGGCGGCTCTGTGTTCGCACACTGGGAGGGGGAGGGCTCAACAGAGGAACAGATGGATACTGCTAGTGCTTCTGCCTAGGAGAGAGCCTTGCCTCTGACCATCACTCTACAACTCAGGGTCCCACTTTAAGTCCTTGGTGTCCTCTGTGTAGCTGACCAGGCACTGGTGCTCAGAGGAGCAGGTCCATCACCACAAAAGCCTGATTGTGGAAATTGCCCCTTTAAGAGGCATCTACAGCTGCTGGCTGCTGCTTCCATAGCTTCTGTTCCATTCAACAGCTCTGGATGGAGCAGCCTCACATCTTCAACCCCTTCTACCTTCTACCATTGCAGGTTGATTCATTATTTCTCTCCCTAGTTGTAATGCTTCTGTTCATCTAGATCTCAGGTGACTTTGCTTATTGTCTTCTATGTGTTTCTGTCCCAACTTTGAAGTGGTCACAACAGGGGTAAACAAAGCCTCTGTCATCTATGCCATTTTTTCTGCTGACACCCACAAACCAATTATTTTTTTGATCTTCCCATGATCTTAAACTTAGGACCAATTGAATCTCTCCAAAAAGTTTCTGCAGACATTTAATAAGAGAACATATTTCTATTTAAAATTGTTTTATTGTAATTTTTTTGGTGTATATATGTACATGGGAATTCTTACTTTTACATTATTATTAAGGGCTTTCATCAGGAAAAATCACTCTATCTGTGATTTTACTTGCAACTTAGGTAGCCAAAATGCAATAACGAATTACTAAGTGTAATAATAATTTATGCTAGAGCTTTCTTTAAAAGCAAATAATCCAAAGGCCAGAGTGAAAGATACCAGATGTGCTCTTTTGCTCAACAAGGTGAACTTTCTTATTTTATTTATAATATATACACTTTAAAAAGGAACAAATTATTCATTACTTTATGTGACTTACAAATAACGTGTTTTGGGAAAAATATAAAAATACAGAAACCTGAGTATAAATTCAGTAGAAACAGAATTGTCTAAGGTAACCCACATGCGACCATTTATGGGATATACTCATCTTCTAAATTAGAAAAAAAAATAAAGAGTGAAGTCGATTTAGCATTTAGAGAAAACATTAGGGAGACTGTACTGGGAATGTTTCAGAAGAAAAGAAAGTAAGAAACACTTACTTACTGAAGGTTCACAATGTGGTAGGACTTCTGCTAGATGTTTCTTAATATAGGAAATCTCATTGAATCTCTACTCAACTTTTATTACTATAAAATTTTATTATCATCTTACAAATAAGGAAGCTGAGAGAGGTTAGGTAACTTTACCAAGATCACAAGTTACTATGTAGCTGAACTAGGATTTGAACTTGGGTCTGTCCAAATCTAAGGCCCATATTATTTCCCTATTAGGCCCTGCTACCCCCAGTACAGGTAAACTACTATATGGATTTAGTGGTATTTAAGGTTCCCAAGCATAGGCTTAAAGCCCAACCAGGGTAAAAAGTTGAAAAAGTGAGGGAAAGAGCGGAGAAATAGATAGGAGGTCAAGACAAGGGTGAGACCTATAAGATAGAGAAGGTAGAATGTCATACAGAGTATCTTTACATAGTCACCCACAGCCCCAACATTCTTGATTGTTCTCAACTGTGTAAGAAACAGCAAAGCATCATCCTTCTAAAGAAGCAGTACTCCCATATCTATGTTGACACAGATGGTTATCTCCACGTACATTGCTGGCAAGACCTCTCTTTGGAGATGTTTTTGGGATGTGACTCACATGCAGATGAGGTTCACTTTACTTTCTTCAAAAAAACGTTTTATTTTATTTTATTTTATTTTATTTTATTTTATTTTATTTTATTTTATTTTTTATTTTATTTTATTTATTTTATTTTATTTTTTAGGCAAAGCAACCCTTGGTTGACTTCACAGATTGCAAGAAACTTGTCAGCTTATAATTCCTTATTTTAAAAAGTTTTTTATGCCTACAGCACCTGGTCTTCCTAGGTGGTCTTACATCCAAATACTAACTAAGCCCAACCCTGCTTAGCTTCCAAGATCAGATGGGATTGAGCTTGTTCAGGGTGGCCTGGCCATAGACAAGAAAAATTTTAGACTGCCCTTTTTTACTATTCAGTTCCCTCTTATCTTTCTCTAAATCCAGGGAAAAGTAGGCCTAAACTCAAAAATTAATTCCTGAATATCTTGCTTTGTGGCTTTTGTAAAATCATTTTGTTCTATGCTCTATGAGATTTAAAACAAAAAGTACATTTTTATTTTGATTCTCAAGAGTATCAGACTTTGAGGAATTCTGTTGTAACATATCCTTAAAAAATTATGTATCATCAAGATCAGATTCTATGACAAATATTCTCTACTTGGTGGTGTCCATCCTGGGTGCCAGAATCTTGTCTCCAATTACTAGATATATTTGTTCCTTGATGTGCTCTTAATTTCATACTTTTTAATGAGGACAGTGAACATGATGATTAATATTTATTGATGATTTATTGAGACTAACTTAGCTCCCTGAGAGAACTGTATTCAATTTACTGTATGCATTTTTGTACAATCAACTCAATGGAACAGCAAAGAATGTAGAATAACAGACCATGACAGAGCAGTCTGATCTTAGTTTAATTAAGAATTATCTTTTTTTTGGTGCTACCTGCATGCCATATACTGTGATATATGCTGTATTACATTATTTTATTTATGCCTCATAAAAACCCCATTGGCGAGGAATACTTATAAAGAGATTGAGGTATCAGCATTTGGATTTAAGGTTAGGTTTGTCTATATTGAGTTTCTATTGAGAACTATTTCTGTTTTATTCATGTTTCTCTTGCCCTATGCTGTGGCATGCTGTATGTTGGGATATCTACATCCTGCCATAGGTCCTTTTTCATAAATGACCAGGAGCAAAGTAAGGTCTTTGAATCAGAGGAAATGTTTGCACAATACCGAAGTTTATTTCTTTAATGCAAATCTACTGAGCCCTCTCTGTAAGAATCTGCATTTTTCTGTCCATGTGGCTGCATTCTCAGACATGCTATGCCATGATGACAGGCATCAGAACTCCTGGAAGGAAGAGAACACACTGAAAATAGTCCCACATTTGTGTGCGGCCAGGACAATTCTTGGGAAATACATTAAAACTTATCTAATTACAGTAGACAGAAATGTTATATTTAATTATTTTATGGGCCACTGCATGTTGTTATACTATAATAAAGGTCTACTCTGCTATGAAAGTACAGAGAATAGAAAGATTAAATCTGGCTTGCAGGATCCTTGTTGAATATGGGACTGAAGCCAGACCTTGAAAGACAAGAGGGTTTGCACAGGTAGATTTATATTAGAAGAGCAAGCATATCAAGCACAGAGTTCCAGATTTAGGCAAAGAGGTCATCATATTTCTCCACTGAGCCCAATGAGGTCTTCATATTTATCATCTTATTTATATTTCTCAAAACTTTGAAATATAGGTATATATAACTCTTATATATAACTATATATCTTATATAAGACTCAGGGTAATATTCTGTAGGTCACATTAGTGATAAATAGAAGAGTTGTATTCAAATCCAGTCCATGATCTTAATCCCTGTCCTGAGAACATTCTCTATGCAGGTCTGCAGAGGTGGAAAAATGTATGGCCTGGGAGGGAATAGCAAGTAGATGTGTGCAGCTAGTTGAAGGAATATGTGTCTATATAGGTAAGTTTCTGTTTATTCCACAAAGTGAAGGGAAGGGAAGAGGAGTGGGGGTACAGAGGAGATTTTTTCTAAAAATCTGCATGGATTCTACTTTAATGGTGGACTCCAACAATTTTTATTGAGTCTTTTACTAATAGGAGATTTCCCACCCCTTTTAGGCACTTTTGCCTTGACATCCCTAATATCAGCCAAAGCAGTGGAACGTCTTGTCCTTTCAAGTAGCCAGAACCTCACCACACAGAGTAACACAAGTGTTCTGGGTTTATCCGACTTTGAGATGCAAAGGATTGGTATCGCTGCAGCTGTTTCCTTCTTAGGAGGTTTGATTCAGGTAAGTAGTACTGAGACTTAAGGATGAAGAAATTGAGACTGTGACAAAGGAAAGGCAACTGGTGCTTTATTTTTATTCACATTCATGGGTATGTTTCTGTAGATGGATAAGGCCACATGTGATTGTGAAAATACTGTCTACTATATAGAATAGTTACTCTCTAAGTGCTGGTTGAGTAAATTAGTTGGAATCAATAAATCGAAGTTACAGGTAAGCAATTTTTGACTTTTAAGAACAAGCTTTCTAAAAAATGTTTAAGAACAGGCTTTCTTATGAGGCAATGAGGCAGCTCTTGTGTTCATTCAGTGACAAAATCCTCACCGTGAGGTAATGTTGGAGGAGAAATTCATAAGACTCTAAATGGTAGAGATGTGACTAGATTATAGGATCCTCTCCAGTTTGTAGAGTTTATGATATTACTGCCTACATCAGTAGTAACTGGTAGTTTGCGCCATAGACTTACTGATGTGAAATGGACACAGATCTGTACTAGTCTTTGCTCCTTTCAGCATCAGGCACGCGTGTTTTGCCGGTTCTGTTTTAGTATATTTCTTCAAACTATCAGACTGTGTCATTTGCTATTTCTAGTCAGTTGTCAAAATTAGATAACTCAGAAGTAAATATAAAATAAATGTCAACAAGTACTGACTCTTAGACATGAACTTCCTGTTTAAGAGCTATTTAGGCTTATTCCCTAATTTTAAACTGAATTATGACTACATAAGCTTCCTGGATGGCTTTTTATGTGTGTGTATTGGTAGAGGCTCTATTTTACATATAACATATTCACAGGTCAAATATGGAATAAATGCTAAGAAGAGAGAAAAATAGTTAATGATGGTCTGGAATTAGATGGTAGGAAGAAAAGATGTGACCTAGAGGTTAGAAATATTAAACTTCTTAGTGTCACATTGCCTTATAGCTATGTAAAAAATACAGAAGAATTAAGAATGTGGGATGACTAAAAATTCTTCACAGTTCTTTAGAAAAAAGACCATCTGAGTGGTAATTTTGCCTAGGAGATTACCAAACTAGAAGGCCAATAGATATTTTCTTTGGCTGATGTCTGTACTTTTATGAAATACAAATTGGTTGACTAAATATCCTAAAACCTTCACCATATGTTTTTAAATATGGATAATAGCCTGTTCTGAGATGTGCACAGACAAGCTTAGTGGACTTTTCTTCCTCGCTTACCCTGTGTGAGGCCCCCTTATGATCCTGTCATCTCTTTTCATCTCAGAAATAATCAGCCATATAAACTGCTTATTCAGACAAGGATATGTTGCCACAGATTTGGTATAGTTTTTCCCTAATTTCTGTTTATTTAAAATAAAAATCTCTGTATTAGCTCAGCAGAGATAATATTGCTATTACTTTTGATCCCATTACTTTGCATTTATATTTCTCTTTGAATTTATTATTTTTACTTGGTTGGGCTTTCTCTTATTCTGTCAAGCATGGAACAAGTATACATTAGTATCTTTAAAATCTAAGAGAATATATAATTAGCAATTGAACCCAGCAACTTTCTGCTTAGCCTCATTTTAATCATTTTCCATGTTTAAAATAATCACTATATTTGAATTAAGAATTTAAATGATAAAACATAAAAATAAAATCCAAAACTTTAACAACATTACAAATTAACATTTCATTTTCTGAATGAAATTTTTTAAAATTACAAGAGTAAAACAAGATATCATTGAGGATAATAAAAATAATTTGGTTTTCATGGCCTTTTGTTACATGTAATATCTGATTCAGAGAGTTGCAACTTCAGATATCTGCTTTCTTTTGTCTTTAGTGCTGGCTCTGGATATGTGACCTGCATTTTAGCCAGTTTTCAAATAGCTGGTTAGACTTTGACCTCAATATTCGTCTGTCCGTTGTCAACCAGAACTCTAGAGTAGATTGGATCTTTTGGATCCAGATCATTTTTTAGTCAATTTTTGTTTTCTCCTTCAGACCTGAAATTCGCTGAATATGAGGGCAGTGCCAAGGCCCATTTTCTACAAACAAGGAAAGGTGTTTTTTGTTGTTATTGTTTGCCTTGTTTTATTTATTTATTTTTGTCTTGTTTTGCTGGTACATTATTTATTTTCAGGTTGATTTTTCCCCCCTCTGAAGATCTAACTTACAGAATTACTTAGGTTAATACAATTATATTGTTAAAGTGTTTAAAATAATCACATGTGGTCTGGTTTACAGATTGTATATCAATTGGAAATGCTTTCAGCTGCAAGTAACAGAGAGCTCTATTACATTATATATAGATAGGCATTTCTTGCTTATTGTGTTACAAGAGGGCATAGAAATAAGTTCTTAAGGGTCCTCAGTGTCTTGCAACCTATTTAACTGATGAATTGATCTAAGTTTTTTGTTTGTTTGTTTTTTAATAACATTTTTAAAAATTAATTTCAAGTATATCATACATTGGTTAGAAATTTATATAGTTTACAAAATGATCCTCTTAGTTGTTACTTCTCTGGTTTCAACCTAGCAATAAATTAACGCTAACTGCACCCCGTATGCCATGTTCCCCATCCCTGTTACCATCTATCAACTACTAATTTATACTTCTTTAATCCTTCACCTCATTCGCCCAGTCTCCCACCCTCCTTTACTTTGTACATCACCAAATTGACCTTTATATTTGTGAGTCAGTTTTTGATTAATTAGTTTTTGATTAATTAGATTCCACATATAAGTAAAATCATATGGTATTTATCTCTCTCTGCCTAACTTATTTCAGTCAGCATAATAACATCTAGGTCCATCCATGTCATGGCAAATATGCGTTTTTTAATTAGATAGTAAGAACTCTGACTTAGCAGTGCTTTTCCTTTTTTGTCATCTGGTAGTTCAAAATAAGGTTTTTTTTTTTCTAAATTTTAACTTTTATTTGCTTAATTCCCCCCACTCCCTCTTCTTTTTTTACTTCTTTACTTGATGTATATATGTTTTAAAGTTTTAATGAGTCTAGCATGTCGATCTTTTTAACTTTAACTGGTTTTATATTATTTTTAGAAGAAAGTACGGCATAAAATAATAAAAGAATTAGAATTAGATTAAGATGTTATTTATATTGTTAAAATGACCATATTACCCAAAATGACCATATTACCCAAAGTGATATACAGATTTAATGCAATCTCTATTAAAATCCCAATGGTGTTTTTAAAGAAATAGAACAAAAAAATTATCAAATTTGTGTAGTATCACAAAAGACCTCGAGGAGTCAAAGCAATCTGGAGAGAAAAGAGCAAGGCCAGAGGTACCACACTGCTTGACTTCAAATTATACTATAAAGTGACAATAATCAAAATAGCATAATATTGGTAGAAAAAAACAGACACATATATCAGTGGAACAGAATTGAGAGCCTATATATAGGCAAATAATTTTTGACAAAGGAACCAAAAAATACACTAGAGAAAAGAAAGCCTCGTAAATAAATGTTGCTTGGAAAATTGGAAAGCCACATGTAAAAAAGGAAAACTAGACTGCTATTTGTCACCGTACACCAAAATTAATTAAAAATAGATCAAAGACTTAAATATAAGCCTGAAACAATAAATTGCATAGAAAAGAACATAAGTACTGAACTCATGAACCTTAAATTTAGAGAGGATTTTATAAATTTGACCTCAAAAGCAAGAGAAGTAAAAGGAAAAATAAATGCTTGGGATTATATCAAACTAAAAAGCTTCTGCACAGCAAAAGAAACCATCAACAAAACAAAAAAGCAACCAACTAAATGGGAGAAGATATTTGTAAACAATGTCTTCGATAAGGAACTAATAGCCCAAACATGTAAAGAACTCATACAACTCAATAACAAGTAAACAAACAATCCAATTAAACAATGAGCAGAGGGCAAGAGATTGGATTAAACATGGCAGAATGAGACATCCCCAGAAATCTTCCTTGAAACAACAATGAGCTGAACATTTAAAACTGAACAAAAAACACCCAAACTGAACATCAGTATCTCTGAGCATGGGGTCTGCACATAAGAGGTACCACAGGTCAGAAACCCAGGTGTCAGGTGGTGGACTGGGAGAAACAAAAAAGATGCCTCTTGCAGCTACTGGAGTCCCTGTAGGAGGAAGAGAAGAGGAGATGGTGCAGTGACATCCCTGAACAGCCCTGCCAGAGAGTGCTGTGAGCTGCATGCTGCTGGTGGCAATGCTCAGTTACTCAAAGCAGAAGGCAGAGAAACAGGGACAGCAGAAAAGCAGGGATGGCAGAAAAACAAAAGTTGATTTTTATCAGTCACAGTTGCAAAACCGAGGCTAAGCTGCAGACATTATCCCCCAATCCAGAGGTCCCTTACCTCCATAGAATCGGAGGCAGAATGCTGTGGAGGCCCAGGGGAATCTGAGCAAACACTACCAAAACTGCTGCTAACACTCAAAGGGCCTGAGAATGAGGATAGCAAGCATGATTAAACATCTATAAGAAAAAATACATTATTAAGACTTTATATAAAGCAGAACCAAGAGGCTTAGATGCTACCTACTGGAAACCAGTGATATTGAAGACAGATATCTAGAAATAAATCAGAAGGACAAAGAAAAAACTGAATAATGAAAAAGAATAAAAGAGAAATGTAAGAACTAGCTGATACCATCAAGAAAGGAAGCATAAGAATAATAGGAATTCTTAAAGGGGAAGAAAAGGAGCAGGGATTAGAAAGCATTTTTAGACAAATAGTTGACAAGAATTTCCCCAATCTAAAGAATGAGCTGGAGTTTGGAATTCAAGAAGTCAACAGAAAACCCAATTATCTCATCCAAATAGGCTTTCATCAAGACACATTGTATTAAAATTATCAAAAATCAATGACAAAGACAGAATTCTCAGGGCAGCCAGGGAAAAGAAAATGGTAACTTATAAAGAAAAACCCATTAGATTATCATTGGACTTCTTAGCACAAATCTTACAAGCCAGAAAGGAGTGGAATTCAATATTCAAACTATTAAATGAAAAGAACTACCAGCCAAGAGTAATGTATCCAGCTAAGCTCTCCTTTAGATATGAAGAAGAAATAAAGACGTTTCCAGACATATAAAAATTGAGGGAATTCTCTACTAGAAGGCTTGCACTACAGGAAATACTAAAATGAGTCAGCTCACCTAAAACAAAATGACAAAAAAAGAGAAACATAATTAAGAGTAAGATGACTAGCAGGATAATAAAAGCAGAAGAGTACAACCCTTTCTAGGAAGAGGGCATTATAAGCTTAAAATAAAAAGAGATTAGCAAGATAGTAATGAATGTTTAGTATACATAGGGACAAATTGAGACAACAATGACCAAAAAGGGGAAGATTCAAAGATCCAAATTCACAAAGAGAAATGGAGATAAGGCACGTGCAGAAGGAAATGGACAACTGTATATAAATAACTATTATTTACATATTTGTAATGGTAACCATATGCCAAAGATTTGGAACCAAAGTATATAACATAAAACAAATAGAACCAGAGTGAGAGAGAACCCACAAAAGCTAACCAAAATAAAGAAAACAGAAATACAAGGACAAGAAAGCAATGAAAACACTGAATGGAAAAGATAAAATGGCTATAAGACTTCATTTTTCAATAATCACCCTAATTGTAAATAGACTGAATTCAGCAATAAAAAGGCACAGAGTTTCGGATTGGATCAAAAAACAAACCCAACCATATGCTGCCTCCAGGAAGCACATCTCGGTTCAAAGACAAATATAGACTCAAAGTGAAAGGATGGAAAATGATATTTCAAGCAAATGTCATTCAGAGAAAAACAGGAGTAGCGATACTAATATTGGATGAAAATAGACTTCAGAATAAAAAAGGTAAAGAAAGATACTAAGGGACACTTTATAATGATAAAGGGAATCATGCACCAAAAAGACATAACACTTATTATATTTATGCACCCAGTCAGGTAGCCTGAAATATGTAAAGCAATTACTAACAGAACTAAAGGAGAAACAGACCAAAACACTATTGTAATTGGGGACCTAGATACCCCACAGTCAGATATGGACAGATCATCCAAACAGAAAATCAGTAAGAAAATAACATCCTTAAATGGCACATTAGATCAACTGGACACGATTGACATTTACAGGGCCTTTCATCCAAAAACAGCTGCTTATACATTCTTCTCTAGTGCATATGGACTATTCTCAAGGATTGACCACATATTAGGATATAGAGATGGCCTCAACAAATATAAGGGTTGAAATCATACCAACTATAATCTCTGATCATAATGCTTTGAAACTAGAGATCAACTGCAGAAAGAAATCAGGAAGAACCACAAATACATGGAGTTTAAACAAAATGCTACTGAAGAATAACTGAGTCAGATAAATAAAAAGAGAGATCAAGAGATACATAGCAATTAATGATAATGACAGTACAATATACCAAACTTTTGGAACATGGCAAAAGTGCTCATAAGAGAAAAGTTCTTATCATTACAGGCTAATCTTCAAAAACAAGAAAGACCCCAAATAAATAAACACGATTCTCTATATAGAAAACTCTAAAGACTCCACAAGAACACTACTAGAAACAATAAGCAAATACAGTAAAGTTTCTTGATGCAAAATCAATGTTCAAAAATCCATAGTGTTCTTGTACTCTAATAATGAAGTGTCAGAAAAAAAAGTGGAAAAAATAATTCCTATTGCAATTGAACAAAAAGAATAAAATACCTAGGAATAAATTTAATAAAACAAGAGAAGGACCTATATAATTAAAGCTATAAAACCTTATTGAAAGAAATTGAAGAAGATACAGAAATGGAAAGATATTTTGTGTTCTTGGATCAGAAGAATTAACATAGTTAAAATGACCTTACTGCCTAAAGCGTTATACAGATTTAATGCAATCCCCATTGAAATGCCATCATCATTTTTTAAAGAAATAGAACAAAAAATTGTCAGATTTGTATGGAAGCACAAAAGATCCTGAATTGCCAAAGCCATCCTGAGAAAAAAGAATAAGGCTGGAGGCAACACTCTTCCTGACTTCAAATTATACTACAAAGTGACAATAATCAAAACGGCATGGTATTAGCAGCAAAACATACACATGGACTAGTGGAACAGAATCGAGAGTCCAGAAGTAACATATCTATTAAACTGATAAGAACAGATACTACACTTGATCTTAGTCAAAAGGCTGAGAAGTCATTAAATCTATATTTATATGAGCAAATTATTTTCAAAAAACAAAGCAAAACAAAACAAAAACATACAGTGGGGAAAGGAAAGTTTTTTCACTACAAAACAATGAAACTAGACTGTTGTCTATCACCATACACCAAAATTAACTCAATATGGATTAAAGACCTGAATTCAAGACTTGAAACAATAAAACGCATAGAAGAAAACATAAGAATTAAACTCAAGGACCTTGGACTTAAACAAGATTTTATGAATTTGATCTCAAAGACAAAGGATGTAAAAGCAAAAATAAACTGAAAAGCTTCTGCTCAGCAGCAGAATCTGTCAACGAGGTAAAGAGACAACCATCCAAATTGGAAAATATATTTTCAAGCAATGCCTGCAATAAGGGCTTCATATCTAAAATATACAAAGAACTCATAAGACTCAATAACAATAAAAAAAGATCCAATCAGAAAATGGGCTGACACATCTCCGTAGAGGACATGCAAATGGCCAAAAAATATATAAAAAAAGATATAAATATATAAATATATAAATATACAAAGATGCTCAACATCGCTGGCTATTAGGGAAATGCAAATCAAAACCACAATAAAATACTATCTCACACCTGTTAGAATGGCTATAATCAACATGATAAGAAATAACAAATGTTAAAGAGGACTTGGAGAAATAGGAACATGCATACACTACTGGTGGGACTGCAAATTAGTATGGCCACTATGGAAAGCGGTATAGAGGTGCCTCAAAAAACTAAGAATTGATCTGCCATGTGATCCAGCAATCATTCTCCTGGGTATTTACCACAAAGACTTGAAACTCATCTTTAAAAGATATAGCTCACCAATGTTCATAGCAGCATTATTCACGATGGCCAGAACACAGAAGCAACTGAAATGTCCTATGGAGATGATTGGATAAAGAAGCCATAAGAGGTGATGAAATACTGCCATTTGCAACAACAAGAATAGACCTCAAAATAATCATACTAAGTGAAATAAACCAGGCAGAAAAGGTTTAAAATCATGTGATATAATTTATATGTGGGATATAAACCTAAAAACAACAAATGAACAGGACAAACAAACAGAGACTCATGGACATGGATAATGGACAGGTGGTTACCATGAGGGAGGTGGAAGGACAAAAGGGGAAGGGAGAAAAAAGTAAAATAATAAAATGTTAAAAATTAAAAATAAAATTAAATAAATAAAATAATAAAATAAACATGTACAAATTAAAATGAAATGTTATTTTTAACTAAAATTAACAAATTAAAATTAGAAGACAAATATTAAACTAGGAAAAATAAATGAGACATACATGATCGACAAAGTTACTGCCCTTAATATACAGAGAAGAGTTCTTAAAAATTAATTAAGAAATTCTTCCTCTTCTTTCTCTTCCTCTACTTCTTTTCCTTCCATTTTCTTTCTTTACCCCTCCCTAAAAGAAAAAATGGACAGAGGACCTGAACAAACACTTCTCCCAAGAAGACATACAGATGTCCAAGAGACATATGAGAAGATGCTCAACTTTACTAGCTGTTAGGGATATGCAAATCCAAACCACAATGAGATACCACCTCATACCTGTTAGAATGGCTATCATCAATAAGATAAGTAATAAGTGTTGGAGAGGTTACGGGGAAAAAGAAATCCTCATATACTGCTGGTGGGAATGTAAATTGGTGCAGTCACTATGGAAAACAGTACAAAATTTCCTCAAAAAATTAAGAATAGAATTACTATATGACCCAACAATCCGTCTTCTGGGTACCTACCCCCTCAAAAATTGAAAACATGTATCTGTAAAAACAGATGTAATCTGATATTTATTGTAGCATTATTTACGGTGGCCAAGACAGGGAAACAATCAAAGTGCCCTTCGATAGATGATTGTATAAAGATGTGGTACATATATATAATAGATATTTCTCAGTCACAAGAAAAGATGAAATATTGCCATTTGGGACAATGTGAAAGGATTTGAGATCACCATGTGAAGCAAAATAAGTCAGAAAAGTTGAGAACTATGATTTTGCTCATATGTGGGATATAAAACTGAAAGCAAAAAATGAACAAGACAAACAAACAAAAACTTATAGTCATAGGAAACAGTTTAGTGGTTATCAGAGGAAAGAGTGTGGAAAGAGGTAGATAAAAGTAAAGGGGGTTAAATATATGGTAATGGAAGGAAATCCAACATTGGGTGGTGAATACACAATGCCATATTCATGTGACGTATTATTGAATTGTACACTTAAAACCTATATAATATTATTAACCAATGTCACCCCCGTAAATTTAATGTAAAAATTTTTATTTTTGTTTTAGAAATTGATTTTTTTGCCTTTTTACAACTTTCTGTACATCCATAATATTTTGATTTTTTCTACATAAGACATTACTTAGAGTATAAGGTTCTTAAGGTTAATTATAGTACTTGATACATTTCAAAGTTTTTATTACTTACCATTGCAGTCTACAAATGGTAGATTCTCATAAAAATTGTTGAATTAAAAAATGAACTCTTAATTCAGAAATCTGAAAACCAAGAAATGGCGGACATCATGTCAATTAATAATTTTGTGATTTTTGACAAAATTAATTGAGTTTAACATTTGTTGATTTTAATTATTGCTATAATAATTTTATTACTATAATAAGAGGTAACTATAAAAAAAGGCACACTCAAAGAACTGTCACACTTTCCACCCCTTACCCCTCCTCCCACACACATATTTTTTCATTCTTTCTGCTATATTCTTATTCATCTCCTGGAGGTAACTTGTCTCATTTATTTCTTGTTTATACTTCTTTTATTTCTTTCTGCAAAATGAGAAGATACCTGTACATTTTCTTATTTGCTCTTCTTTCTTACATTTTTGTATTTTCTTTTCTTCACTTAATAGTACATCCTGGAAAACATTCCAAGTCAGCTCATAAAAATAGCCCTCATACCTTTTTACTGTTGTCAGATTTTTAAATTTTAACCAGTCAAGTAGGTGAAAAATTCATATTCAGGGGTAATTTATGAAAGAAGTTCAATATCTATTCATATATTTCAGACCATTTTGTATCAATTTTATAAATTATTTGTTTATATATTTTACCCATTTATCTATGGGAGTTTTAATCTTTTTTCCCTCAAATTTTAAGTTTTAATATTTTATAGATAATAGCCCTTTATTTGTGATATATGTTGCAAACTTTTTCTTCTAATTTGGCAGTTCTTTGACTTTATTTTATCATAAAAATTTTTTAAAAATTATGCACTTAAATTTATGAATTGTTTCTTTGATTTGCTTTGAATTGTTTCTAGATTTTTTGTCAGCATTAGAAAACGTTTTCTACACTGAGTTTTTAAAGGAATTTACCATTTACCACATTTTTCTACTTAAATTTATAAGATTATTTATTATATCTTTTTTTTTAGTTTCTAAATAAGTGTAGAGTTTATTCTTTTGTATGTTGTGAGATATGGATCTAGTTTTATATCTTTTCCAAGTGGCTGTCCAGTTGTGCGAGCAGTATTTATTTAAAAACCTATCTTTTCTTCTGTGATTGAAGATGCCACCTTTATTATTTCCATATTTATTTACACCTATCTCAGGATTTTCTATTCTATTCTGCTAGTTTATACTTCGATTCTTGTGGCAGTAGCACCCTGTTTTAACTATAGTAAGTCTTATAGTAGAAACTTATAGTATGGTTTAATATCTGGTAGGAATAATCCACTTTTGAAGTTTTTATTTCTTAGTGTGTTTCTTACTAGTTCTGCATGTTTGTTTTTCCTTATGAACTTTATCAGCAACTTGTTTAGTTGATAAAAAATTTGATATTTTTAACAGGATTGTGTTAAATTAAAATCTTTATGATGCAGAGTTTTCCTATGCAAGAACAGGAATGCCTTTTCTTTCATTCAAATCTAATTCTATGTCTTTCAGGAGTATTCTTATAGGATTTCCTCTTTTTTTCAAGCTTATTTGTAAGTATTTAATCATCATTGTTGCTATTGTAAATGGGGCTTTCTTTACTAGTATGTCCTCTAGCTGGTTATCGTTTGTATCTATGAAAACTATTGATTTTTGTGTGTTAATTATACATCCTGATACCTTGAGTTCACTATTTAAATTAGTTTTACTGTTCATTGATTCTCTAGTATTTTCTAGAGATGTTTTTAATTTTTTAAAAATTAATCTTATATTTCTTATACAATTACATTAGGTTATACCTCTATTATAATGTTAATAATAGTAGAAACAGTGAGAATTCTTGCCTCTTCTTGAATTTACTCAAAATGCCATTAGTCTCCATGAATTGCTAGCCTTAAGAATAAAGTTTATATATTTTAACATATTAAGAAATTATTATTTTAATTTCTGTGTTTTTAATAGAAAGTAGAAAAAGTGTTGAATATTGTCTGGGCTTTTTTTTAACATGCATAGAGATAATCATATGATTTTTCCTCTTAAATATATTATATAGTATATTATATTAATAAATTTTCTAATATTTATCCAACCTTAAATTACTCAAATAAGAACCACTTGATCATGTTGTATTTTATTTTTAATACAGCTGAAATTATGTTTATTCATTTTTTATCTAGTACTTTTTTTATAATTTTGTATCATTTTTCTTTGGTAGTGTTGGAGTGTAGTTTTCTTATATGTGCTGTCTTTTTATATCTAATTATCAGTGTTTTACCTTCTTAATCCTCTTTTGCAATGCTCTTAAGCAATGTATAGTACTTTTGGAGCAACTAGTGTTTGCAAGATTTGTAGAAGAAACCTCCTTTAAAGACTCTCCCATTGAAATTGTAGGTTCTCTGTACTCTTTTTTTGGGGTAATTTCTTGAAAAATCTCGATTTCTTTTATAAATATTGGTCAGTTTATTAATATTGGTCTTTTTATCTAGTTTTTCAAATTTATTTGTATGTAGAATTTTAAAGTATTCTCTGTTATTTTTAATCAATTTCTTGTTTTAATGTTTTACTCTGCCATTTTCTATATATATATATATTTCTTTTTTCTTGGTCAAATTAACTGGTAGTTTGTCTGTTTTGTTAATTATTTTTAAAATTTCAAGATTTGAAATAGCAGGTCTACTTTTTATATTTCTACTTTTGTTTTTATCTTTATTATTCCTTTCTTTGGCTTTTTATTTTTTAGTTTATTTGTTTTTTTTTTAGCTTTCGAATTGGAATTTTCAATACATTATAACTTTTTCATTTTTATTGATAAAAGCATTTAGTGCTATGAATTTTTCTATGCTCATTGTTTGAAATGCATTCTATAGATTTTGATAATGTTTCACTATAAGGTAGTGTTTCACTGTTTTTCAGAAATTTTGTGATTTCAGTTTGTATTTCCCCTTTCACCCAATTATTTAGAAAAAGGGCTTTAAATTTCCAAATGAATAGATCTTTTTGCTTTTCAATTTTGTTAATAATTGCTAGTGTTATTGCATTGTGACAAGCAAGTGCTTTTCTACATTGTCTAATTTACTAATGTTTTCCTGTTACCTAATATATGGGCAAGCATGGGGAGACACACCTGGGTGTGTTTAGAACCTTGTGTTACTCTACTGGTGCATTCTGAAAACACAGTCTTGTATGTTCAAGTAGATAGAAACCAACTGCAGATCTAACTAGGAGATTCTCCATTTACTTTTGGTTTTGTACTAAACATTTTTTTTTGATTATATGAAATAATGAGATCATGTGTATAGAAAGAATTTAAGATGTAAACTGTTTTAACCCCCTATTCAACACAAAATACTTACTCTTTCCAGAAGAATAATTGATTTCATTCTTTTGTAATGCAGGGGGAGGACAATCTAAAATCTTTTGTTGTTTTACGGTTTTACTATCCAAGTCAGGAAGTCATTACTCTGTTTAATCTAAATCTTTTCAGCTGTGTTTGTACCTCATGAAGCTAAGAAGTAATAAACTTAAAATTAGAATTGTAACATTCTTAAAATTATAAAAATAAAAATTCCTCACATTAATAGCAATGGTATTTATCTTACCGCATGCTAAGCACCATTCCAAGTTTACTACACTTATTCCATACATTAGATCCCCATCAAAATTTTATCAAATAAGTTATATTATTCTTCATATTATACAGATGAAGATACTGAAAGGTAAAGTGACTTATTTAGAATCTTGTAATTAGGAATTGGCTGAGTAGGAGTTATTTCAGTAAACAGTCTGAACTGCTACACTACATGGTTTTCTAAACTAATATCGAAAAAGGTCACAAGGCTACTCAATCCAGAAACTTCTAGGGTCAGGGATTGTGCAAGTTCTTTCCCACATTTGATCTCTTCAATAATAGCAACAGCCTCTGTGTTAAGCATGAGTTGTGTGGTTGAGCAATGGCCTCAGCTTCACAACTGTGTGCCTGCCAACTTTGAGACCTTCATGGCCCTTTTCTACACTGCTCCAACATCTCCTCCTTAACCTTCAAGACTCAGTTCAAATATAATCATCTTGGAGAAACCTTCTCTGATATCCTTAAACATGGTTATGAATGATTCCCCCCACTTTCTTGAATAAAACATTGCTTTTGCATAGGATTTCTCGATTTGCCAAGAAATATTTTCTACATATTTACTTTCTTTTCTGGGCTGTGAGTCTCAGTATAACAGAGACTATTTATTTCTATAATTTCAGGAGCTAGTATTTAATAAATGTGAGTTTGATGATTTGAATAGGAAAAAAATCAATTAAATGTTAGTAGTATCACTTTATTAAATAATCTAATTTAAATTGAGATTGTTTTTACCCTTTCTAAATTACCATTTTCTCCTTCTATGCCCTACCAGAATAGAGAATATGTCTGTATTTGTTTAAATTGTAGCACAGTTCTTAATGAAAAAAGAGTAAGAAAATACATTATAATCTTATAATTTGGTCATGGATTTTGTCACATCTGTTCAGTGCAAACATGGAGACCAAGTCAATGAATCTTCCACCTTTTTTCAAAACTGTCCCCTAGCCCTCACCTGATGAAAAATACAATCACTTCTGCCACTCCTTACTCCTCTAAAGCTTAATGATATTGTGCTCCAATCATTCCAATTTTACAACTTTGTTTTCTTTAGCTGGGACAGAAAGAAAGGCAGGAGAATCAAATCATTGTCTACTGGGAGTTTTGTTCCCGATGCTTCTTGCATGAGAGGTTATTATTATTTTTTTCTACAAAAGCCAGGGAACTGAAGAGATTATGGTGTCCCCTTCAACCATATAATTCCAAATAAAAATAGTTCTTAAACCCAGTGAATTTATGATATACTCCCCAACAGAAAAAAATGTCAAATTAAATATAAAGCATATGATCAATTTGCCTACTGGATAATTCAACACTTGGCTCATCTCTGTGTCTCCATCCCTGATGTTTCTGGTTTAGGGGCTTATTCCTTTAGCTATTCCTCTTATATTACTTTTTAAAATGGTGAGTTGTTCCACATTCTATCATCACATTAATCCTATCAAAACACAACTCTGGTTTATGAGCCAATGTGCAGCATAATTCTTGACAAAATTAAGTGTTTAATAAATGCATGTAAGAGTGATGTCACTCCTGCAAAAGCCCCTTTTTACTACTTTTAAGATGCTTCATATTCTGATTTCAAAATGTTTTGCTTATTTTATATTACAATTTTCTGGCTACCTGTGCTCCTTTTAAACTAGCAAACCTGTGTCCTTTGAACATGTCCTTTGATGTCCTGCTTTATAATCTTTCTTCTTTCTAGAACGCTTTCTAATAATTTCACTCTCTTGGATTTCTCCTTAAGTGTCAAGGCACAATTTTACTCTTATTCAGTAGTATTTCTTTCTGTCTCTGAAATATAATGACATATTTTCTTTTTCTCTCTTTTATATGTGTGCATACCTGTCTTGTTATGGTTCTTTGCATACATGTCATACCTCTGAAACCCAACTCTCTGGAGCTCCTTATAGAGAGTCCTTCTTTTCCTCTGTGCCCATGTAGGCAGAACTCAGGAACTTCTCATGCACAGCACACATATTGGGAAAAATATAGCCTTACCTGAAGATTCTATGGGAGTATGGGAAATGTAGAGAAGATTTTCCTTCCTTCCTTCCTTCCTTCCTTCCTTCCTTCCTTCCTTCCTTCCTTCCTTCCTTCCTTCCTTCCTTCCTTTCTTTCTTTCTTTTTTCTACACACATTTTTGTTTTATAATAATTTTAGATTTGCAGTAAAGTTGCAAAGATAACACAGAGTTGTCACACACATGCCCCACATCTCCAGTTTTCCCTATTATCAACATCATACATTAATATGATACATTAGTCACAATTAATGAGCCAGATAGATATATTGTTATTAATTAAGTTCATATGCTGTATTCAGATTTTCTAAATTTTTACCTAATGTTCTTTTTCAGTTTCAGGATCACATCTTTTACACCACATTACATTTCTTGGGGGGCCCGTCTCCCTTTAAAATGCTCTTAAGTGTGAAATTTTCTAAAACTTTTCTTATTTTTGATGATTTTGACAGTTTTGAGGACCATTGATCTGGTGTTCTGTAGAATGTCCTTCAGTTGGAATTTGTCTCATATATATATTCTTCATGATTAGACTGAGATTATAGAATTTTAGGTAGGAGACTAGAGAAATAGAGTGACATTCTCATCACATCATATCAAGAGCATGGACTATCAACAACTTATCACTGTTGATATTATCCTTGATCACCTGGCTGAACTAGTGTTAATCAGGTTTCTCTAATGTGAAGTTACTGTATTTCCTCCTGCCCCCCTTTTTTATACTGTATTCTTTAGAAAAAAGAATATGCACTGCCTACACTTAAGAGGTGGGAGTTATGTTAATTGAGGAGTTAAGAAAAGAAGTGGGGAGTATCTACTAAATTATTGGAATTCTATACAGGATTTTTGAACTTTTATTTTAAAAAATTTAATTAATCATTTATATCAATATGAACCCTAAGGTATTTATTTTATCCTTTGGGTTATAATCTAATAGTAATTTATTAATGTTGTTTCTAAATTTTTTTAGCTTTGGCCATTGGGAGCTCTTTCAGTTGTACCCTGTGTCCCTCCTAGACATACTCCCATTTTTTGTTTGTTTTTGAAGCATTTCCTTTCTTTATGACATTTCAAAATGATCCAAGCTTATAGTGTATATTTCCTGCTCCAGACTTAGAGCCAGTTGTTCCCAGTTCCTCTTATTGGAGAATGATACTAGAAATCAAGGTCTGGGCACCAGGTGTCCTCATTAATGCTGTGGTGTTGTTGCTTCTAGTCCATTTCAACTGATAGAGCAAGGGAATATATGTGTGTATATTATCCCATGTGTGTAAACATGATGCAGGACAGGGTAAATTCCCCCCAAGTGGGGGAACTCAAGCCTTACACAAAGAACAAAGAGTTCTTGACTTAGCATAAGACAGAATTCAAACACAGTCCAAAATTAGAGTCAAAAGGAATGTTTATTAGAGAAGGGGAAAAGCAAAGACAAATAAAGACAAAAAGCCAAGACAAGAAAAAAAAAGCTAAGATAAGAAAAAAGGCAACACAAGAAAAAAAAGCCCTGAGTGTTGGGGAATCCAGTTTATACATCATTCTTAGTTTTCTTTACAGGAATTACAGTTTAAGGACTTTGTTTACCCATTTTCCTTTGATATGGACATACAGTTAGAAAGGATGAGTATGTAGCAAGAAAAGGTAAGAATATGTAGCATGAAAGATCTGCTGGCAATTTCCAGCCTTTGAACCATGAGCATATTGGAGTCTTTGAATATAGATTGATTTAACATTTTAGTTCTCTTGCCTCCACTTTACATTAAACATATCTGTATAGATTTCTATATGTATCTATTTTCATCTATATTAAGCTAAATGTGAGTTTCTACTCATATCTCTAACCATAATCCATTACCACATGGATCATTCTAGCCTTCTCCCCTTGCTTGTCTGTAACCTACCAATATTGGAGAGTCTGTAACTTCGTCAATAGTGAGAAAGTTAGCTCCCACCATCCATCATCTACTTAATTTTTCAATTTCAATGTATATATATAGTGGTTTCAGAATTGTTAACCACTACCTTTATGGGAAATAACTTTATCAACTAGTGTACAATATTTCTTTAGTTTTACAGACTTACTTCCAAAATTACTTATATTGCCATATTTTTTTTGCCACCCAAGTTGTTTCATACATTTAGCCAGTCTGAAAAATCTATGTATTACATAATTTTATTTAAAAGAAACTCTGGTACAGGCAAAACTTACAGAGAGTAAACACAGCTCTTGTTGTCAGGTTCATTGTCGTATTCTGAATTTTATTTTATCTCCTGACATCCATTTTTTTAAATACACTTATATTAAGGTTTACTCTTGTGTTGTAAAGATCTTTGGGTTTTGGCAAATGTATAATATCCTGTAACCACTATTACAGTGTCATGGAGAATAGTTTTACCATCCTAAAAATTTTCTATGTTTTACCTATTACACATTCTCTCATTCCCAATCCCCTGGCAACTACTGATCTGCTTACTAACTATAATTTTAGTCTATAGAATGGAATTATGCAGTATGTAGCTTTTTCAGATTCATCCGTTTCTTTGCATGGCTTGATAGCTCATTCCTTTTTATCACTGAATAATATGGAAGAGGTTTTTATATTCTGAATTCCATGGCAGGTAACTTTATAGGTTTCCATTTGACATTTTTTTTCTTCCAAGTCCTCTGGTAATATAGAAGTTTTTCTGGCATATCCTTATGTAGCACTCAGTTGTTCTATTGTTATGAACAATGTAACTCTCTTCTCCAACCCCGAATACCCTCCTCAGCAAACAAAACAGGGCTCTTAGTATTTTAGCCCTTACCCAAACAGCTTCTCCTTTGTAGTATCACCTACATTGTAGTTTTTAATGTCCTGGTTAACATTTCTTCTTCCTAACATCATCATTACACCTTTCTTTATACAATCTTTTGAACCATTCTGTATTTTGAAACAATGCTGTCCTTACCACATAGGAGATAGTCAATAAATACTCATGGAATAAATAAATAAATAATTTAGTATAATGTAAGCCAGACTGCAGATAAACTGACCAAACCCCAAATGAATGCTGTATTTTATCTATTTAGGTAGTATAGTTTTTTTGCTATGCACTCTTTCTTTTTTCACTATTTGAAGTTCATTTCCAAAAGGAGCCTGAAATCTAAGATATATTTTATTTATAGAGCTCACTTAGTGTTTATAGAACTCACTTACTGTGCTGGTGAACCTTCACAATATCTGCCTGATTTTTAGCATTAGCCAAGAACATCAGCATTAGTACTGTCGATATAAAAAATGTTCAAACCTATAGAGCATTTTAATGAATTTATTTAAGCCAAACTGATGACAGATGCCGGGAAGCAAAATATCAGTGGATTAAGAAACTGTTCTGGAGAATAGCAGTTTTGCAGCTTGTTTTATACATTGGAATCAAAGGAGGAGACATAAGGAGGGTTATGTGAAATCAACTGGTAGGAGATTAGGGAGACAGGAGAAAGCAAAGTGGAGAAATATCTGGGATTGGATGAAAAGTAAAATGAAGGGACATACACTTCTTTTACACTGGTGGGTACAGAAGAGTTTATAATTAACATTTACAACACATAGAGATTGTATGTGGGGGACAAGGTAACCATGAAGAATCTGTGGTCTCCTGCTCTGGTACAGTGGATTGTTCCCTGAGGTGTCTGGGAAAAAGACATTCCAATGGTATGTTATTTTAGATACAAAAAGAGAATAGGCTTACCTACAGTAACGATTGACCTTTGCAAAAGGGCTACAGGTCCATGATGTGACTACCCACCATGATCTGCTTTTAGACATTTTTATGTTCTGACCAACCTATGTGGTTACTTTCAGTTTCTGAGTTTGTAGGACCCTCCATGCTGGCCTTCGCTGAGCTTGTCAGGTTTATATGACCTTTTTTTCATCACACTACAAACAGCTGTAACATCGTGTATGAAATTTATTTTCTCATAAAATTGCATGACCAAATTTGGGGAGTTAGCTAGCCAGATCAGAATTATTATCATCCATATTATTAGTAAAATGAGTTTATGTGGCTGTTTATTAAGTCATTAACTTAAAAGAATTCTTAACATTGGTATAAAATTTAAATACTGGGCATCCAAACAAAATATTCTAGAAGGACCTCTATTTCACATATTTAAGTTCCAAGATAAACTTGGAAACTACAGTTCTGTTAGCCCCTCTTACAAAGCCTGTATTGCATAGGTATTTGTGTCTTTTAAGTTGTGTATATTAGCTTCTGTATATTAGATTTCTAATTTTGATGTGGATAAAATGTTGAACTTTAGGTGGTGGGGAAAGAAGATTTCTTTAATTTCTGCTTATCCTTTTTCTCCTTCTCCTTTTTCCTTTTTTTTCCCTCTTCTTCTTCCTCTTTCTCTTTCCTCTTCTTAAAATATTTGCTGTTGTCTTAGGTTGTGGAGAATGCCATAATCCAGAAGAGAGTAATTTCACTTCAGTTAAATCTCCCATGTTTACAATCATCTTTCACATACCTTTGTATTAGAAATAAGGACTTAAGGGGTTTCTTGATCTTTCAGAGTTAGAATTCCTATTTACAGATTAGTCCCTTGCTGGAATGATAATTTTTAAAGCATAAAATGTATACAAATAAAATATTACAAAAATATTTTAAGTCTGGATAAGTTTTAAAAGATGGTGCATCATCTTTTCTGGTTTTCTTGCAAGGTAAATACCCATATTCTCAACATTTGAAATGGTTGAACTCTTTTTGTATCTTGTACTTTTCCTGGTCCTTTTCATTTGTAACATTCTGGTTGTGGAATGACATAAAGCTGCTATTAGAAGATAGTGGTTAGCTGAAAGTGTTGCTGACTCACTTCAGGTTAGGTAAACTTTGTTTCTCAGGCATGACAAATCATTAACCTCTCTATGTACGTGCTAGAATTTAGGAAACAAATAAAAGCAGAAGGTAAAATGGTGATGGTCTGTACAAGAACTCCCAAAAGTTTGCTTCTCAAAATAAAGATAAGATTTATTGGCATACAAATAAGAACTTTCCAACATTCCATGTATGCATAAAATTCCATTTAAGAAACAGGTTTCACAGCTCAAAGATTTGGATTGTTTGTATGCTGTATTTAGCTGAAATTAAATTCCACCTCTCTGGTGTTCATCTTACCTCAGTAACATGCTAATTTCGTCCTCATGGTCAGTAAGAATTAATGTATAAATTGATATGAACTTACAAATAGAGATATGGTTGGGAAAAATTGGTTCAATGTTTTTCTTAACTGATTGTTAAGGATGAAAATCAACAGACTATATGAATCAAGAGTTGCGAAGAAGATTAGTGTTTTCCATTTGTATCTATGCCATTTATTGATTGGGCATTTCTCTCAGGACATTTCTACTTTGACAAACCAACACAGTTTCTGAAAAAAAAAATGCTTGTAACAGAAGTTGCTGCTTTGGCTGCCTATGCTAACAGAAACAGATTGCCTGATTTCTCCATTGGCAATCCACATTATTTTCTTTGTTACACACTGAATAAAAGAAGGCTACTAAACTGCAAATTATTCAAATCCATTTCTTTCGGCACAGATGAATTCTTTCAGGTTTTCCAGAATTGAAAAATGTGGTATGGCATTTTCTACATCAAAGCTGGTGTTTGGTTTTTCATACTGGGTAAATATTTATGACTCCTCATTATGTTCTTAGTGCATCACATATGTTGCACATTTTACAGTTTTCAAAGCTCTTTCATATATTATTTCACATTTAATTTACAACAGTTCTGTAAGATAGCACAGATATCACTAATGATTTGTAGATGATGATGAGACTCAGAAAGTTTCAATAAGTTTTCTGTAGTCACATAGCTAGATGTGTTGAAGTCAGGATCAGAACATAAGTTTTCAGATTCGAACCCAGGATACTCCATTCTAATATGAATTCAGAGAATTATTACTTGTGAAGGAGCAATGCATATCAGAAATCATATATTTTGCAATTTAGGTTGTGATTGTACCAGATAGCATTTTTACTTTTCATTTTTATCACTGTGACCTCTTGATAAAAGGAAATCTTATTGCTATTCTTTTCTTTGATTTCCTTAATAATTAATCTTATTTTCCAACAAGAATTTTAAGACCTAACTTAAATATTGTAATTAATGCATTGAGAGAATATATCGACATGATCTATTTTATGTCCTTTTTCAGTGTGGATACTTATGAATGTAATTTAACGTTAATTTCAAAATATTAAAATTTATTTTTTGCAGTTCCTCTGACTGAGTTTACACAGTCATAACAAGAAATGTTCACTTTTTCTACCGATTCTTGTGTTTCTTAAGACATATCCTTTTAACCTATCTTTGTCTTTAACCTATCTTTGTTCTTCTCAGTATGCAAATAAGTCCTAATATCATCTTATTGATATTGGCTCTTTAGAGCTACTTGACAAAATCTTTAGTCAAAACAGTATGTTTCCTTTTCTCAAAACCTGGGAGAAACTCAAAAAATGGCTTTTTATTCTCAATGTTTTTGAGATTTTAAGCTTAGTAGGTGTAAAGTAATAAATCATGTCCTTTTGATTTTTTAAAATTACGAATATCATAATGCAAATTTGATTTTTCTCCACAGAGCCCATTATATTAACTGATTTAAGCATATTTCCACCTCCCCATTTTTTGGTAGCATGTATATTTAGGAAAATAAAAAAAAGTCAATATTTAGGAAAAAATTACAAGCTAATTTTAACTAAAACACTTATATTGTATCTAATATCAACTAGAGTCTTGAAATTTGGTGATGTTCTCAAGAAAACTCAAGATATTAAATATGTAAAATGTTAGTAACCCATTTCACATCAGTTTTCTATGTCTGTGTGAAATGAAAAATGAAAATAGGTCGGATATTAATTCCTCTAGGAACATTTGGAAATTTCATTTTCCTTTGTCCTCTTAGGTGGCCATCTTTGTGCTACAACTGGGCCATGCCACATTTCTGCTTACGGAGCCTGTGATCAGTGCGATGACAACTGGGGCTGCCACACATGTCGTGACTTCACAAATCAAGTATCTCTTGGGAATGAAAATGCCCTATATATCTGGACCATTTGGATTCTTTTACGTAAGTTTTCCATATGTCTTCATTCATACATTTTGGGTGTGTATTTACAAAGTAAAATTTGGCTAATTATAATACTGAGATATTTCTATATTACAGCAACTTGTGTTTAAATATAATTTTTTAGAATATTTAAAATGTGGTTTAGGATATTAAAATAATTTAATGAGCAATATCTATTCATTTTTAAGTAATTCTTTATGAAAATTGAATATAATATTAATTTGGGCATGCTTAGAAAAAATAACTTGATTTTTTTTGTGAGCTAGATACATTGCCAACTTCTAATGGAAGCCATCTTCTGTGATTGTGGCTGAGTTTAACAATCATGTACTTGACCACATCCTTCCAATATTGTGAACCCTCGTATGGATCAAAATTGGTGTCTGGAGCCCCAATAGAAATCAGTTATTAAAAACCGCTTAAACCTGAAAGAGGAACGTGTAACTAGTTTCAACATATTATCCTCATAATAGTCTATTGACGTTGGTCTCTTTTTTGAAGCTGGCCTAAAATCTATGACTGCTTAGGAAGTCACATGTTATTGAAGCTTTATAAGAAAACTACGCCTTGTTAATTAACCAAACTCTAAGTTATATAATTTTATGTTGTAGAGAAGGGAGAACATTTTTCTTCTACTCTTGTAGGTTCTCAGCTATGATCCCTGTAACAAAAAAACAGATTAACAAGAGAAAAACAAACAAAATAAAACAGAAATTTGTTAACATATATACCTTATATATACATAAGAGAAACTCAAGGATGAGTAACTCAAAGGAGGTGGCTAGAATTTGGGCTTATATAACATCTACCTCTCCCATTATCCACCCCCTTTTCTGGTAATCACTAGTCTATTGTCTATGTCCATGAGTCTCTGTTTATTTGTCCTCTTTGCATGTTACTTTTAGGATCATATCCCACATATAAGTGATCTCATGTGATTTTTCAATTTTTTCTTTCTGGCTTATTTCACTTAGCATGATTATCTTGTGGTTAATCTATGTTGTCCCAAATGGTACTATTTCATCTCTTCTTATGGCTGAATAATATTCCATTGTGTGTGTGTGTGTGTGTGTGTGTGTGTGTGTGTGTGTGTGTGTGTATCACAACTCCTTTAGCCAATTATCTATTGTAGGACACTTCAGATGCTTCCATGTCCTGGCCACTGGGAATAATGCTGCTGTGAACACTGGTGTGCAAATGTCTTTTCAATATGGGTTTCAATATACCCACTAGAGGGATTACTGGATCATATGGTAGATCAATTCTTAGTTTATATCAATTTGCAGTCCCAACAGCAATGTATAAGGGTTTCTTTTTCTCCGCATCCTCTCCAACACTTGTTATTACTTATCCTGTTGATAACAGCTATTCTAATAGGTGTGAGATGGTACCTCATTTTGGTTTTGTTTTGCAATTCTCTAATAGCTAGTGATCCTGAGCATGTTTGTTGGTCATTCGTATGTCCTCTAGGGAGAAATGTCTGTTCAAATCCTCTGACCATTTTTTAATTGGATTGTTTTTATAGTTGTTATTCTTGTTATTGAGTTGTATGAGTTCTTTGTATATTTTGGATATTAGGCCCTTATCGGAGGCATTGCTTGCAAATATATTTTCCCATTAGGCTGGTTGTCTTTTTACTTTGTTGACAGATTCTTTTGCTGAGCAGGAGCTTTTCAGTTTGATGTAGTCCCATTCATTTATTTTTGCTTTTACTTTCCTTGCCTTTGAGATCAAATTTGTAAAATCCTCTTTAAATCCAAGATCCATGAGTTTAGTTCCTATGTTTTCTTCTCTGCAACTTATTGTTTCAGGTCTTTTATTCAGGTCCTCAATCCCTTTTGAGTTAATTTTGATATGCGGTGATAGATAACAGTTTAGTTTTATTCTTTTGCAGGTGATTTTCCAGTTTTCCCAGCACCATTTATTGAAGAGGCTTTCCTTTGTCTACTGTATGTTTTTTACTTTTTTTGTCAAAAATTATTTGCTCATACAAACATGGTTTTACTTCTGGGCTCTCAATTCTGTTCTACTGTTCTTAGTGTCTGCTTTTCTGCCAATACCATGCCATTTGGATTACTCTCACTTTGTAGTATAATTGAAGTCAGGCAATGTGATGCCATTAGCCTGGTTCTTTTTTCTCAGGATGAC
This sequence comes from Macroglossus sobrinus, assembly GCA_004027375.1. Lineage (NCBI taxonomy): Eukaryota > Metazoa > Chordata > Mammalia > Chiroptera > Pteropodidae > Macroglossus > Macroglossus sobrinus. Next base: position 294,158 of record PVKZ01001281.1, read on the forward strand.
TTTGGAAGTTCAGGGTCATTTGTGTTTCCATACAAATCTGATTTTTGTTCTACTTCTTAAAAAATGCTGATGAGATTTTGATGGGGATTGAATTAAATTTGTATAATGCTTTAGGCAATAAGGTAATTTTAGCTTATGTTGATTCTTTCTATCCCAAAACAGAGAATATCATTTCATTTCTTTACACCTTCTTCAATTTCTTTTAAGAGGGTTTTATAGTTTTCATTATATAGGTCCTTCACATGTTTTGTTAAATTAATTCCTAGTTATTTTATTCTTTTTGTTGCAATTGTAAAAAGAATTATTTTTTCCACTTCTTTTTTTTTGACACTTCATTATTAGAATACAGGAATGCTATGGATTTTTAAGCATTGATTTTATATCCAAAAACTTTACTGTATTTGCTATTGTTTCAAATGGTGTTCTTATGGAGTCTTTAGGGTTTTCTTTAGAGAGAATCATGTCATCTGCAAAGAGTGACAGTTTAAATTCTTAATTTCCTATTTAGGTGACTTTTATATCTTTCTCTTGCCTAATTGCACTTGCTAGGACCTCCAATGTTATAGTAAATAAGAGTGGTGATAGTGGACAGCCTTATCTTGTACCTGATCTTAGAGAAAAGTTTTTTAGATTTTCACAATTAAATATAATGTTGGCTGAGTGTTTGTCATATATAGCTTTTATTATGTTTAGATATTTTCCTTCTATACCGATTTTGTTAAGTGTTTTGATCATAAATGAATACTGTATCTTGTCAAAGGTTTTTCTTCATCCATTAATATAGTCATATAATTCTTATTTTAAAAGTTGTTAATGTGTATTGCATTAATTGATATGTGTATGTTGAAACATCCCTGTGCCACTGAGATGAAGCTCACTTGATTGTGGTGTATAATCTTTTTAATATGTTGCTGTATTCAGTTCACTAGTATCTTATTTAGGAGTTTTACATCTGTGTTCATGAGAGACATTGACCTTTCTTTGCTTTTCTTTCTTTCTTTTTTTCGTCTGTCTTATCTTACCTGTTTTTGGTATCAGAGTAATATTGTCCTCATAAAATGAGTTGGGAAGTATTGCCACTTTTTCGATTTCTTGGAAGAGTTTGAGGAGACTAGGTATTAAATCTTCTTTGAATGTTTGGCAGTATTTACTGGTGAAGCCATCTGGTCCTGGACTTTTACTTTTTGGGAGGTTTTTGATAATTATTTTAATTTCCATACTGCTGACTGATCTATTTAGATTTTCCATTTCTCCTTGATTCAGTCTAGGAAGATTGTATCTTTCTAAGTACTTGTCCATTTCTTCTAGATTATTAAATTTGGTGTTATGTACTTTTTCATAGTATTCTTGCATGATCCTTTGTATTTCCGTAGTGTCTGTTGTAACTTCTCTTCTTTCATCCTTGATTTGTTTATTTGTGTCCATTCTTTTTTTTTTTTTTTTTTTTTTAGTGAATCTAGCCAGGGGTTTGTCAATTTTATTAACCTTCTCAAAGAAATAGCTCTTTGTTGCATTTATTTTTTCTATTGTTTTTGTTTGTTTGTTTTCAATTTTATTTAATCTTGCTTTAGTTTTGATCATTTCTTTCATTCTTCTGACTTTAGGCTTCATTTGTTCATCTTTTTCTAGTTTTTTAAGGTGAAGCATTAGGTTGTTTATTTGAGCTCATTCTTGTTTTTTGAAATAGGCCTGTAATGATATGAACATTTCTCATATTACTGTTTTTGCCATTACTATCATTATTATTCATTTCTATGTATCTCTTGATTTCTCTTTTTATTTCTTCTCTGACCCAGTCATTCTTCAATAACATGTTGTTTAATCTCCACATATTTGTTCTTTCCTTTTACTTTTTACAGTTGATCTCCAGCTTCAAGGCATTATGATCATAGAATATGGTTGACATAATATCAATCCTATTATAATTGTTGAGTCTATCTCTGTGTCCTAGTACATGGTCAATCCTTGAGACTGTTCCATGTGCAGTAGATAAAAATGTATAAACAGCTGTTTTGGGATGGAAAGCTCTGTAAATGACAAATAGGTCCAATTGATCTAACATATCATTTAAGGATGTTATTTCCTTACTGATATTCTGTTTGGATGATCTGTCCGTAACGGACAGTGAGGTATTCATATCCGCTACTACAATAGTGTTTTGGTCTGTTTCTCCCTTTTGTTCTGTTAATAATTGCTTTATATATTTCTGGGCTCCCTGACTGGAAGCATAAATATAATAAATTTTACGTCTTCTTGATGTATGACTCCCTTTATCATTATGAAGTGTGCCTCAGTATCTTTCTTTCCCTTTTTTATTTTGAAGTCTATTTCATCTGATATTAGTATTGCTACTCCCACTCTTTCTGAATGCTATTTGCTTGAAATATCATTTTCCACCCTTTCACTTTGAGTCTATATTTGTCTTTGGAACTAAGATGTGTCTCCTGGAGGAAGCATATGGTTAGGTTTTAGTTTTTGTCAACTCTGTGCCTTTTTATTGGTGCGTTCAGTCCATTTACATTTAGGGTGATTATTTAAATCTGAGGTTTTCCTATAGATAATTTATCTTTTGTTTTCTGGTAGCTTGGCGTTTCCATTGTTTCCTTGTCCCTGTGCGTCTATTTAATTTTTTATTTTGATGAGTTTCCTGAATTTTCCCTCTAGTCCTTGTTTTAAGTTATATACTTTATTTCTGAAACTTTGGTGTGTGGTTACCATTACAAATATGTGGAAGATAGTTATCTATCTATCTATCTATCTATCTATCTATCTATCTATCTATCATAGTCCATTTTCTTCTGCTTGTGTCTTTTATCCATTCTCCTTTGTGAATTCGGATCTTTGAATTCTCCCCTTTTCTGTCATTGTTGCTGAATGTTCATTACTAACTTGCTAAGGCAAATATCTTCTTTTGTTTAAGCTTATAATGCCCTGTTCTCTTCCTGCTAGTCACCTTACTTATGTATTTTTTTTCTTCATTTTGCTTTAGAAGATCTGACTGCTGTAATGCAGGCCTTGTATTGAAGAATTCCTTTAATTTTTGTTTGTCTGGATAAGTCTTTATTTCTCTTTCATATCTAAAGGAGAGCTTAGCTGGATACATTATCCTTGGACAGTAGTTCCTTTCATTTAATAGTTTGAATATTTGATTTCAGTATTCCTGGCTTGTAAGGTTTGTGCTGAGAAGTCTGAGGATAATTCTTTCTTTGTCATTGATATTTGATAATTGTAATACAATATGTCTTGGAGAAGGCCTTTTAGGGTTGAGATAATTGGGTGTTCTATTGATTTCTTGAATTCCAAACTCGAGCTCATTCTTTAGATTTGGGAAATTCTCATCAACTATTTGTCTGAAAATGCTTTCTAATCCCTACTCCTTTTCCTCCACTTTAAGAATGCTTATATTTCTTATATTTCCTTTTATATATTTTATATTTCCTTTTCTGGTGATATAAGCTAGTTCTTGTATTACTCTTTCATAATTTTTAATTCTTTAGTTTCTCTCCTTCTAATTTTTTTCCTAGATTTTGTCTTTGATATTATTGATTATTTTCTCCATTAGGTCAGCTTTATTTCCCAAGCTTGCTATTTCATTTTTCATCTCTTTCATTGTGTTCTTCATTTCCAAAAGATCTATTTGGTTCTTTTTGAGAGTTTCAATCTCCTTCTTAAAAACTCATTCTGTTGATCTAATTGTTTTTTCAGTTCCTGAAATTGTTGATATGATTTGTTTCTGATCTCCCTGAGTTTTTTCCAAAGTACCATTCTGAATTCTGTCATTTAAGTTGCACATTTCTATGTCTTTAAGCTTATTTTGTGGAGTTTTTCTTTTTCTTTCTCAGCTGCCTTTTCATCTTGGTTGAATGGACCATGGTGTTTAATGGACTATTTCTCCATCTGAGCATTAATGAAAGTGTATTCTGATTTTTTTTTCAGAAAAAAGATTTATTATATAAAGGTCTGTCTTTAGTCTGTTGCAAAGAAGGCATTTTTTCTTTTGGTTTTCAGTTGGTGGCCTCTAAGCCTCTTGGATCCCTGCTTTATATAAAGTCTCAATAATGTCTTTTTTTTCCTTATATATATTCAATTATGCTCACTACCATCAGTCTCAGTCTCTGTCAGTGTTAGTGACAGTTTTGGGTAGCATTTTCTCAGATTCTACTGGAGCTCCTCGATGTTCAGTCTTGAAGTATATGGGGTGAATGACCCTCTATATTAGGGTGTGGGGGCTGTGGCTTAGCCTCATATAACCACGGTTAGTAATAATAAACTGTTGCTTCTCTGCTGTCCTACTTCTCTGCTTTTTTCCTTTATGCCTGGGTACTGCCACTGAGTGAAACTCAGAGCTCTCTTAGGCAGGGTTGTTCAGGGAACCTGCATCACCTTCTCCCCTCCTCCTCTTCCTGCAGGGAGTACTAGCTGTGAAAGGCAGCTTCCTTGTTTCTCCCAGTGTACCTCCCAACTCTTGGGGTTCTGACCTGTGGTAGCTCTTATGCTCAGATCTCATGCTCAGATGTGCTTGTGTTCAGGTTGGTTGTTTTTATTGCATTTTAGATATTTAGCTTATTGATTTTTCAAGGGGAGAGATCTGGGGAAATCTCTCACTCTGCCATGTTTCTCTGAATTCTAATTATTTCATTAAGATAAATTCCTGGTAATAGAATTACTGGATCAAAAAGTTTATTTTTGCAAAATTTTATTCTAAAAAATTGTTGCAATTAATATTTTACTTTTACCTTATCATTGTTAACTCCAATTAATGCTATTTCTAAAATATAACATGGGTGGAAAATATCATTACTTCTATGTAAATGTTTCTCTACTAATTGATAAAGTTGTTAATAAAGATTTTAATTGGCAATACAAAGCTTAAAGCTGTTTCTGAATTTTTGTTATTTAGGTAATACCTTGCTCAATGATTCACTCATTATAGAAAGCTTACAAATAAATCAAGAATATTGGAACTGGTCCTGGAAGCAACATGATTCCAAGCTCCAGATCAAACAAAAGCAGCCCAATGTGTCTGTAAGATGTCAGGTGACTGGCTGAGTTAAGATTTTTGGTGATGCAAGGTCTATAAAACAGAACCAAACCAACACTAGATTCTGCCTTGACCTCTTAGTTGGGAAATTTGTTCTCATTTGCACATGTGCAGTATAAGGAAATGTGAGCAGGTTACAAATTGGCCTCTTCAGATATATTCACATATATAGTAATCACACACAAATAATCATTCTTCCTTGTGTCAAAGAAGCATGGTAGCCTGGTATGGGACCAACATTTTGTCTTTCAGCTTGTTTTTATGAGGGCAAAGTGCATAAAATGCTACATTAAAGTGTTTTGTGTATGATTTTTCACCCATTTTGTTTTCTTGTAAGATAAAGAGTGCAAGCTACTTTATTTTTGCCTTGTAAGTCAAACACTGTGTGATTCCTGAGGGAGGAGATTTTTTTTGTAATTTCTCACTCTGAAATGGAATCAGATTTAGAAATCTTTTTAGATGATTGACTTTAAATTCATATTATTCAGTTGGTAGAGGTTTCTATGCTTCATGTTATGGAAAATGGAGAAAAGTTGCTCTTGCTTTTCAATGTCAGAGAGCCCTGTACTGTTAGGTTAGAATGGTGCTTTGGTTTTTTGATGGGGTTTCAAAATAAATGCTGATATTTCAGTGTAAAAAACTGTGGTGATCTGAACATTAGATTAATAAATTTTGCATTATGCATAGCTGACACTGGGACATTTGGAAAGTGAGCCTTTGTGTAGAATTTGATGATGATAATATAAATCTGAACTTACAGTTGGGTCAGTTAAGTGGAATGTGAACTAGCAGAGCTGAGCTCAGACAAAGATATAGAACAGAGGACAAAACAGAGGCTGTGGTCATGAGGTCAAAGAACCTAAAGGAGAGTGAATTAACACATTTTGGGATTTCACTCTTTGACCATGTTTTCTGCTTTTGAGTTTTCAGAAATTTTACATTCTTTTTGAAAGCTATCCAGGCTTGTGAGAAAAATATATATATTACTGATACTCCTTGGAACATAAATTAATATCTAGAATATTTGAGACTCTTTTGCAATGAGCCAGTCACCACTCCTAATTGTCTCAGATGATATATTCATTTTTCTTAAAATACTGCAGGTTTCTCTAGTCAAAATGTTCATTAATTATTCTGATACTAGCAATCCTTGCTATCTGCTTTAAGAGAAAATACAGTCTTCTGTCTTTATCTTATTCTTGAGTCACTACAGTTTGAGGTCTCTATTTTCTGCCACTATCATGGTTTCTACAGTGTCTTCTTTCTGGGGAATAACTGATTCTGTGCTGCAAAAATAATCTAATTCTCTAGTTCAAATAACTAAAATCTCCATCTCTTTGGTTACTGTGGAATGGCCAGTATTCTTGCCTCAATGGAAATTTTTAGGGAGCAATTTGAATCAGGTACAGGTAGTGGTATGTGCTCAGTTCTCTCATAAGTCTTAAGAAATAGACATGGCATAATACTTTCTCCTTTTCTATATTTTGCATGCAGACACAACACATGCTGCTAATGCCAGCTAATCTCAGATTGTTAGGCCAATTTTTGTCTTCTAATGAAAACTGTTAACCAGCTTCTTAAAGTGAGGGAGTTCTCTCAGAAGTGTTAACCCTCTTAAAGCTTTCCACTGTTGTTTAGAGTGCTTCTTCTAGACTTTCTGAGGTCTTCATATGCAAAGGGAGATGCTGGAACACTGTCATTATTCCCTTATTCCCCCAAAAAGTAAATAGTATCAGGCCTAATTTATCTTTTTATATAGCCTTTGTAAATTCCTTCATATGCAATTTTAACTTTTCTCCTTGTTCTTCAAGTTTTATCTCTAAATTTCTATACTTTTAATGAAACTATCTTTCTTTTAAAACTATTGCTATTTCTTAATGAACTTTAAAGTATTGCACATTCTTTTTTAGTTATATATTGGGTAAATATTAATGTTTTTCTCTAAGATAATGTTTAGCTCTGGTGATTTTATTAGGACCCATACAATCAAGTAAACACTAATTGATTTGTCTTTTCCTTAGAAAGTGGCAACAGCAGAAAGAACTTTAGAATTTTAGAAGCCCAGATTCAGATCATAGCTCTAGCCTTGGCCAAATGACCAAGTATCTTTGACTTCTCGTGTCCTGTTTTATAAATTGGTGATAATTGTATCTATTGGGATTCATTCCTAAAATGAATTATCTTTTTACTAGTAATGAGTAGTTGGATATGACAAATAATAGATTTTTAAAAGTGCTACTTGAGCATTAGTTACTAATAGGACTGTTAATCAAATAAAGCTAAATAACAAAACAGAGATATCTTTTTTGGCAAATTGTAAATAAAGATGGACTTCAAAATTTATAAAACTTTTAAAACTAAATATATCTGCTATTAATGAGGGTAGGTCATGAGAATTTACAAAAGTCTATAATTTTTGCTTAATTTTTATTTTAAAATATTTCAGTCTATTTAGTTTTATTCACCTATTCTTACATTAAAAACAATGCTGCAGTGTATTGCAATATATTTTTAAAAGGGGGTCAAATTATAGTGATGGAAAGAAATTTAACTTTGGGTGATGAACATGCAAAGCAATACACATATGATGTATTATTGAATTATGCATGTGAAACCTAATTCTATTAACCAATGTCACCCCAATAAATTTAATAAAAATAAATAAAAATAAAAATGAGCAGGAGCAATATTACAAAGATCATTTCTGGTTTGGGACCTTGGCTCTCCAGCTAAATTGTTTATTTTTGTTCTTAAGATTCAAATATATGACTGATAGTTGGTTTCTCATTCAGATAAGAGAGAAAAGTTTAATTATAAAATATTTTTTAAATTGGAAAATGATGACATATTTTTTATTAGAAAGAATATTTTCCCCAAAAGGCATGATAAGAATTACAAAAATTCCTAGTTCACATTAGTACATGTGGATTTCTTCAAGATGGTGCCAGTGTCTCAACCTATAGTAGTAGCCTATGGTAAGTTTGGCAAAGCTATTTTTGCTGTCATAGCTTTGGGTACTGTTATAAATAATTATGAGCATTTCCTACACAAAACCTAAGAGCTCTAGACAAAGTTGACAATGTACTCAACTATCTTTTCTGAAAGTTTTTATTTCCTTTCTTAAAACTGAGACGTTTCAGAACTGAAGAACAGTTTTATTCTCACCTCCATCCCTACAATATAAACAAAGCACTTTTCTAGTTTGGACATCCATGAAGGCTGCAAAGTAGGAATCAAGCTAATAAAAGGGATGAAACATTAGAAGGAAATAAGAGCAAATGAAACATTTTTTTTTATAGAGAATGAGATCACAATTAAATGTATACAAATGAGGTTTATAAGTAGAGAACAAATCTCCTTTGAAGACATAGCCCCTTTGGAATTTCTAAATCAAGAACATGCTTTGATGGTTTATTGAAAGATCATATTTTCTCCTCAGTTATTGTGACATTTGTATTGTGAATTATAGGGATGTTTAATATGCCCTGAAAAATGGACAGCTTAAATTAAAGGGAAGATAAAAGAAATCTGCAGCTTGATTCAATAAGTGACTCAGAATAGATAATGTGGCAGGTTTAATTTTGATAGAGAACAATTATGTAGGAATTTGTAACAAAGGTTACTTTGAAATTCTAAATTAGAGGACAACTATTTTTTCAGTTCAACCATTTTGAACTAAACTCTCTCCATCTCTCATGATTCACTGAAAAATGCATCACAACAAAATCCAGTGCTCAAATAATTCAAGTTAAACTTAGTTTTCTAAACAGGAGATGGCTGGATGCCACCTGGGTTTTGGCACGATTGGTTGTGTAGTTGGTCCAAGTGTGTTTCGTGTACCCATATTGTCTCTAGCCATTTAACATACCATCCTTTCTCTAGATAATATTTTGATAGGACAGTTAATTTGTCCCTTAAAGTAATAATGAATGATTTTATTCTCAGTGTGACAAGCAGTTATCGATCAGAAATTTGCATATAAGAATGTAAAAATAATAGAATGTTTTGTTTTTTTTTTTTTACTTTGGGTGTTTTGTTTGTACTCAAGAAAACCCAACCTGGGGTTGAGATTTAAACTTAATATTTTTCTTGCTTTTCTATTTGTCTATACTACTTGAGGAAGTGGAGGGACTTGGGAAGCTTGATCTTAACAATACCGATTCTAAAATGTTTAATGATATAAAGATGTAGGCAAAGTTTAGAGGAGAGATACAATTCTTAGGAAAAGTGAAAACTTGTACCAACATCAATATGGAAGGATCAGAGATGAGTTTCAGGATCCCTGATTAGGAATCTAGGAATCTAGGTATCTAAATATGCTTAGAGGTGGAAATCAAATATGTGATAGAGTAAAGAGGAAACAATGCTTACCTTGTATTAATCAAAAAATTAAATGACTCATTACATATAAGATGGTTAGTTCCTCCACTCTTCTAGAAAATAATGAAGTCTAAATAGTCTAACCCATTCTTTCCACCTCAGTCTTCTTAACCCACATCTACTAAGGTAGGGAAAATATGAAAATTCCTCTCTGTTCAGGGTGGAGAGAAGGAGTTGGGTGAATGCATTATATAGATACAAGTAGACTTTTGAAAAAGGTGTATATGCTAAGAAAAAATGATCACAGTTCCTGTACTCACAGATTTTAGAATCAAATTGAAAGACTTTATTGCTTCTCTTCTACTGACATGATTCTGCTGCTGATGTTGAAAGTACAAAGCCAGGGGTGAGGAGAGCTTGTTTGCCTGAGAAGAAGCAAGGTATCACTGAATCTTACCACTAACAACCAAAATCATAGACTGCATGCTCCTTCAAAGATGTGGCATCTCCTCTCTATCTCCCAAGGACAAAAGAAGCACAAGAAAAATTTGAAAAATTATTTGCTTTATTGAATGAAGAGAAGAGGGAACAAAACATTGGTAAAATGGTGAATGTGTTGGTTTAGGGTTCAGGGAACCTGTGTTCATCTTGACTCTGTCACTCACAAGCTAAATAGTCAGTAGTCTTTTGAGACTTGGATTGTATATCTGTCATGAATATGTGATTGATTTCTAAGGCCTTTTCTGGTTCTGACAAGTGTCTTATAAATATTGCCTTTGTTAGGCACTTTAGTGGAAATCCTCATCATAGTTGTCCACCATGCCTATTTATCTATGATAGTTGGCCATCTCTTTTAATAGTACTAATCATTTAGTAACTGTTACTAGAAGCTTTCTGTTTAGTCTCATTTTGTGTTTTAAAATACTTCTATCTTCATTAACTTGAAGAAAAGGAAGTTTACTAGGACATATATATATAATTCCAAAGGCATAAGTTCTAACTCCCCTTTGCCCTCTGTATTAGTTTGTTAGGGCTGCCAACAACAAACTCATAGACTGGGAGGTTTAGGCAACAAAAATATATTTTTTCTTACAGTATTGGAGGCTGGAAGTCAAATATTAAGGTGCCAGCAGTGTTAGTATTCTCTGAAGCCACTCTCCTCTCCTTGTCTCTTCACTACCACCCTGCTTCTTCACATGATAGTACCTCTGTGCATACACATCCCTGGTGTCTCTTTGTATACCTTAATAACTTCTTTATATAAAGATACCAGTCAGATTAGACTAAGACCTACTTTAATGGCTTCATTTTAACTTATTTACTTCTTTAAAGGCCCTATCTACAAATCAAGTCACATTATGAGGTACTAATGATTAGGGCATCAGCATATGAATTTTAGAGGAACATAGTTGAGTTCATAATATGCTTTTTGAGTTGTCCCAGAAATGAGATGTATTTGACTTGGTAACTGTATTAGTGGCTACTGTAGCAAGTTACCACTAATCTGGTGATTTAATACACAGAAATGTATTCTCAGATTTCTGGAAGCCAAAAGTCCAAAATCACAGTGTCAGCAGTGACATGCTCCCTCTGAAGTTCTAGTGGGAGAATCTTTCCTTGTCTCTTCAGACTTCTGGTGGCTCTGGCATTCTCTGGCTCATGTCTACATCACATGAAGCTCTACCTATCTCTTCACGGACTTCCCCTCTTTGTTCACATCTTCCCCACTTATGTCTCTATGTCTTTGGGCATAGATTATGCCCAAAGTGTTTCAAACTATAGTTGGAAAACATGGTAGTAAGTATGTATAAAGTGCTACCATTTTTTTCTGGAGATATTCCTGGTTTTGTGGTTGATAACTGATTCAAACTCATATATTGGTAATTAAGACTTGTAGATTATAGATTAATACTTTATACCAACTATAAAATAGCATACTGACAGATTTATTAAATTTTGTTGATTGTACTATCATTATGTTATTTCTTTAGTGAAATACAAACTTATTTATGACAGATTATTAATACAACAGTAGCACAGGAATGACAAGTAATAATACTAAAGGGTTTACATGTTTTTTAAAGCCCTGTATCCATTCTGAAATACTGGGATTAGCACTTCAACATATACATTTTGTATGGGGGGAACAATTCAGCCCATGACAGTATCAAACCATATCTACTTATTTAAAATCTGCTTTTTCCACTTAGCATCATAACAGGAACACCATTCTGTGTCAATAAATATACAAATTATCTAAAGTTGTGTGTTTAATGAATGCAGATGCTTTAAATGCATATTTAACCTAGTGAATTGAACCAGTTCCATTATTGCTCTACTATTAAATATAAGTGGTTTCAATTTCTTTTTTTTTTTTTTTGCTATTTTAAACAATGCTTCAGTGAATAGCCTTGTAACAAGTTCTTGTCACATAAGTTTAACTATGTTCAGAGCTTAATTTTCTTGAAGTGGGGCTCCTGAGGCAAAGGATAAAATGTTTAAAAAACTTTTGATACATTTTATCAGATCACCAAAAGATTATTGTTTGAATTTACAATTCTTTGCTAGTGTAGTTGAGCTCTTTGTTCATTGTATTTTTGTTAATAGTCTATATTTTCTGCCCATTTAATGTCTACATTTTCTAAATTTAATTTTTTATATTTAACCCTTTTTTATCTAAAATTTCTTTTATTTTGCTTAATTTTTTTCAAACATTGTTTATTAGATAATTTTTTCTACAACACAACTGGTTTATGTTTCTGGGCTTTTGTTTGTTTTTAAGTTTTTCTTGTATATTTTCTACATGTCATGTTGGTACCACATATATGGTAGTATAAACCTACCTATATTATTCTCTTCCAAAATTTCTTGTGAACTTAATATTATATATAAATTTGATTAGCTTTATGTTAATTTCTAGATAATAAAATTTCAGTTTGTTCTTTATATATCAAACTGTCCTGTGGACCTAAGGTTGGATTTATGCTAATTATTATTTTTCCCCTTTGGCACTCAATTTAAGGTTCTTTAAAAATCTTTCATCCTATTTTTTTATGTGACTAGATCATATGTTTATATAATTATGAACTAGATCTTAAGTTGTTGACCAAAATGTTATTGGTGCTTAGTTGGATACATATATATGAGTTTTCAGATTTAAAAAGGGCTTTCGATTTATTCTTTCTTTTGACATCATTCCCACATTTATCTTACTTTTCTGCCAAGTCAGAAAAGTTACCAAAGTTGAGTGTCATATATTAATGTATAATATCTTCTTCTTAGTTACAAGCAAACTTTTTGACATAGGCCTAATTTCAAATAGACTGGCTTACTTTTAAATAATATTTTTTTAGGAAGTTACACATTCTTCTCACATTCTATGCTCAAAATTTTAAAATGTACATTTTATACAATGCATTTCTCCCAGAATCCTTATTCTTCTACGATCCACAACCTGGTTAATTCCTGTTTATCATCTTTGGGGAAATCTCTCCTGACCACTAACACCTCTAAGACACATATACATCAGGTGCTCTATAACATCATACTGCACTAATTTTACTTTAATTAGCAATTTATACACTAGACTATAAGCTTCATGAATACTAGACTTAACTAAATTGATCATTGTTGTAGACCTTGAACTGAATGTTTGGTGTAAAGTATGTGGCAATAAACAAATAAAATACTGAATGACTGAGAATATAGTAATGTTTTACATTAAGTCAAATATCTGATATCAGCTAAATACAAGCACTTAACTCCTTTGTGTGTGGCTTGTACATGTGTATGTTTGATTCTGGGGTTTGAGGGAGAGTAATGAGGTTCAAGGTTACCTATAGTTTTCTCAGTTTCCTTAATGATGAATTTACATGTAATTAATAAATTTTAGCATCTTTGGCCATTGACGTTGCTGAGAAGGAGAAAAGTCATTGTCTCTAGTAGTGTCCTTATGCTGAAAAGAACAATCCCTGGGTTTGATGGAAGAATCGAGGGCAAAGAAATTTACTACATGAAAATGAGTTAGAGCTTTGCACAGATCACCATTCTACATTCCACCTTTCTATCCTACAACCATTAAGATGTTTTGTAAGACATCTTTGAGTTCACTGGGGGACAGATTTCAATGTTGTTATATCGTAGATGACCCTCAATTTTGTTTATATTTTTTTCTCATCACTGTAGATTTATGCATATATCTTTGAAAACATCAAATCTTTTAGACTGGAAGCACTACTCTTATCCTTGCTGAGCATTGTGGTGCTAGTTCTGGTTAAAGAGTTGAATGAACAGTTTAAAAGGAAGATTAAAGTTGTTCTTCCTGTCGATTTAATTTTGGTAAGTATGAAATCAACATCTAGCATTCCACCCTATAATGTTTGCCAGTTGTTGGGGGTACCTGCAGAGGTTCACTACATTGTCTACAGTAACCCACAACCAGTCCTGTCTCTCATTAAAATAGGGCTAATTTGTGTGGCTATATATTAATTTAAGAACAGGAATCATTTTGAGTCAATAATTTTAAAATGAAGGCACATATGTTTTCAGTTTACACAGCATTTCTCCTTTTGCTCATAATTTTTTTTACATTAATAAGAGAACATATAGCCTAAAATTTGAATAAGGATGAGGATGAGACTCAAAAGATCTGTTGTGATTTTCCTTAAAGCAATAAAAAGTGATGATAAATTCTGTTGATGTGGTATCTATAGGATATGCATAGAAATATTATCAATTTATAAATGTCCATTAATGGTTGGTAGATTTATTAACACTTTTTTTACTGACCTAATTTTGCTTTATTGAAAAGCTACTCATGATTTTCACTGGCCACGATTAGCTATCTAAGATATTTTTTTTTGTTGTACCTGACAAAGCAACAGATTATATTTTGCTCCTAAAATTAATGGCATTAAAAATACATTAAAAAATTTTAAGAGCCTCTACTGGGAACATTTAACTAAAAGCATTAAGTTGAAAAGGAAATGTTAATACAACCATAGTCAACTAAATTACTTATCATTAGTTTGTTTTAGTTTTTTTAATGGTCTTTGGGTTATACATGCATATGACAAGTTGTATCTAAATAATTTCACTTATTGAAATATCTGGTTAGCACATTAAAATCTGTCTCTATGGCTATGACTTATTTCTGCAGAACTAAGATAGATGGCTTTTTTTCATTTTCAATAAGCATCAGGTATCTTGTGGCTAAAGTGCATCTTCTTTTAGAGCTTACAATATTTTCTGACCTCATATAAATATTTTATGAAAATTATTAGCAATTAAATATATTAATTTGCTTAGGAATTTTTAATATATTAATATTTATAACCTAATCACCTGAATTTTTAACTACTACCTCATTTATAAAATACTATTATATCACAATATTTATAAATTTTAACAGAATTACCTTCAATATTTTGTTATCTTTTAAAAAAATTCTCAAGTGTATTTTACTTTTTAAATCTATTTAACATTTTACAAATCTCTGCAAATCCAGTTAAATATCACTGCAGAGAACAAAAAACATAATATAATATTATCGGGCATTAATTATTAGAATATTTCTTATTTTGTTAGTGTGATTTTGCCACATTGTTTTTCTAGCTATGAATATTATAAATAGATCATTGGTATGTCTCTTTTTAACAAAAATGTATAGTATATAAACAGTTGTAAGTTGATATTAAGCTGATAATATAACCATTTGAAATTTCTAGTTCCTATTACAATTATCAGAAGAATGAAAAGGGTTTGTGAAAATGGTGGAAAACATTAGGGTAGCGTGGCTGGTAACACAAAGGCTGAACTTGTTTAACATACATTTAAAAATAATTAGGGATACAGGAAGAGAACATGTGATCTTGCCTTTCATATATTCTATGTCATATATCATATAATGGAGTGTAGAGCACCTGAGACTTTATAGAGTATATTTTACATAAAAAAAACAACAAAAGCTTAAAATTTTAAAATATTTAAGGAGAATACAAATTATTATTGATTACTAACCTATTTACAAATGTTGATGCAATATTTCAAAGCATGATATTTTAAAAAAGCATTCCTTTATGTCACAAAAGACAAGTATTTAGGTTGGATTGTGATGTCTGCACACACACACACACACACACACACACACACACACGCCACTCAAATAGTCTGTGTTTTGCTTCTCTTCAAAATTAAACATATTTGGGTTGACAGATGGGGTAGGATATTTTAAAAAGACATTATTAAAATTAAGAGCTCTTAAATATCAGAGAGATTTTTGATTTTTAAAAATTTCTAGTTTTTAAAAATCTCTACAACTGCATTACTCTTGATGATTATGAAACACATGAAAAAATGTTACTTTTAAAAATAGTTTTTAAAAATATGTTTAAAAATAGTAATATTTTTTCTTTTTTCAAATGTAAACATACAGATTATTGCTGCATCATTTGCTTGTTATTGTACCGATATGGAAAACACATATGGATTAGAAGTAGTTGGTCATATTCCAGAAGGGTAATGTAGCTATTTTTCTAACTTTTTGCTTGTTTGTTTGTTTTTGATGGAGGAAGAGATTGGTGGTTAGTGGTATGGATTTTCTTTCAAAAGCCCTGTATGGACAAAATTCTAATTAATTTTTATTTTTAAATGATAAAACCAATACACGTATAGAGAAATAGTAACTTCTTAGACTGTTTATCAATAACTAGGAAAGTTGATAACTACTTTATACAGTATTACTTCATGTCAAAGATTTGGAAATTTATAGGAGTATTATTTCAAAAAAATGGAGGACATTGAACTTCCAAATTATAGTCATGCTCTGGAATTTAGTCTTCACCATTTCACTCAAATATTCTAATGACTATTTTTATTTTACTTGAAACATAGTAAAAGTACACATGCATTATCTGAAATAGAAAACCCATAGGTCTGGGTGGTAGATAATAGTGAGGGAAAGGGCATGGTTTCCTATCTGTCTTAAAGCCTTCCTCTGTACACTAAGGGGAAGTTTAACAAGAAGTGTTCACTCTAAAGGGCAAAATATTGTTTCAAATATAGCCTGAAAGAAAACAAAGACTCTTTTTTTGGAAAGAGGGGGAGTGTTATGGTTTATTTCTTTTTAATTGACTGTACACCAATATTTATAAATTTGGGGCAAAATTATAGTTGTTGAGTCCTCTATATTTTTACATTATAGTCCTGAATTTTGGTTCCTAACTACATTAAAATGGAGGAACAGTAGAAAAATTTCAGAGATTAAAAAGACAAAAAAATCTCATCTTGAGTTTAAAAAAAAGACATAGATGATAGAGTCTCTGTTCATCCCTCTTGCAACCAAGTTAAAGTTGTGACAGAAACATGGAACAAATAGCATGCATCACCTGGGACTTAGATGAACAAGCCCTATAACTAAGGAGAGAAAATAAGAAATCACCCTGCAATAGAAAGAAGTAGGGTGGGGCAAGGATGCAAGGCTGCCCAATTCCACGTGGCTGAGTGGAACAGAGGCTGTGGCAGCAATAGCCAGCAACTGCTGACACCTCTTAAAGGAGCTGCATTCAAAACCAGACTTTCATGGTGATGGACCTGCTTGCTCTGAGCACCAGCACCAAATCGGCTGTGTGAGGGGCACCAGGTACTTACAGGGGGGCACTGAGTTGTTGGAGTGAGGGATGGAGGTGAAGATCACTACTAAACAGAAGTGCCAATGGTATCCATTGTTCCTTTGTTGAGCCCTCTTCACTCCCAGTGTGCTGACCCAGCGCCACCATAGCTGAGACATCATCAGACTGGATAACAGAGGTCGCTGCACCCAGGGAATCCCTGAAACTCTGTCTCCCCAAACTCATGGCCTCACCCAAGCCACATCCAGATGTATCCTTGGCAAGTCCAGTGCTCCTTGATGAGCAGAACCAAGATTTACACTAGGCAGTTGGCCTTGGTTTCAGGCATGACCTCTTGAGGCAACTATAAGCATAGCATCTATGCATTGTTTGCTGAATCTTAACAGGTGGCCCTAGAGAGCACAAGCTGGGGCTAAACTTGGCCTGCAGCTGAACCCCTCTCAGGACTGTGCTACTGAACACCTAATACACAAAGCCACAAAGACCAGGAGACTTAGGAACTTTGCTTAGTACTTAGAAACAGAGACAGAAAGGCAACCAAAATGGGAAGACAAAGAAGAAGAAACCATATGAGAACAGAGTAATGGAGTCAAGCAATCTAAGATGCAGAGTTTAAAATACTGGTTATAAAGATGCTCAATGAACTTAGGGAAAGTGTAGATGAACTCTGTGAGAAGTTTAACAAAGAGATAAAAAAAACATAAAAATAGAAACAGAAATTATGAAAGGGAAACATTCAGAAATGAAGAACACCTTATCTGGGATGAAGAGTATATTAGACAGCATTAACAGAGTGGATAAAAAGGAGGCTCAAACTACCAATATAGGGGTTGAGGAGCCAGGCACACTCAATCAAATTGTCAAGGAAAAAGAAGCCAAGACTATAAGAAGCCTATGGGACACTATTAAATGTAAAAATATCCATGTCATAGGGGTACCTGAGAGAAAATAAGAAGTTGAAGAGCTATTTAAAGAAATAATGATGGAAAATCTCCCTTTCCTGGTGAAGGAGATAGACATAAAAGCCCAGGAAGCACAGAGAGTCCCCAAAAAGATGAAACCAAAGAGGCCCACATCAAGACACATCATAATTAAAATGCCAAAGGTTAAATACAAAGAAAGAATATTAAAAGCAGCGAGAGAAAAGTAGTTAGTTACCTACAAGGGAACACCCATAAGATTGGCAGCTGATTTTTCAAAAGAAACCATGCAGGACAGGCACAAAATATTCGATGTGATGAAAACCCAGGATCTACAACCAAGAATTCTTTATTCAACAAAGCTATCATTTGGAGTCAAAGGATAGATAAAGAGCTTCCCAGACAAAAGTAAGCTAAAGGAATTTATTGACAACAAGCCAGTATTATAGGAAATATTGGAGCAACTTTTTAATAAGAAAAAACATGTATTGAAAACTAGAATAAAGAAGGTGGTAACTACATTTCTATCAACAAGTACCACAAATGGAAATGTATTAAGTGCTCCAACCAAAAGACAGAGTGGCTGAATGGATAAGAATTCAAGACCCCTACATATGCTGTCTACAAGAGACTCATTTCAGATAAAAAGATATACACAGGCTAAAAAAGAAGGGGATGGAAAAAGATAGTGCCTTCATGGACATAGAAGGCTTGACTCCATTACTCTGAATGAAATGGATTGGATAGAGAAAGACAAATATTACATGATTTCTCATACATGTGGAAACTGAAGAAAAAAATCAGCAACAACAACAGAAGCAGATACAGAGAATATTTTGAGACCTACTAGATGGGAAGGGGGTTGGAGAAACAGAAAAACAAAAGGCAAAGGGATTAAGAGGTACAAGTGGATAGTTGCAGAATAAACATGTAGATGTAAAGTGTAGCATGGAGAAGATGATAAATATTATTGTAATAAATATGTAAGGGAAAGAGCAGTACCAGATTTAGTGAGGTAATCACTTTGTAAGTTCTGTAGATCTCTGATCACTAGGCTGTACAACTGAAACTGATATATTATTGTATGCCAACTATAATTGAAAAAAAAAACTCATTGAATTGTGCAATGTGAATATAAGCAGCTAATTTTTATTAGATTTTAATAAATTCAGAAAGAAAAATAAAATAAAATTTAAAAAAGTTCTTATCACAAGAAAAAACTAAAAAAAAAAAATCTGTCTTGAGCCTTTGTGTAGTTATAGGCTAATGATGACTATCTGAATCAAGTTTGGTTTTCTCAAGTGTTATCTACCTTTCGCCTTAAAAAATTAAGCTTATTGTTTTATTCTAGGTCAGCTTATTGTTATTAATAATTAAGCAACCTCAATTTTCATGAAATAAAAATTCTTACACTTTGAAATGGTGGCACCTATAGGACCTATAATGATACAAATTAATTTGTTTTAGAAATAAACTTTTACAAGTGGCTAAAAAATTCATGCCTCATCTCCATCCGCTCTAATTCTCCCTTACTTTGAGTGCTGCCTTTCCAGACCCAGCCTGTTAAGGAAACTGAGAAAGAGCATAATATTGAAATTAAATGGAGCTGAGATTGAATCCCGGCTTTACCATTTAGTCTGTCATTTAGATACATTACCTAACCTTTTTCAAAATGTTATATCCTTTACATAGCTAATATGAAAGAGCATTCTCCTTACATACTAGGTTTTAAATCAACTTTAATTCTCTTCTCTTTTTCTTCTATTTTGCCCCAGAAGATTTTGTTTTTTTGAGGAAAAGTAAGTCTCTCAAAGCATCATTGGGGGATAAATTGATGATGATACTTTGGTTCAAGTGGTTTTCAAAAGGCAATAAGACAATAACCAGGTATTAGTTAAAAGAAATATTTTAAATAGTTCTTTAAAAATGAGAAAGAGTTAAGTGTGGTCCCATGTTTTGTAACAGAGTGTAAATGGAACCTTTGTGCATATTTTTCTTAACCTATGTAATACATAGTTAAGTGTGCTGTGAAAGGATCACATTAAAAGCATAATTAAGATTATGAACGCAAGAGAAAATTTAGGGATTAACTCGAAAATTGTAGCTCATAGTCAATGAGTGTTTGCATACAGCATGATAGTATTCAAGGTTAGGAATACAGTGTCTAACGCCAGCCAAATAAATATTTGAAAAGTTTCAAATAAAATTAATTTCTAGGTGTGCTTTTGTTCTGATTCAGGAAATTTTTTTCTAGTCTGAGTTTCTGAAACGTAACCTGAATTCCTTGGGTGAAAATGACCAATGCATGGAGTTGTCTCTGTGGTGTTCCTTGTGATTTTGCTTTTCTACTAATTAATGTTGAAAAAAAGGACTTCTAAGGGCATGGCTACTTGGCTTTCTCATGGTTATTTTACTTATTCTATGTAAACTTCAGAGTCATTACCACACTTGAATTCATTGTAAGTTGTTTCAGAAATTTCATGAAAGTTGATGGTTTCATTATATTTCTTTTCACAGAATTCCTCGCCCTAAAGCTCCTTCAATGAATGTCCTCTCTGCTGTAATCACAGAAGCTTTGGGAGTGGCACTTGTAGGCTATGTGGCTTCACTGACTCTCGCTCAAGGATCTGCCAAAAAATTTAAATATTCAGTTGATGATAACCAGGTGGAGTATGTCCAATCCCCTCTCCACAGCTATTGTATCATTGTACTGTGTATTTCAAGATACTAAAAATGTTGTACTTATGAAAAATATAACTCGCCTAAATGTATAGAAATAATGGGTAGAACAAAACAAAAGACAAATCTCTAAATCATTCACAGAAAGCTAAAAATCTGGCCTTCATGGGTTGGTGTGCAATTTTATCTTTAGAAAAAGAGACATCTTAATTTTCTTTTTAATTTGCTTCTGGGAGAGTATCTAAATATATTTTTCATCGTATACTTTGAAAAATTATGGATTTTAAAGTGCAGTAGGTCTGCAGAGCTGGCTGCAGAATCCTGGTTACAAACACCGATTACCTCTGTCTAAATCTCACTCTGATACTATGTGTCCATAATTGTTTCTGTGCTCCAGTTTTGACATCTGTAGAAAAGCAGTTTCATTCATTCAACAGATGTGTATTGATCCTTACTAATGTACCAGGCACTGGTCTAGGAACAGGGATTATAATAGTATACATTATACTATGTATAATACTATGTACATAGTGTACATAGTATTAAGTCATGTCTTTCCTAATCTCAGAACCTTCCAGTGGCTTCCTATTGTACTTATATAAAAAGCCTCTTAACCAAGATTTACTGTATAAAGCCCTACATGTCTTGCCACCATCCCTTTTTGTCTCTGATATCGTATCCTTTTTATATTCTGTTCTAGTCACACTTACTGCTTTGCTTTTCCTTGAACCCACTAGTCATGTTTCTAGCTCAGGACATTTGCATTTGCTCTTCCCTTTTCTGGGAACTGTGTTCTCTCAGATATCTGCGTGCCTCTTTTGTTCAAATGTTTCTTTCTTAGGGAGGCCTTCATTGGTAAGCTAAAGTCCTAAACTCTAGATTTCTCACTCCCTCCTCTGCTTTACTTACCATATTCATCTTATTTATGATCACCCTTCCCTCACCAGAAAGCCAGTTCTATAAGGGCAGGAATGTTTGTGTTGCTTACTGGCAATAAGAGAGGCAGGAAAACATTAGGTTTTTACAATAATCCAGGTGAAATTTGTTGACTTGGACCAGGATGTAGCAATTGAAGAAATGAGAAGTAGATAGATTCTGGATTGTATTTGGATGCCACCTGAGAAAAAGGGGCGGCATCAAGAATATTGTTATGTGCCACTTAATGACAGGGATACATTCAGAGAAATATATTAGGCAATTTTGTCATTGTGCAAATATGACAGAGTGCACTTATAGAAACCTAGATAGTATAGTCTACTACACACCTAGGCTGTATGGTATAGCCTATTGGTCTTAGGCTACAAACCTGTACAGCATGCTACTATATAAGACCTCACGAGATTAAATCAAGCACAAGAAAAAAATGATACAAACCAGAGACGTGGTATACATGAGATTTATGAGGTTGCTATGGGCATAGCAGTGTATATTGTTTTACAACAAAATCTTTTTTAGTAAGGAGAAAGAATACCTTCTAAAATAATGATAAAAAGTGTAGTATAGTAAAATACATAAACCAGGGACATAGCCATTTATTATAATTCTCAAATTTTGCATATTGTAGGTGCTATATACTTTTATACAACTGGCAGTGCAGTAGGTTTGTTTACACCAGCATCACCACAAACATAAGTAATATGTTGCACTCCAATGTTACAATGGCTATCACATTACTAAATGATAGAAATTTTTCTGCTCTATATAATTTTATCGGACTACTCTAGTGTATGTGATCTGTCATTGACTAAAATATTGTTATGAGGCACAAGACTGTATCTGTAAAGCTTAGGCTCAAACATTTGGAATTTGGGATGTGGAAGAATGTGAGAGGACCAGGTTAGGTGTGGTACACTTGATTAAGTTTGAAATACCTGTTAGCCATCCAAACGGAGGTGGCTGAGTAGCAGGCTGGCTATATGAGTCTGAAGTTCATAAAAATGGTCCAGGC
Source organism: Macroglossus sobrinus (assembly GCA_004027375.1). NCBI lineage: Eukaryota > Metazoa > Chordata > Mammalia > Chiroptera > Pteropodidae > Macroglossus > Macroglossus sobrinus. The sequence continues at coordinate 316,694 of PVKZ01001281.1, forward strand.
TAGAGATAGAAATGTGGGAGTGATCAGTGTGTATTTTGGTAGATAATATATAGATAGAGAAATGGTGCAATATTTGTGTTTGGCTAGATGAGAAAGAACCTGTATTGAGAATTGGTGGCCAAGGAGGTGGGGGGGGAACCAGGAGGATATGAGGTCCTAGAAGAACCTAGAAGGAGACTTAAAGAGGAAGTGAACAATTGTGTCAAATGCTGATTTTAGGCAAAGTAACGTAGGAATTGACCATTGGATTTAGCATTGTGGAAGTCATGGAGTGGTGGAAACCAAAGCCTTGATTTCAGTGATTTAAAAAATAGGAGAGAAATTGGCAACAGATAACAAATATCTTGTACTTTCCTATAAGGTTGTTATGAGGATAGATAGAGATAGATAGAGATAGAGATAGAGATAGAGATAGAGATAGAGATAGAGATATGTTTACATTGATTAAATCACAACTAGTGGAGAGAACAGAAATTTAATACAAATGAGTTATTGACAAGTTATACCCGTGGTCTCTAAAAGTTGATTTGTTACTCTGAAATGATATGTTCTCTCATTATCAATCTTTTAGGAACTTTTGGCTCATGGCCTCAGCAATGTGATTTCTTCATTTTTCTTCTGCATACCAAGTGCTGCTGCTATGGGAAGGACTGCTGGACTATACAGCACAGGAGCAAAGACACAGGTACTTTATCGTCTAGCAGGGACAAAATAACTGCCATGCCTTTACTCTCCTTCCAGGAGAATAGTTAAGAGTGAGCTTCTCTCTAAAGTCCTAAAAATATTTCTACTTCTTCAGTTTTTTTCTCACTGGTTTTAAAGAAGTTTGTCTCTTTTGTCTTTCTTGTGAATGATCCTTCCAGAAACTCAACGCTTTCCGTTAGCTCTAAAAAAAATTCTGTACTAATGGCAGCTTTATTGTGGCAACCTTTGATCCAGAGCTCCCTCTAGTGGTACTCTGACCTTGTTTTTTGCTAAGCTTACCTTGAAACATTGCCATTTTTGTGCACTTCCTTTAAATGAAATAAAATAAATAATATGCAAATTAGTCACTGACATTGAAATTCAGGTATATGTAGATGTACATGTATATAAATTAGTAATAAGATGTCTGTGCGCGTTTGAGGTTAAAGAAATAATTATATATATATTTTTTGACATTTGAGTGGTTATTATATACCAGGTATTATGCTGGGTATTGATAAGATAAAAATGATAATAATGAAAATGTAGCAGTGATAATGATAATGGTATTGGTATTTGTGGAAGTATATATTGAGTTTTGTGCCAGGCATTGCCTGTCATACTTTTTATGTAAATGAACTCATTTTACCCTTTAGGCAACTCTGAAGGAAGTATAATTATTATTCTCAGTTTCCACATGATAAAAGTTGAGGAAAAGAGGGTTGAAGTAAATTACCCTGGTCACAGAGCTAAGGAGTTGACAGAGCTGGGATTTGAACCCAGATAGATTTATTCTAAATCTTGTGTTCTTAACTACTGTTCTATAGAAGAAAATTCATGTATATGTTAATTTAGAAATTAACATTAACAGCTATCTATTATTAAAACAATCCACATTTATTCAAAATCATAATTGAATAAATATTTATAAAACATTTTATGAGATAATTCAAACATTTATAGGAGATCAACTTATAGTAAGCCTTTTTGGAGGTGGTTGGAAGAATAAATTTAAAAAGGATATAGTTCTTGACCTTGGGGAGGAAGTAGCAGGAGAAATATGGGTAAATATATGTTAAAATATAACATAAAACTAATAATAAATTATTGATGAATAATAATTCATGGAGCAGAGGGGAATGTATAATGATTTGTCAAATAATTGCTGCAACTCATCAGCTAAGATGTGAAATCATTTATCCTTGTTTTACATGACGATTTAATCAAATTTTATGTAGTTAGTGACTTCAAGCATAAGTTTGTCACGTGTATCGGCATAAACATTTTACAAACTGTACTTTCTAATGTATCAGACCTAAATCTGAATGTTTAATAAGTAGTGTACTCAAGTATCATCTCTTACTTTAAAGATTTTTTTATCTATAAAATTCTAGCATTGTATAGTTGTTTCTACTTGGTTTCTCCTGAGGATGAATATATTAAGTTTCTTTTCTTCATGTTCAGGTTAGATAAGTATAGTGAATGGTTAAGGAAATGGATTTCAGAGCCTATGCTTATGTTCTGGCTCCACCACTGGTGGTTGGGTGACTTAGCTTACATAATTTGACCTCTCTAAGCTAAGAGGACTTGGCTATTAAAGTAATTATTTTAAGGACTAAATTATAAAGATTAAATTAAAGTAATTATAGAAGGATGAAGTGCATTAATACATACTTTTTTAGCACAATGCCTAAGCACCAAATAAATGCTCTTTCAAAGGTAACTATCACTAATTTTATTATTACTAAGTATTTTTATAATAAATATTATAATTATAATGAATATTATAATAAAATATTTTCAGAATTTTTTATTCAACATTTAATATTAAGATATTCTGGTTTGGTTGGGATGCAGCAAAACAGTTTCTAGTCTAAGTTGATCCTCCAACTAGCTAGGGAGCTTGAGCAAGTTAGCATCTTCATGATCACATGAACAGGGAAGATTGGAATAGAATCTTTAAGGTGTCTTCCTCCTTGAGTGTGTTCCATATCTGGGTTTCCTTAGGCATTTATTGCTTTTCTAGTTACTATTTTAGTAACAACAAACCCATCTAATTAATCTTTGTAACTTTCAATAATTAATTCTGAAAGATAATATGTTGAGAAAACATGGTTATTTTTAAATCTGGAATTTTTCTTTCTTTTTTTTTTTTCATTTGTCTAATTAATAGGGTAAGAATGGAGAAGAGACCTTTTCTGTTCCAAAGGTCATACATTCGAATGATTAGAACAACAGAACTTTTCTAAGAATTTTTCATTTAAGAGTTATTTTCTGCATGGTTTTCTATTTATCAGATTTCTGAAGAAATAAAAGAAATCTAATAAAACACTAGTTCATTGGAATGAGGCTTGGCAACAGAGTATTTTATAGTGTTCTGCTTGCTGAGATGGTCACTAATTTGTTCAACAATTCCCATTAAATTGCACAGAAAAAAAAAGGCAAAAGGATTAAGAAGTACAAATGGATAGTTACAAAATAGACATGGAAATATAAAGTGTAGCATAAGAAAAATAGTTAATAATGTAATAAATATGTAAGGGGAAAAAAGGGTACTAGATTTAGTAGGGTGATCACTTTGTGAGTTATGTGATTAGAGATCACTATGCTTACAACTGGAACATGTGTTATTGTATGCCAACTGTAATTGAAAAAAACTCATTAAATTGTAAAATGTAAATACAAGCAACTAATTGTCTATTAAATTTTAATAAAGATGAAAAAATTCACAGAGAAGGAATCTGTTATGTGCATATCCAAATCAAGGATGTTTTCCCATAGGAATCATTTTAGACTTTTAGCATGGCAACTGTTAAGTTTATGTGGGTATAACTTAATAACTGAACTGAAATGGTTTGATAAAGGCACTGGGTAAACCAAGTCTTGAAAGTTTTGTTCTAAACTGGCTATGAAACCAGTTTTCTGTGTGTCAAAACTTCATAAAACAATTTCTTAGGTAGCTCTGTATATTTAAAGGACTAGACTTATTCCCAGTAAATCAATCTAGAAGAATTAAAAACTCTTCAACCCTTAAGTTAAAGACTACTAACTAAAAAACCTTATATTTGTTGATTATTTCACTAATTGACTCATTAACTATTATAAATATTTCTTTAGAAAGTTATCTTTTTAAAAATACTTTTTATTTTTATGGTTGTCATACAATATTATATTAATTTTGGGTATACAGCATAGTGATTAGACATTTATATAACTTACAAATTGATCACCTTGATAAATCTAATACCCACTTGATGCTGTACACAGTTATTAAAATATTGACTATATTCCTTATGCTATAATTTACATACCCATGACTATTTTGTAACTACCAACATTTATTTCTTAATCATTACCCCTTTTTCACTTCCTCAAGCTCCCTCCTGTCTGGCAACCCTCAAAATGTTTTCTGTTTCTACGAGTTTGTTTCTGTTTTATTTATTTTGTTTTTAGATTCTACATGTAAGTGAAATCATATGGTATTTGTCTTTCTCTTACTCCATGCAGCATAATACCCTCTAGATTCATCCACATGTTGCAGATGGCAATGTTTCATTCATTTTTCACTTATTAATTAATTAATTATTTTTAAATTTATTTTTATGGCTGAGTAATATTCCAATATGTGTGTGTGTGTGTGTGTGTGTGTATATATATATATATATATATATATATATATATATATATATATATATATATATATACATACCCATATATATCACTTGTTTATCCATTCATCCATTGATGGACACTCAGGTTGCCTCCATATCTTGGCTATTGTAAATAATGCTGCAATGAACACATGGTTTACATGTCTCTTCAAGGCAGTATTTTGGGTTTCTTCAGATAAATACCCAGAAGTGGGATTACTGGGTCCTTCTATATCTCTTTTTAAAGCCTTTCTTTTAAAGTCTATTTTGTCTGGTATAAGTATTGTTATCCCAGATCTTTTTTTCACTTCCATTTTCATGAATATTCTTTTTATTCCTTGACTTCCAGTCTGTATCTTTCAGTCTAAAGTGCGTTTCTTGTAGGCATAATATTTTGTTTAAAAGTTCTTAAATAAAACCACCAGTTATTACTAAATTATCAGTTTAGTGTCAGTTTGATATGCACTGTAACTTTTTTTTATAGGCAATCTTTAGTTTTCTAATGACATTTCTCACAAAGAGATTTTTCCCCTTTATATGTTAGGGAGTGCTGGCAATAAGTTCCACTAAATATGGAAGAAACTTGTGTCTAGCTTCTTTCTCTTAGATAATAGTTTTGAGTTTTATACCTGCTGTTGCATATATTAATGGCCTGTTCTTTTGTATTGCTGAATGGTATCCTACTGTAATAATATACCACAATTTGTTTTTCTATTTATCAATTAATGGACATTTCAGCTTTTTACAAATTTTAGTGTTTATTAATTAAGCTTTTTTAAGTATTTACATATACATATTTGCATAGACATATGCTTTTATTTTTCTTAAATAGTTCTGGGATATATAGTAAATATATGCATAACTTCATAAGAAACTGCTAAACTGTTTTCAAAGTGTCTGTACCATATTCCATTTCTTCCATCAATGTCTGGGAACTTTAGTTGCTCTAGGCCCTTGCCAGCCCTTAATATTAATTGATTATTTATTTGTTTATATATTTCTTTTTAACTTTAGCCATTTGAATAGGTCCCGATTCCCTCTAATTTCTTTATAATGATATTCTAGGCAGCTTTGTGGTCTTTTTTTCTCCTGTTAGACTGATAGTTTGGCCCAGTGTTTTTATTTAGTAATAAATATTTGCTTATGTAAAATCAGGTTCTCCATCAAGTGGAGCACAGCTAGGAGTCTTGTGATTTGAAATGCCTTTTGTCAGCAGGTTTAGTTGGTTAGAACAAGATACTAGTGACTTTTCAGGATTAATAAAATTAATTCTGTTTCCCTGCAGAGACTTCTCTTATATTCCATATAACTGTTTCAGATGAGAGTTCTTCCTAACAAATAACTCTCTCTCAAAAAAAATTATCATCAGCAAAGAAAAACCCTAAGCTGAGTACTCAGTTATTACCGAAACGACTCCTAGGAAGCGAGGAGAGGAGTCAGACTGAACAACAACAAGCTAAAAGGCTTTTAATTAAAGTGCCACCTTCACTATAAAACAACTACAAAAAGCCATCAATGTAATGTTTGATAAAAGTTGATGATGTCCTATTCCTTAGTGTGGAATTACTTTTCTCTTGTCATTGACTTAATTTAATTGTACCAGTTTGTCAGCTCTTATGTTTGGGTTCTTTCAGTTGTGAAATATAGATAATGATAGTCTATGCAATTTAACAATCACATGCCAACAGTTTGTCTCTTCTAAACAAGATGAACTAAGAATTATATTTTCCTCCTATAACTTTGGAATAATAGGAAAGTTCAAGGTTTTTTGTTTGTCTTATATTTTACAGGTGGCTTGTCTAATATCTTGCATTTTCGTCCTGATAGTCATTTATGCAGTAGGACCTTTGCTTTATTGGCTGCCCATGGTATAGTAATGCATTTTCGTGATCTAATTTTTAAATTTACTTTTAATGAGAATTATTGTGTATTGAAATTTCTTTAAAAGAGTAACTTCAATAATCCTAATGTGTCACCTATTAATGATTCATGTGTCATTCATGTGAAAAAACTAATGGGTTAAGGAAGGAGAGGTGGAAAAAGATGGTGTTTGATAGGCAAAAAATGCAAGGGTACCATGACTGTTTTCTATTCTAAGGCTCTTGTATAAAAATACCATAGTGGAATTAGATTTATTTTGTGCTCATTTGGAGAGTAGAACTAGGCAATCTCTGTTTTAAGAAATAGACTTTAAAAATTTTTTATCAGAACTTGGGCTGTTAAAAAATGTATGCTGGGCAAGAGAGTAGGGAACAAAATGCATCTTGCTACCTTTGGCATATCTTTATAAAAAGTGACTCAGAACACTAATACCAGTGGTTCACCTTGCCTTTAATAAGTCTGAGGCATGAAAGTTACACAAGTAAAATCCTGGTCTTCATAGAGCCAGAGACAGTTTCAGTCCTTTTTTGTTCTAATTCTTCATTTATATAGTGAGATTAAATCATTTCCACTAAAAGACCTTTCAATAATTAAGTTCACTTTTCAAGAGAGTTATAAATACCTTCAGGTGAAACTATATAATTGATACAACAATTATAAAGAAATGCATATTATATTTAATTTTGCAACCAACAAACTTCAAATGAATGGTTGTAAATAATTATTATAAAGTTAAGAGGACATACAGCAATCACGACATTCACTCTTATCATTTATTTCTTTTCCCTTCTTCCTAATTTTTTAGAATGACACAAATTCTTTCCTGTGATTTTCTAGAATTGTCATTATATTTCTAAAATAGGTTAGAATTAAACAAAATAAATATTATTCTTTTAAATGGTGATTGCTTTTCTCTCGTATTTTAAAAACAAATAAATAAAAATAACTTCAGTCTTTTAAATTTAGATTAAAGTCTTTATCTTGTTTGTTAATCAACTTATTTCTTATTTGTAGTGTGTTCTTGCAAGTGTTATTGTTGTGGGACTGAAGGGAATGTTAATACAGTTTCGGGATTTAAAAAAATATTGGAATGTGAATAAAATCGATTGGGTAAGTAGAAATTTGACCTAAAAATGTCCTCTTTGGTTTAAACACATGTTATAAAATAACTTTTAATACTTTAATTTTAAGAAAATAAGTTTTAGCCATTTGAGACTTGTACACTTTACAAACTACCATTTACTTTTTCAAAATCCTAATGAAAACATTAAAATGTAAAATGTCTTTATTTTTATATGGCATGGAATTTTGTCAAATTTTGATTGTCATGTTGTTTGAGAACATTTAAAGAAATACTAACTAACAGTGAATTGGGGTTTCCTAATTTCTACTATGAACTGATTTTAACAGTGAAGCTAGTAAAAGAAATGTAGACTAATAGAAACGTTACCATATATAACATGTATAAAAAACCAGCATTAATTGCTAAGATATATATACTATATTGATATGGGGTGAACATATAATAGTGACCATATTCATTCTAAATACAAAAAGCCTCATGAACTGTGTTTTGAATGGGTTACATTGAGAGGATCATTATGTTAATTGACAGCAACTGATTAAATTATACTGAAGAATGATAAAGTGTGGCTTCTACTACTTAACCTACTTATCCTAGAGAAAAACATCTATACAAGAATTCTTTACCTTTTTACTATGGGTGAAGTATTTCATGAATACCCTTCGTTTAGCTCTATTATGAAGCTCACCATATTGAAATAAAATTTTCTATGTATTTTTTCTCCTTCAGATTTTTTTTGCTCTGAGACTTTGGGGGATTCTTTATGCTGGTGCCTACTTTCATATTCCTTCCAAGGCTTAATATTACTTAGCTCTTACTAAAGTATAATGTTGGATACCATGGGTAATACAAAGATGAATAAAGAACTACTTATCCTCTCCTAATATTTATGTTGTGCAGGAAGCAGACACTTATGTAAAGCATACTACAACATGAACTAGAAGCAGAAGTACAAACTTAGTGATGGGGGGAATTAGAGACTGGGACATTTAATTTGGACTGGATTAATGTGAAAGACTCTCACAACAGAGCTGAAATGTGACTTGAAGGAACAGTATTTTTTAGACAGGCCAAGAGGCCAAAATTAGCCAGGCTACTAGAGGATTGTGACTTTTTAAAGGTGAAATGTGTTTATCAGAAGATTATTGTATAGATTTTTCCAAATCATGACATTTATGAAGAAATCTAGAATTAATTGAACTTTAAGGATTAATTTGTTGGCTTCCAGTGTCCTCTTTGATATATTCCAAATTTTACAGTATTTGGCAAGTCTGCACCATATTTTGTATTATGGGTTGTGACCTTGTTCTTGTTTCACTGAAAATGAATTTTCCTCTTTATATATTTATATTTAAAAATATTTTTTAGTGAGTTTTTAATAGAGGAAAGTAGAGTAAAAGTATCCTTAATATACTACCTAAATTTGATATTTGAATCTTTACCATAGAAAGGTAATTATGGTGGTAATACAGCAAATGGTTTATAATACTGATAGCAAATTCAGGTAGTTAAGTAGGAGACTCTCAGAATAGTATAGGAGAACAACAGTAAAGTATGAACTAGAGTATTACCAGTGAATTGAGATAAGGGTATAGTTTGAGATATTTTTTATTAATAACTGATAGAATTTGGAAAAGTTTGGACAAGTAGCTGAAAAAAGAGAAATAGTAAAATATAGTTCCAAAGTTTCTGATAGTAATGTCTTAAAAATATTAGTGTTATAACTGAAAGGGAACATTGGAGGAAGGGCAGATTTTGGTCTGAAGATAATGAGTTTGCATTTAAATATATAAAGTTTGAAGATATTAGGTTGATAGTTTGAAAAATGGTTTAATAGCTCAGAATTGCTAGGTTTCTACATAGAGGTAGTAGTTCAGAAGTTGGAGTAAGTAGGCAATATAGTGTGGGCAAAAAGTAGGGTTGAGAAAGATGACATGAATATAACAGATATGTTATGGTTAAATGTGACTGAGTTTAGCTAAACAATGGCCTCCTATGGTTGAAGTGGACAGGTATTTCTTTTTTGGTAAGAAACTGATTTAGGCATAGTATTTATAGTGAAAATATTATGCAGGCTTTTGTGGATGAAGAGTGTATTATTCAGTAGGTAGAATAAGTTCAGATTACTAAATAAATAGAATAAACCTAAATACGTAAGTAAAGTTACCAAATATGGGTATGTGTAAAACTATAACAATTTTAAGTTAAAAAAATCATGGAAGCAGTCATCACATGAAAAATCAGGAATTTATATTTCTTAAAATTTTTTTATATATTTATTCTTTTCAGTTATAACTAACATATGATATATTAATTTTAGGTGTACCACACAGTGATTACACATGTATATAAATTATAAAATGACCATCCTGATAAACCCAGTTACCGATCTGACACCATATTAGTTATTATGACTGTATTCACTATGCTATACTCCAATAGTCTCCAATTTTTTGGCATGAGAGACCAGTGTTCCTGTGAGAATCTAATACTTGTTGATCTGAGGTGGAGCTGAAGTGGTGATGTTAGCGCTGGGGAACAACTGAAAATACAGATAAAGCTTTGCTCACCTCTGCTCATCTCCTACTGTGTAGCTGGGTTCCTAACAGGCTACAGACCAGTACTGGTCTGTGGCTCAGGGTGGTGGGGAGACCCCTGCTATATTCTACATCCCCATGACTATTTTGTAACTATTCATTGGTATCTCTTATTCTCCTCCCCCCTTCCCCCTTCACCCATCTTCCCACTTCCAATCTGACAACCATTATAATGTTCTCTCTAACTATGAGCTTGTTTTTGCTGTTTGTTTAATCTGCTTTTTAGATTCCACATATAGCATTTGTCTTTCTCCATCTGTCTTACTCCACTCAGCACAATACCCTCTCTGTGCATCCATGTTGTTGCAGATGGCAAGATTCATTTTTCTAATGTCTGAGTAATATGTATATATATCACCTCTTCTGTATCCATTCATCGATTAATGGACACCCAGGATGCCTCCATATCTTGGCTACTGTAAATAATGCTGCAGTAAATATATGGATTTACATTGTCTCTTCAAAGTAGTGTTTCGGGTTTCTTTGGATAAATACCTAGTAGTGGGATAACTGAGTTCTTTTTTGTATCTTGTGATAGCCTTTGTTTTAAAATTTATTTTGTATGGCATAAATATTGCTATCCTGGCTTTTTGTTTCTTTGTTTTTTCCAATTTCATGAAATATCTTTTTCAATCCCTTTACTTTCATTGTGTGTGTGTGTTCAATGTGAAGTGAGCACATGTACGAGTCTAGTTGCCTTATCCATTCAATCACCCTATCTTCTGATTGGAATATTTCATCCATTTACATTTAAAGTAATTATTTCTGGAAATGTAGTTATTTTCATTTTATTATTTATATTTTGATCTTAATTTTCTTCTTCAAGAATTTTCTTTAACATTTTTTTTTTGGTAATACTTGCTTGGTGGTGATGAATGCCTTTAGCTTTTTCTTGTCTGAGAAGCTCTTTATCTTTCCTTCATTTCTAAACACTAGCTTTGTGTGTAGAATAATCTTATTATAAGCCCATACTTTCATCACTTTGAATATTTCATGCCAATTCCTTTTGGTCGGCAGAGTTTTTCTTGAGAAATCATCTGACAGTCTTATGAAAGTAACTAACTGCTTTTCACTTGCTGCTTTTCAGAGTCTGTCTTTAACCTTGACATATTAATTATGATGTGTCTTGGTGTGGGCCTCTGGGTTCTTCTAGTTTGGGACTCTCTGCTTCCTGGGCTTATATGTTTATTTTCTTCACCAGGTTAGGAAAGTTTCTGTCATTATTTTTTTTTAGTAGAATTTTAATTTCATGTTCTCTCTCTTCTCTTGGTTCCCCTGTGATGCAAACATTGATTGGTATGCTTGATGTTGCCTCAAAGTCACCTTTATTTGGATTGTTAAAAAACTATTCTTATTTTTCCTTTTGCTGTTCTGATTGTGTGTTTTCTGCCACTTTATTGTCCAAATCACTGATTCAAGCCTCTGCTTTATCTAATCTACTATTAATTTCTTCTAATGTTCTTCACATCAGTTATTGTATTCTTCATTTCTAATTGGTTCTTTTTAATGTTTTTTCTTTCCTTTTTTATGTTTCCTATTTTTTTAAGTTCTCACTGAAATCATTGAGCATCCTTATAATCAGTGTTTTGAACTTTGATCTGAGAAATTGCTCATCTTCATTTTCTTTAGTTCTTTTTCTGGAGTTTTGTTCTATTATTTTATTTTGGGCTTTTTTCTTTATCTTTCCACTTTGGTTGCATCCTTAGGTTTGGTTTTATGTATTAAGTAGGGCTGCTATGTTTTCAGTCTTGGTAGAGTGGCTTTATATAGTATGTATGTTATGGGTCCCAAAGGCACAGTCTTTCCTGGTCACCTGAGCTGGGTCCCAGTTGTGTCCTCTTTGTGAATAGTGTGTGTCCTCCTTTGTAGTTGAGCCTTGGCTGCTGTTTGCTCACCAGTGGGAGGGATTGACCCTCAGGTTGATTCATTGTGATGACTGGCCATGATCAATCGAGGAGCTGTTTTGCAGGGGCTGACCCTACAGAGCTGGATTTGCTTTAACAGGGCTCTGGTTCCTGCCCTTTCTATGCTTTAGGTGTGTTGTCCTCAGATGTGATCCTGAGTGTGGTACTCCAACTCAGACCAAAGCCAGCTATTGGGCATGCAGGCCAGAGCCTCCTGGGAGAGGCCTTGCCACAGGCCAAGTTTAGCTGCACACTTTGCCCTGCCTAATGCCACTGGCATGAGCCACCAAACAATCCACAGATAGCTGCCATCCACACTGTGCTTGGATGTGCCTAGAGAGGCCAAGCCAGAAACAGAGACTGGCTGCCACCAGTCCTAGGCTTGGAGCTGCTCAGCAAGAGGGACAGGGCATACTAGTTTAGGTTTTGTGAACCTTTGAGAGATTTTAAGAAAGTCCATAGGATGAGCCTAGACAGGCTATGTGTATGGAAAATCCACTGGAAGCAGGTTAGGTAGGCCCACATGTTGGGAAGAGTGGAGTCTCAGGGAATCAATCGCCAGGGCAGGGTTTTTGAAAAAAAAAAAAAAAGCCCATCGTTAAGCTCAGTGTAGATAAATAATACAGAAGACTCTTTGGAAACATTTGTTATACCCCATGCCCCAACACACACACACACACACACACACACACACACACACACACACACACACGAATCTGTGCTATTTTCAGATTATATAGAAGTTTCTAATTCTTTCATTTGTGTATAAATTGAATTATGTTAAAAATGTCTTTAAGTGATAATATACTTATTTGAACAGAAGGATATTGACTTAGAATTGTATGCCTAAGTCAAGTGATAGAGATAATTTTTGTGAAAAGAGAGAATTTAAAGATTTTGTGGTTTACTATTTGATAAATGCAGAATTTTGTGTTTAGAAAATATATCCTTTTGGATTTCAGATATTATTTTGCTTTTAAAATTTTTTTTCCCAGCAATAAACAGAAATGCCACTGATAATGCAATATCTTGTTGCAAATTGCAATTTCAAATGGTGAGCAAAACTATAATAATTTTAGAACTCCCTCTAATGAAAATAGAATTTTATTGCAATATTTTGAAATGTTCCCAAGAACTCAGTTAGTCCTGATTTTTTAGCTTTTATAATTTCAAGTGGCCCCTTGCCAAAATCATCATCATCATCACTATCATCATCTTTATAATGGCTTATCGAAGAATGGCTTTGATCATGTTGTTAGATTCAGTTGTCTGAACATTAGGTTTTGAGTCTTATGTGTAATAAACTATGTTAGTTCTTTTTATAGCAATCCTAGAAAATAGAATATTATCAGTAATGAACAAAAATTTGCAAACAATTGCTTATAATGTTATTACTTTAAATGAGAAAATAGTGGAAAATTATGGCATATTTTGAACAATAGAAATGAACCAACTATTTACAGATCTTAAATAGGGTGCTAGTTTGGGATTAAACTAAGAGTTGGCAGTGTCTAGAAATAAAATAATGTTACTTTTCTCCTCATCTGCTACTGAGAATATGAGAGGGCCAGGATTTATTTCTATGTTCGTGGGATTCTGTTTATTATTTCATTAATAATATATTTTTTGAGAGATTTGGTCACAGAAATGTATAGAATAAAATTGTTATGAATTTAGGAATCATGAGAAAGACAAACATATCAAAGGACTCATATTTTCCATTTTATTTTGTTTGTTGTTGTTTCTCTTTCAGGGTATATGGGTCAGTACATATGTATTTACAATATGTTTTGCTGCCAGTGTGGGACTGCTGTTTGGTGTTGTCTGTACCACAGCTATAATGATTGGTCGCTTCTCAAAGTAAGATCTTATTTAAATGCTTTGTTTATTCTGACACAGTGGCAAAGCATATAGTGTTGTCAGTTACTTTTATTTCTGTGGAATTTATAGTACTACAATCTTATGTTTTATTTGGTATCATAAAATTGGAGACAAAAAGAAAAGGTTTTTGTGTTAATGAAGAAAAATATTTTGTCAGCACTATAAAATAGAATACACAAAATCCATTGAAGTAAATAAATTAACCCATTTCCATACACTGCATCACAGAGAAATTTTTAATTTTTTTAATTGTTCTTTTGGGTAACATTGGTTATACAATTATATAATTTGCAGGTGTACATAATCATTTGACATCTGTATATTCTATTGTGTGTTTACCACCCAATGTCCTGTTTCCTTCAGCTACCATATATTTGATCCCCTTTATCTACCACACCCTCCCCTTAAACCCTATATATGACCCCTTTTACCCCATCTACCTCCCCCCTCCTTCTACACCCCACTAGTAACCACTAGTCTATAGTCCTCTGGTAACCACTAGCCTGTAGTTCATTCCCATGAGTCCAAAGAGGTATTTTTAATTAACCGAAGAGCTATAATATGCAATGAGACACAAAACATATAACAATGTCATCATTTGGAAAATTAAATTAAGCAAATTTAATTTTTCAGAAGTCATATTAATCTAACTATATACTTTGTTGGTAGATAATTTGTTGAAGAACACATTTTTTTTGTCATTTTACTGACTATCTGTGAACCATTCCCCTATTTTGACCAATTTTTTTTTCTGTTTTCTCAGTGTTCATTATCTGATAATGGTTTTACTCACTTCTCATCCTTCCACTGACATTTTTTTGTTAAATAATATACTCTTTAAAAATTTTTTAAGTTTACTTTTAGAGAGTTTTTACAGAATACATCTGTGTAGATTTAGTATCTTATTCTATCTTGTCACTGATTCCCTCTTTCTAAAATAAGATTTTCTCAAATACTAAATACTATATAGCTGCCTCTCTTATAACTTTTTATTGTCAGTTCACTTCTTGTGGCTTGGATATACTGTTGCTAGAAGCCTAGATGGGGCAGATCACATTTTAAAATCACTAGTTGGGTGTTTCTGTCTTTACCCTCTATTCCTGAGGATCCCAGAGAAATACAGATTTACCAATGTTTCATAAATAAAAAGGATATAGAATCTTAACCATTTTAGATATGTTTTAATTGTTAAGATAAATTGCTTTATCCTTTTTACTTCTTCATAGTGAGTAGAAAATGACATTTATTTTCTATCTGCCTTAATTCTAGAGCAAAGATTCTGAGTATAAAAAACATGAAAGAAATGGAATTTAAAGTGAAGACAGAAATGAATGGCGTAAGTTTAGTTTCCTTCTACTTTGTGCAATTGTTAATAATTTTTGTGAGTCAGATAGTTTTGAGATATCACTAGAAGCAAATAAACTATGACATTTGAAAACACAATACTTGTATTTTTAATTAATGTGAACTTTTAATGGTTAACATGACTATCATACATATGACATTCAATATACAAAAAAATTAATAGAACAACAGCAACAAATATCTTGTATTAGCATTCCGATAAGATGATACCATGGATCCTAGAACAACAGTCCACAGTAGAATCATAGTCCAAATTAACTCAGGCATTTGGAAACCTCTTTTTCATTAACAAGTTACATAAAACAGTCAAACTAAACTAATAAGCTATTCCAAAATAAATAATGGAAGAAAATATGGTATAGGAAAGGGAATAAGGCAAAGTTAGATAACAGTATTTTTTAATGTGTATATTTTTATTTTTTGAGTTCCAGTCAAGATGGTGGAGTAGGAAAATGCTGTACTTGCCAACTCTCATGACCACATCAAAATTACAACTAAACTATAAAGCAACCATAATTGAGAATTTCCTGAAGTCAGACTGAACAGAAGTCCTATAAGGATATACAGAAGAAGCCACTTTGAGACTGTTAGGAGGGGCAGAGAAGCAGAATGGGCTAGTACCACAATTAGGTGTGGCAGTTAAAAATCTGGATGGATGTCTTAGCTTTGGAGATTCTCTCTGAGGGACAAGGGGTTTCAGCCCCACACCAAGCTCCCCAGCCCAGAATTCCAGTGCAAGAAAGGGAAGTCCCCACATCTTCTGACTGAAGAACAAGAGAGATTGTGCCTGAGTGTGATAGAGGATGACTGGAGACTCAGGATTTTCTCTTAAATGGTCCACGTATGGACCTACTTACTGACAGACTCACTTTCTCTGAGTTATAGTGTTGAGGCAGCAACCTGAAAGGCTCCAGGGATGTATATGGGATAGGATCTCAGGGAATCACCATAGAGGGATGAATGCTATTAGCCAGGTTGATGGAGACTGAGATCTGGAGCCCATCTGCTTGTGCAGGCTGGGTGGAGGAGGGCTCAAAAAAGATACAGGGCTGTTTTTCAGTGCTTCTCTTGGAAAAAAGCTGCCTCTCCAACCCTTGCCCTGAAGCCAGAGAATTCGGTTTCTCCCCATATGTTCCTGGCACTTTTTAAGCTGCTAACTCTGTGCTAAAGCTCAGAGTGAGTGAGTTTATAAATGAGTAAGTTTATGTGTGGGCCCTTTAAAAGGAATGCCTGGGCCTCCAGCAAACCTTTGTCTCTCTGAGCCACAATCCCCTCAAACAAAATCTCACTGGTTTTCATAGTCAGAAGATATGGGGCCTTCTCTTTCTGGCACTGGAACTCTGGGCTGAGGAGCCTGGTATGTGGCTGGGATCCCTGGATATTCAGGGGGGACAGCTGCAACTGAGATCTTCCTCTGGATTTTTAACTGCAACATGTCGGTATGGGACAACCTCTTCAACATCTCTGCTCCTCTTATCAGCATCACGTTGCTTCCTTTGTATATCTTAGTTGTAGAACTGTTCAGCTAATCTTCAGGTGGTTCTCAATGATGGTTGTTTTGTAGTTTGCTTGTAATTTTGATGTCGTCATGCAAAGACATCATTTTCTACTCTGTCATCTTGACTGGAGGTTTCTTTTTTCTTTTTTTAAAAAACACGGACAATGAGACTATTATTAGCTGATGGTTACTAAGTCCGATGGTTACGGGATGCCAATAAAATTGGTTTCTTGCACAGTGGGCACCTTTTAAGAAAACAGCTTACTTGTCTTGATTTCTTCATGATTAGCAGGCCAATTGTATTTGAGTTCTAGTTTCTTACTCTGAGAGATAGCCAGAACAATTTTGAACTTTCTCACTTTAAAATGAGAAAAAAAAGTTGCATGATCTTTTTTTGTCAATATTTAAAAAATTTGGCCCCTTTTTGAGCCCGTTTGAAATGTTTGGCTAACTGTTTTTTTCCCCTCTGTTTTTCACATGTTCTTGTTATAGTACCTCTGATTACCCTCAGAACAGAGAGCTGACCTTCCACCAGCAGTAACATTGTCAGTGTATTTCTTAGTAGACTGAAAGGAGCAAGTAGCACCAGGAGTCCTTCTATGACATTCAGAAGAATGACTTATATTTTTAATAAATATAAAAAAATTGCTTCATAGATAGCTATTTAAGTTCAGAGCCACTGAGAGTATCCAGTCTCAAGTTTTCCATCTATGCTGCCTTTATTTTTTTTATATATATATTTTTTTCCTTTCTTCAACTTTTCTGTGGGAATTTAGTGCTCATACAAAGACCTAGACTGACTCTTGTGCCCCTAAAGTCCTCCGTGTATCCTTCCCACACATATAGCCGTATACATTGAAACAAAATTTGAGTTTGATTATGTTTCAGCTCCAAGATTATTGGTTAAAAAATCTTTTGAATCCTTACCCTCTTGTCAGGCTAAACATTTAGGGAAGTAGATCAAAAAATTTATAGGAAGATGAAAATGCTAAAAACTTTATGTCTTTAAACTTTGGTTAGTTATAGTCTAGTCACTCACCTGACTCTGTCACATGAAAATTTGAATTTTATTAGAATATACATCTCACTAGTTATTTGTTTGTATAAAAAATAAGAGGGAATAAGACTAAGAGAGCATGATTTGAATATGATCTCTTAGGTGGTGTTTTTAGTTAAATTATGGTGGTGATCTGTCATTCCTCTCTTTTATTCATGCACTCTTTCACTCTTTTTTTTCACATGAAACTCTCATTCTCAGTTTGGGACATCTCTTTACACTCACTGAATCTAACTTCATTGAGAATTTCTTTTCTGGTGCAATTTTAATCTTTATTCTTTAATAAATACCTATCTTTTTTAAAAATTGCTATCTTAACTTAAAACAATATATTGGCACAATCTTGTGATGTTATTAGTGGGTTGATCTATGATGTGTGGTTTTGTAAAAATTAAATATTTCAGGCCCAAATATTGTTTTATTTTTGGTTTGTAAGGGATTTCCTCTTAAGCTGGTTTGGTAACTTACAGCTTTCTGTTTTTTCGAGTTTTTTTTTTGCAGAAAATCTCACTTTCCAGAATATAATCTGTTTTCTACTATAGGAATTTTATGAGATTATCTAGTTTAAATATTTACTTAATTTAAATATGAGGAAACTGAGATTAAATGAATTATTCAAATTCACACACATAATATTTTCTTTTATCTTTGTTTCTCTACCTGTATGCTTCTTTGGTCTCCGTGTCTCTTTTTCTGTGTGAGTACTAAAGCCTGAAGGAGTACTGCTTTATTTAGTTGGTAAGGAAATATCATTTCATAGAACATACTATCCTCTCAATTTCTAGGTCTTACCTCTTCACCCAAGGTCATGGAGAAGATGATTTTAGTTCCATACCACCAATTGCTGCCAGGAAGACCTGGGCAAATAACCAAAACATACCTGTTTTATTAAAACATTTTTTTCTCTTTTTCTGCATGCCTTGCTTACATCCTGGCAATGCAGCATAACCTATGGTCCTGTCCAAAGTGAAATTACATTCCTAATACCACCTCTATGTTTTTTATTTCTCTCAATCAAGATTATCAGTCACTTGTAAGGTTATATTTCAAAAGAAAGTTATATTGTTATGAGGTAAATGACTGACAGTTTGAGGACATATTTTAATTTTTTAAAAATATTGATGGTTTAATAAATAAATTTATAATTTTTAGATTGAATGGAAGGGATAATTTTGGAAGGCTAAACTTTGCCTGTATTCTTTAGATATTCTAGAATGTTACCTTGCCATAACCCAGAATGTAGAAATAAGAGCCATTTTCTTAAAAGCTTGACTCATCTCATGGTTATTAATGTTTCTCAGTAAAGAGGAAGTACATATTTTCCCTAAGAAACATGACAGTATATTAAGTTATCCAAATTAATTTTAATAATTAAAACATCAGATAAGAAGTTACTTAAATAATTGAGTGACATTTGGACTTATAAGATTTAGATTCATTGGATAGAGTTATCCTTATTTATTTTTTTCGGAACTCTGAATCTCTTCCTTTCTCCTCCAAAAGGAGAACCTGCAGCAGGTGAAAATTATCTCAATAAACAACCCACTTGTTTTTCTGAATGCAAAGAAGTTCTATACTGATCTAATGAACATAATCCAAAAAGAAAATGCCAGCAACCAGCCACTTGATGATATCAGCAAGGTAGGACCACCTGTTTCATGATTATGTCATGCTACAGGTAACCTTATAAGATGATACTAAAAAATGTATCACATAAATATAATATATTATAAAAGTGTTTAGAGACCTCTCCCCTCAGCAAAGTCTTATATAGTATTATAATTTTTATTTGGTTCTTATAGTTAGTTCTTAGATAATTACTCTTATTTATTTGTTCATTCATTTGTTAGTTAGTTAGTTAACTAATTAATTAATTCAGCATATACTAATGGACATGTGTACTAGATATTATAGCCTTGAGAAAATAAATTAGAAAAATCACTTAAATCAAAGAAGAGTTAGATATAATTCTGAAAGAGATAGAGTATGATAAATGACTCAGAGAAACATAAACTGTTGCGATCATTATGATATTATTATTATAAGATACCAGCATTTTTATCTCCATAAATTATCTCAATTAACAGGGGTAGTGAATCAAATGTACATCAAGATGATTTCAGGTAAATGATCTATCTGTAATCTTCAAATCCTTAAGCCCCCTGCATTGTTAAGATCATGGACTTTGGAGCTAAGCTGCTTGGGTTAGTTGTGAGACATTAACCAAGTTACTGAATCTTTTTTACTTCAGTTTCCTCATTGGTAAATGAAATGTGGCAATGAATTAATATATTCAAAACAATTATAATAGTGCCTGGACTATTCAATGTTATAAAATTCCAACTAGCATTATTAGTTTAATTTAGTGTAAGTAGTACCCTTTCTATGAAGCTTTCCTTGACTGCTTTAGATCACAAAACTCTTTCCTTTCTCTTGTATTCTTGACCACCTTCTATCTTTTAATCATTCAATTACATAGGGAACTTTGGCCTTTCCATTTCTGGTATCTCAGTAGCTGTCTAATACTACATTCCTTTCTCTCACAGTTTAATTTTTCTACCTTATACCACAGAGGTTCCAGAAATTTACTGGGCAAAGGCAAAATAAAAATGTGACATTCCTTGTTCAGCAATTATTAAGAATTTCAAGATAAAAAAAGAATTTCAAGATGATGACAACAGAATATTAAACCAAATAAGAGGCCCCTCTAAATGGAAAGCCTGTGTGACTTCACAGGTCACAAGTCTATAAAGATGGCCTATATCTCCCCAGACCTGTCTTTATCACTCACTGTGCTCTTTAGAATGTTATTTTCATCAGAATATTAGAAACCACCACCCATTATTTCACATTAAGAAGAACTTGCTCTCATGTCAAAGGAGGAGATATCTTCCTACTTGTTTAAGTTGGATACTAGGCCTATTTTTTTTCCCCACAAAGCTATGCTGTACTTCCTGGCATTGTTAAATTTTGTTATGTGAGAGGTTCTCTTGGCTGACATTAAACTCACAACCACGATGCATAACAATATTGTGGGAAATTTTGTTTAGAGTTTAAATAAACTAATTAACCCACAAGAAGTTTGTCATATTTTACCAAAATATAAATTTACTTCTTAAAATGATATACTAATTTTTGGGCTTTATCATATCATATCATACCTGACATGAAGATTTTTATAACTAATTCTTTACTAAAAGTCGATAATGTTTTTCTTAAAATATATTCCTATAAGACTAAGGTTGCTCCAACTTGTTTTCAGAAATTGAAAATTAG
Organism: Macroglossus sobrinus; assembly: GCA_004027375.1. Lineage (NCBI taxonomy): Eukaryota > Metazoa > Chordata > Mammalia > Chiroptera > Pteropodidae > Macroglossus > Macroglossus sobrinus. The sequence continues at coordinate 337,571 of PVKZ01001281.1, forward strand.
CATGGGTTTATTTTGTAATGTGTCAAATCAGAAATAAACTTCATTAACACAGCCTTTTGTGAGGAAGTTCTACAAATATGATTTTACCTACTTAAGACTTCAAAAATTTGAGTCTTGTAATCAAATAGAGTTCACTGAATCTAGGTTATTGGTAGGTAATGACACCCAAAGGGATTCTTTAACTCAAATTTTAAAATGGTGATAAATAATTTGTTAAAACTGAGTTCTACTATAATGAGAATAATGCAAATATGGTATGTATCTGCATACTGTGAATTTTAAAGAGCATACAAAAAATTAAGATGGCAACCTGGAAGCCTTGCTCATGGAGAAAACTGGGATAAACTTTTATTAAAAATAGTTGTATGGACTGGATGGTCTTGAGTAGCATAGATGCTCTTTAGGGCATTTCATGTTATTCCTGTTACACATTGTTTGTCTAGGATATCTGCTTGTTTTAGGCCTATGCACTTATTCTAAGTTCAGTTTTAGAGTGATGAGTCTGCAATCAATTAATCTCTACTGCAATGTTTTTTCCTTTCATCGGGCTATATCTGGTGGTCTACAGTTTTGCCTTGAACTGGAGTGCCCTGCTGGGATCTCAACCTTCTCTTCTCTGACAGCTGCATTTTCAACAGATGGTAACAATGGAAGGGCATTTAAAATACTCCAGGGCAGGAAGAAAACACAAACAAACAAAGGATCCTCTATTTTGTTATATTGTGGTGATATAACCATTAAGTTTCTCTCTGAATGCTTAGAGGAATTTAAGGCTTCTGGTGTTTCAATGGATTTGTGTTCATTATTATATAGGTTGCAGGTAATAATAATATTAATTACCATGTTGTGGCCTTACTTTGTAAGTGAAGTTTCAACCTGCTGTTTATTCAAACTTTCTTCTCCTCAGGCAACATATATTTTTCAGTAGACTTTATTTTTTAAAAGTATTAGATTTATAGAAAACAATGAAAAGTTAGTGTGTATATATATATATATATATATATATATATATATATATATATATATATATTAGTGTGATATATTTGTTACAATGAACCAATATGGATAGATTATCATTAAAGTTCATGTTTATTCAGATTTCTTTAGTTTTACCTAGTGTCCTTTTTCTGTTCTAAAATTCCATCTAGGATATTGCATTATGTCTAATTGTCCTGTCTTCTTAGGTTCCTCTTGGCTGTGACAGTTTCTCAGACTTTCCTTTGTTGATGACATTGACAATTTTTAGTAGTACTGGTGTGGTAGTTTGTAGAATTCTCCTCTATTGAATTTATATGGTGTTCTTCTTACTGTAAGATGAGGGATACTGGGCTTTAGAAGGAAAATATAGAGGTAAAGTGCCATTTCATCACATTATATCAAGGGCACATACTATCAACATGATTTATCACTGTTAATGTTGACGTTGATCACCTGGATGAAATAGTGTTTGTCAGGCTTCTCTACTGTACTCTTTGGAATTGAGTTTCTAAGTGCAGGTCATACTTAAAGAGTTTCTACCTCCTTGTGGGTGGGGTATCTACATATATTATTTGAAATTTTTCAGCATGAAATATTTCAGACAAAGTACTGTTAAGAAGAGAGGGAAAAAAACTCACATTTGTTGAATATCTTTCAAAAGCTAGTCTCTTTGACTGTGCTATCTAGTCTAACTTAGTCATTACCTGAATGTTACAAAAAAGGAAGGTTGAGACTTAGAAATATAAAATAACCTGGTGGGAATTATTTGATAACTATTAGAATTAGGTTAAAATATATAAGCTGTACCCTTGGGTTTCAAGAAGGGAAAATAGTTAAATATTCTGTAGTCAGCCTCTAAGATGAAAACTGATTTCATGGTAGAAGCAGTATAATTTAGTGGTTTGGAGCATGAAGTTCAAAATGTAAAGGCACGAGCTTTGTGACTTAGCAAGTTATTTAACCTTTTCAATTTTAGAAAATAGAAACTTTCCAATTTTTGTATAGAAAATGAGATTAGTAACTTCATAGGATTGCTCTGATGATTAAATAATTAATGTAAAGTTCTTAAAATACCAATTATTATCATCATCACCATCATTAACAATAATGACAATAACACATTTTTGAGAGATAGATAGCATATTATCTCTTTAGGGCCTCAATTATTATCAATTTTAAAAGAGTTTATTTGTAGGATACAGAGTCATTTTTATTTTTCAGCATTTGCCTAAATCAGGAATGTTTCTCAGGTATTTTCACAGAGCTTCAGATGAATAGTTAACTTTTGTATAATATAAAATACATGATTAATGACTCGTTCTTGGAGAATGCTGTGTTAATGAGGTTACTTTCTGATTGAATATGCTACATGACAAACACATGCAAATGCTTAATTTCTGTTAAAAAATAAAAACAAAGTTAGTCTTGCTCAAAATTTTCTAAAGAAGATAGTCTGACTTGATAACATAAATTATGTACTAAGAGAATTTATACTTAGAGCTATCATTTATTATTTCAGTTTGTTGTCATCATTCTCAAAAAAGGCTAGGGAAAATAATTATTGGAGACGAGTTTTTCTTATTTATAGATAAAAAAACGAGGTACCATTTTCACAGACAGAGGTGAATTTTTACAATTTTTTTAATATTTATTTTTATTTCAGACTGAACAAAACATATTGCTCAATTCTCTATCCAATGGCAATTGCAATGGTAAGTTAGCTTTTTCAAAATAATTGAAATGTTTTGACTTGAATATAGACCAGAGAATAAAATCTTCTCCTCCCTCTCTACCTCCCTCTTCTGTCCTCCTCCTATTCCTCTCCTCCTCATCTTCCTCCTCCTTCTACTCTTTAACTTCTACTCCTCCCTCCTCCTACTTTATCCTCTTGTTCCCTCTCTTCCCTCCTCTGTTCTTATCTATTCTTTCTTTTCTCTCTTTCTCCTTTCTCCTTACCCTCCTCCTCCTTTTCTTCTTCCTCTTTTGTTCTCTTTCCTCCTTTTTTCCTTTTGTTCTCTTCTTCTTCTTCTCTTTTTTTTCTTCTTTATCTTCCTACTCTTACCTCCTGCACTCTTTTAGAAGTAAATTTAAGTAAAGATGTATAAACCTACACAAGATGCAAATGTAAACTAGAGCTTTATTACAGGCATTAAAAATACCTGAAACACTTAAGTATATGTTATTTATAAATATAAAAATATGTCAGTTCTTGAATTTACTTATAGATATAAATTTAACCACCATTAAAATATTACTAGGACATTTTAATGGCAATTGACAAGCTCATTCTAAATTTTGTATAGAAACTCAAATGGCCAAGAATAGACAAGACTCTTGAAATATATGAACAAAGGAGATAATATATTTTTTTAGTGATCAAGATGTCTTATGAAGCTCTAATACTCAATGAAGGGTGATATTTGTTCACAGATAAATGAACAGATCAATAAGATAGAGTAAAGCACAGAGGATGAAAATTTCACATACATTAGTGTTTGATTTATGACAAAAGTGACACTGCAGAGCAATGGGGAAAAAATAGTCTTGCTAATATACATGATGACACAATTATGTATCCATAATAAATGAAATTAGACCTTTGTCCCATACCATACCTCCATATCAGTATGAAATGAATCAAATGCAGACAAAATATAAATTTAGAAGAGAATATAAAATAATAAATATAATAAAAGTAAAGCATTGAACATAAAGAATAATTATTAAACTTCACTAGATTATTATTAGGACCTTTTGGTTACAAAAAAGCACCAAATAAAGCATGAAAGATAAATCAAAGTGAATGAAGATAGATGTAACATATAAAATGGAAAAAGAATTGCACTCCCCAACAAATCGGTGAGTAGAAAGGCAGATGACCCAATATAAAAGTAGGCAACACACATGAATAGGCATTTCTCAAAAAAAATTTTTTCTAACTAACCAATAAATATAGTAGAATATGCTTAACTTTGCTATTATTATTATATAATAATTATATAATAATTATTGAGGAAATGTAAATTAAATTCACAATAATACTGTGAACTCTCACACACACACACACACACACACACACACACACACACACACACACTTGGTAAAAAAAATTAAAGTCTGACAATACCAAGGGTTGGTGTGCATATAGGGCACATTCTTACAATGTGGATGGGAGTGTAAATTGTTGCACCACCTTGGAAAATAGTTTGACACTATGGTAAAAAATTGAAGACACACATATCTTAAGGCCGACAATTTCACTCCTAGTTATACATCTTAAATAAACAAGAGCTTATGTATAGCAAGTTGCTCAAACAAAAATGTCATACAGTATTGTGTGTAACTATCCAAACCTGAAAACAGTTCACAGTTCCAAAAAAAGTAACAGGTAAAAAAAAAACCCCGTGGTATATGTATACATGAGTTTTTATTTGGTATATTTATTGTATGATATAGTTATACAACAATGAAAGTTGGATGTCTTACAAACATAATTGGGGGAAAAAAGCAAGACAAAGGAAAGCATACTATAAAATTCCAATTCCATTTATATAAACTTAACAGGAAAGGCTGAGCTATATTAATTTCTGGACCTCTAAAGCCAATAATAAAATGAATCTCTTACTATTTATACCTGGAAACAAATATAGGACTGCTCATGGCAGCTTTGTTTATAATTTCCCCCAATCTAAAAGGAACTAAAATATCTATTAACAATACAATAGTATGTGGAATGTTTATATAAGAGGATGAAATATACATGATGATATCTATTATATTACTTCATGTAATATAATCTAAATATATAACATATAAAATAAAGGAATAAAATAAGTATTGTATAAATATATGAATCAATTGCACAACCCACATCAACATGAGTACAGCTCAGACGTTACTTTCTCTAGTGTTTTCTGACTTGTAGAAAATTTACTTTCTCCTGCCTTGTGCTCCCAAAGAATGGTTATATAATACTGGTATAATAGTAATTTAACGATCTTTTCTTGAGTGTCATGTTATCCTGCTGAACTGAAACTTTTTTAAAAGGTGTTTTCACTTCTGCATCAGGAGACCAAACCCACTTTATACAAAAACTGTTTGCTGATGGGCATGGTCATCTTTGCAGTATCCTTGTGAAATCTTTGGCGCCCAGTGGCCCTTTTATAGTAGTCAGATTGGTTGACCAGAAATTTTCTTCTGTCATCCTTCTTTTCTCCCTTCTTCTGACACTCTGAACTATCCTGGGTTCTCCCATTTCTTTCTCTTGTTCGGGAACATCATTTTGCTCTCACCTCTCTGTGCTTTAAATGCTTTTATGTTTATTGCTCTTGTTCTTGATTTCCTTTCTCAATTGAATTACAATTACCATTTAATTACCTATAATTCTTGGTTTTATTACTTTTACTTTTTCACTGATGTGACTTTGATTCTGTCCTTAACCATTTTCAAAGTGAATTAGTATGATTTTCAAATTAAAAAAAAAAAAAGATTTTTCTGCTAGGAGATATTCTTGATTTTATTTCATGGTTAGAAAATACCTAATTTCCTGAGCTTGCATCAGACAGAACTAATAGATCAAGGCACTTCCTCTTATGAAGCAAAGTAGCCTGAGAATCTTCTAAACAAGAGGCTGCGAGAAGCTACTATAAGTGCTTGGTGTTGATACATAAGCTGAAATGTAATTTCAGCTTTATTCTATTTTGTGATGTAATGACAGATTAGTTTTAAACCACCTTTACTTTAAAATTTCTCTAATGATTAAAAATTGATAACGTTATTTTTCTGGGGATCAAGTGCCCACTTTTTAGCATGGCACCTAAAACCCTTTTTTATCTTCTCAAAATGCTTTTCCTTTTACTACACATTACATAAGTTCTCCATCATGTTAGATAAATCAGTTAATGGCCCCTATATCTAATTTAATAATTTATGGCTCTGAACCTTTATTTGGATTTTCCTGAATAGAACTCTCTCTCTTCTTTGCCATTCCAAATCTTAACACTTTTTTTGAGATTTAACAGAGTAAAGTAAATTGAAGGGGCACAATTCTTGGCAATCCTTTTAAGTACAAATATTAGTCAATGAGACCTATTTATGTATATATACAGTCAAGAGCAGCCTTAATTTCAGTATCTTCAGCTATAAAATGGAGATCATAGTAATAGTAAAACAGTCTGCCACATGCTTTACTCAATCACTTATCATTTTGTGTAGTTACAGAATTTTTTTATTTGTGTATATTTTTCCTAATTATATTTTTAAGACAAAGAATAAATTTTTAATTTTCACTGCATTATCTTTTATTGACCAATGAACACTTGGTCAGTGAATGAAAATTAAATAATGATATTTATGTAGCACTTTATAGTTTTCAACAGACATTCTTCTTTCGGTAATTCTAAAATAGGTAAATATTATACTTTTGTTTTCAAATAGATAATAATATACTCTTCATTTTACTGATGAAGAAGTTGAGGCCTATAGGGGATAACTAACCTGCTCTGAATCATGCAGTTAGGACCAGACGCTGCATTATAGTCCTTGTGGAAGGCAGGCATATATACAAGAAAGGGTGCTTAAAGCTGGCAATTCAAGAGTATTAATCTAAATGTAGTCCACAGAAACACAAGAAAGAAAGGTTGGGTGGTTTTTATCCCGATAAAAGAAGGTGATTGTGCCATCTTCCTCTGCTTTGGTCATAAGACTATACAAATAGAGAAAGAAGATGGACTTCAAAGAGATTTCATCATGTGTTGAGCACTCTTTGGGTGTTGGGGGAAGGAAGAGGGTAATATAAGTGATAATTTTGAAGCGCTGAAACTCCAACTGAGATAATAGGGAGCCCAGGATGGTAGCTAAAGGGGAAGACATGTTTAATTTGGAGGACAGTGAATTTGATACTGGGAGGTCATCCTAGAGACATCCAGTGGGTTGTGGGGAATACTGAATAGATTTGGAAGTAACTAAAGCAAACGAAGATATTGGCTAAGCAAGGGAGTGAGAAAGAGGGAAGAGTACAAAAAATACCCCTTTCCCAGTAATCTTTATGGAAGGGGAAGATTTATAGTTGAGCACATAATTGAATAATCACAATATATAAAACAAACTATGTAAATAATAAGATGGAAGTCATCATATTTCTCTGAATGAAAACAAAAGTTGCTCAGGTGAGGAGACATTTCCATTACCATGTATAGTGAGTTGTGTCCCAAAATACTTTAATCACGTTATGCTATTACCAAGAGGCACTCTGTCAACATCTCTCTTAGTATTATAATTTTCCAGATTCATCTCCACCACCTTCTTACCTTCTTAACTTCAAATTCTCCTCCAGGTCTCAACTCACACATCCCATTTTTTCTTTCATTCCTGAATTAATTTGTGAATATGCTGGTTCACTTTAGCAAATATTTCTTTCATTTGTTGAACATCTACTAAGACCTGAGCACAATAATAGGTGCTGTATGTTCAAGGACAAAAAAGATGAGCTTGGTTTCTGCCATAATGGATCCTGAAGTCTAAAATAAGCTCCCTGCCCTCATCACCACCATCCACTCCCCAAAACAGCAATACAAATGTTTTGGTTTCTTATTACTGTTATAACAAATTGCCACAAAGTTGGTGTTTTAAAACAACACAAGTTTATTATCTTAATTTTAGAGAACAGAAGCTGAATTGAATCTTACAGGAGAAAAATCAAGGTTTTAGGAGGGCTGATTGTTTTCTGAAGAATTTTTTTCTAGAAATTAATTCATTTATTTTCTTGCTTTTACAATTCCTAGAGGCCCCCTGAATTCCAAGATAATCTCCCATGTCAAAGTCAAATCACAGTCTCCTTTAATTTGATAAAATTACAAAGTCCTTTTTGCCATGTATGGCAACATTTACAAGTTCTGGAGATTAAGATATGGACATCTTTGGGCACCATTATTTTGTCTACCACACCAGGTCACTCCTATATATCCTTAGCAACTTCCGCATAATTTTTTCAGACTTCTTATATTTCACATAACTAATTCAATTGGTCGATTTACTGTCTTGGTTGTGAGTCTGTTGAGGATAGGGCACATCACCTCTCTTATTTACTGTTATACTAGCATTTCTTAACACAGTGTACATTGTAAGCACCCAATATAGCTATATTGACTAACTGCTTGAGTAAATGAATGAATTAATGAATGAGATGCTCAATAAAGTGTGTATCTGTTTTCCATAAATAGTGTTGTGGTTTGTCTTAAATATTTCTTGTTTCTTTTTATTCTTGGGAAATTAGAGATGTAAAGCTGCTTCTCAATAGTTAATTGATATTAATAGAAAATGCTTTCTTTTAAAAAAACTATGAATGACTCATAGACTGTCAAGAACCTTTTGAAGTATATAAAAATCACTTGTAAACTATGTAACTACAAATACTTTTTAATTAAAGGACTTAATCAATATTCCACAAGAAAGTTACTTTTCACAGTCTAGAATTAATTACCCAGTCACATCTGATGATTAATTTTTTTGAAAAATTTTTTTATAGCTAAAACCCATATTTTACCACATGCTACAGGACAGATATTAGTTGTCTCCTTTGCATATACTCTAAGCTTACCTAATTTTGCTTATGACAGGATATTGGCTGTGTATTTACTTTACTCTTTTCTAGGACAATGTGATTTTTTTTTTTTGCCATGGTTGATTTACTTAGAAGCTTAGGGCACAAGGTTATAGCCATAAAATCAGTACAATGGCAGAACTGAGAGGATACTGTGTAAAAGAAAACAACTTATTTTTGATAAGATTTCAGAAATGTCAATTGTATTTAAGTTTCATTTGATAATTGTAACTTTCTTTTAAGTATGTCTTTTTTATTCTAAAAAGATATCATGAATTGCTTCTGTTAAAATAGCTTACTTAAACTATTATCCACAACTACTCAGCACAATTCTTTTGTTTTATTTTTTTGATAATCTGAAAACATGCACATATTTTAATTAAAAATATAAATAAATAAATAAATAAATAGAAAGATAGATAGATAGATAGATAAAAATTACATTTATTTTTTGTTTTCCTTTCTTAGAATGTAAGCTTCATGAGGGCAGGGATTTCTTTTTCCTGTTTTATTCACTACTATATCTCCAACACCTAGAAGAGTGCCTTATCTTCTTGTTCTTGGAATAGTAACCTTTAAAATGCTGAAGAATAATAAATGAGGTCTAGAAACACAGGAAAGACAATAACATATAAATGAAGCACCCAAACAAAAATTTAAAATGTGCACATTAATTAATATTAGAACAAAAAGGATCTAAACCTGGTGAAAAGAATTATGTAAATGTTGTCTTGCTGCCAAAAGTGTTCTTAATCACACTTTTTAAGTTAAAGCACAATACCTCACAATCTTAGGATGAAATTCTGTAGGAACAAATAACCAAACATAGTGGATACTTCTAGGGATTTTCAACAAATAATACTTTGTGATCATTCTAAGAAATCTATGTGTATTATTTGCTTTACAGGCAAGTAAATACTTTGAATTAATGCACAAATTCACTTAAGGACAATAGTTGTCAAATTTCAATTTATTTCCATGTGAATTAGGTGTTGCATGTTGTTAGTGCAAAGAATTATAAAAAAAGATAATTAAATGCATTAAATTAATTAAGTACATTTAATTGTAATTAAGCACAATACTTTTTAGGTGCATCAAGGCAATATTTTTTTTCCATTCCCTTCCTGTTAGTCTGTGTGTATCTTTTCATCTGAAGTGTCTCTTGTGGGCAGCTTATATAGGAGTCTTGTTCTTGTTTTCTTATCCATTCAGCCACTCTTTTGGTTGCAGCAGTTAATTCTTTTCCACTTGAGGTACTTGTTGATAGGAATGTAGTTATTACCATTCTTTATTCTTGTTTTTGATACCTGTTTTTTTTCTTCTTAAAAATGTTCCTCCAACATGTCCTGTAACACTTGCTTGGTGGTGATGAATTATTTTAGCTTATTTTTGTCTAGGAAGCTCTTTATCTGTTCTTCTACTCTGAATGACAGCTTTGCTGAATAAAGAATTCTTGGTTGTAAATCCTGGTTTTTCATCACGTCAAATATTTTGTGCCAAGCTCTTCCGTCCTGCATGGTTTTCTTTGGAAAATCAGGTGCCAGTCTTATGGGTGCTTAACTCCATTGCTTAACTCCATTATTGCTTAACTTCATTATTCCTGGCTCTCTGTTCTATTCTCTCATAAGATTTCTTCTTTGTCTTCTCACTTTAGCTGCCTTTTTTGTGTCTGTTTCCATGTAGAGAGCAAATCTCCTAAGTCTCCCGGTCTTATTAGTGCAGCTTTGTGTATTAGGTGTCCAGAGGCACAATCCTGAGAGGGAGCCAGCTGCAGGCCAAGTTTAGCCCTCTCCAGGACCACCTGTTAAGATTCAGCAAGTAACCCACAGATGCTGTGCTTATAGTTGCTTCAAGAGGCCATGCCAGAAACCGAGGCCAGCTGCTACTAGAGTGAGTCTTGGCACTGCTTATTAAGGAGCACCAGAATCTCCGAGGACACATCTGGATGTAGTTTGGATGGGGCCACGAGATGGCGAAGGCTGAGTTTCAGGGACTCCTCTGGGTGAAACTACCTCTGCAATCCAGTTTGATGATGTCTCAGCTATGTCGGCACTGTGTCTGCATGCTGGGAGTGGGGAGGGTTCAACAGAGGGAAAATGGATACTATTGGCACTTCTCTCCTGAAGAGATTCTCATTTTGGCCCTTTCTACAACAACTCAGTATCCCCCTGTAAGTCTGTGGTGTTCCCGGAGCAGCCGACCCTGGCACAGCCTCATGTCTTCCCCCACCCATCTTTTACATTTGTAGGTTGATTAATTTTCTCTCTAGTTGTAGTAATTCTGTTCATCTAGATTCCAGGCAACTTTCCTTACCGTTTGCTCTGTGTTTCTGTCCCAAATTTGATTTGGTTGCAAGAGGGATGAACAAAGCCTCTATCATCTATGCCATTGTTTTTTCTGCTATAATTTTTTTAATTTTTATTTTATGGAGATTAAATATAAACGTTTTCTTCTGATTTTTGGACTATGAATTTTAGATTGTTGTTTATTTTGAAATATGTACTATGTTATAAAGGACACATCTTTTGTTAACAGGACTGTTGAAGGAGATGGATAAAAAGGACTTGACTAATTTTGACATCAAATTGTGTCATCACTGTCATTTTAAGGTCTATTGCTAAAAATGTTAGTGGTTTAAGTCTTTTATTTAATCGAAGCCATCCCAAACTGTTTTTCCTCCCATAAGCAGCAGTTTAAAAAAATATGCAATTTTGCATATTCTCTTCAATGCTAATTGAGAAATAACCGTATTCCCACTTTGCTGTAGCCTCTATAGGGGAAAACCATGAGAATTTTCAGTAGAAAAAAATTTTCTAATTAAGAACTTTTTTCAGATAATTTTGTAAATAATCAATTGGAGTTTATTTAATTGACTTTACCTACTAACAGTGGGGAAAACTTAACCTACTAGATCAGCTATGAGAGCCTCATCACTCAGAGACTCAGACATAGTCTGTTACTATTTAGAAATATGTCATTTCACCCAAGGAAAGACTGGTACTGAGGACATCATTAAAAAAGAGGTCATGAACTCCTAAGTAAAAATAATAATAATATTTCCCATCAGGTACTTTCAGAAGCAGATTTACCATGTACCAAGTTAAGCATAATATTCAAGGACCCTCACACAGATCCTTTCCAAGACCAAGAGACAAGCTCTAGCAATGATAAAGCATGACTCCAAAATCATATAAGCTCCAGGCACCACAAAACAGGGCTCTACCTCAAGACGTATTTAAGAGGAAAACAGCGTGATATTGTGGAAAGAAAAAGCACTATGTAGAATGTCTAGAGGATGATTCCAGTTTGTTTGGCACTAACTTGCCAGTTATTCTTTTAAAATTATCTAAACTTGCTGAGGTTTAGTTTATCTATCTATGAAATGATACCAGTAATTAATCTATCTCATCTTCTTCTCTGAGTTATGTATAGTTACCTGAAATAATATTTGAATAATAAAAAATCAGTTTAAAAATAATTAATAATTAATTGAAAGTGTAAATATTAAAAAGTATTTGAAATTAGTGTTTTGAACTTGAGACCGCTATTGTTCAATGAAGTCTGCAGCAGAAATTCTTAAGCATTCTTCCTAACTTAAGTCTATGTTCCTCCTACAGAAGAAATTTCACTGCCCTGCTCAAATGAGAAGTGTTATATAATCCTGGATTGCAGTGGATTGACCTTTTTTGACTATTCTGGAGTCTCCATGCTTGTTGAGGTATTTAAACAGCTTGTATTTGGACTGATTCCTTCCCTTCTCTTCAATAACATATTTTTTACCAGCTACTCTCTCAGCTCCAAAGTCTTGACCCTGCTTATTTCAATACTCATCTCACACATTCTCTCCAACAGACATAAAACTTTATGCCTTCTACTACTGTAGAATTTTTTTCAGGAGATTCCATCAGACTTCTAGATATGTGTCTGTGTGGTGCCAGAGGTGGGGGTATTCACATGATAATCAGAGAATGGAATATAGACTATAGTGAGCATAGCAATCAACTTAAGGCTGCTAGAAAGAAGGAGAAAAGTCTCCTTCATAAGCAAGTGGACTTGGTAGTGACAGGATGTTCTCTCTCACATAATTTCTGGGTATAGTTTGACCCAATACCATTTCTGGTTTCTGAAAACAGTGCCCACTTAAATGAGCTTTTCTCCATTCAGTTTGATGATGGTACTTACTTCTCTACCCCATGATCTACATGGGGTCTCCACAATCCTGGTATGAAAAAGATAAAATTTTCTTTTTTTAAAACTGACATAGCTCACAAGGCCTCATTTCCACAGATGGAAGAACACGGATACTTCTGCAATTTATTCTCCTTTTTTTTTGAGTAAATACTAAATCAAAAAAGAATGTACCCCTTTCTTATTTTCATTTGTCCTCTACTTCAATACCCTAAATTTGGAGGAGGGTCTTGCGGATGGGACAGCATCTATTCCTCAGCTGTCATCAATCTTCCACCAGCTTCTATTTCATGGAGTTCAGCTCACCTCATCTTCTGATGTTTGCTGTCAAGGGTTTCTCTTATCCTGGCATCATTTCAGTCACCCCTGTGTGTGGCTTTGTATTGAGTCATAAACTTAAAACCTCTGAGCATTTCAGAAGATCTTTCTTTGCATTGCATGTCTTCCTCTTTTCCATTACTCCCACAAATTTTACCCACGCAATCCTTTCTGAACTCCAGTTCTTTCTGCTCAGCTCAGTGAAGCAGCTGCATTTTGCTTGGATGCCTCCTCATCATGCTGCAGTGGCCAAGAAACTGCTTTGCCACAGAAAAGAGCTCACCTCCTTTGTTTGAGTCGTGTGTCGCCTGTTCCCATTGTCTGAAAACAGTTGTTCATATATTTTTGTTTAGTTGTCTATTTATTTATGGTATAGTCTTGTATTACTTACTTACCAGGGCCAGAAGTCGAAATAGGATATTGACTTTTAAAGAGTTAAGATTAGTAGTCTTTAACAGGTCTCACACTGTAGATTTTGATTTACTTGTGGTGTTGCATAACTGTGTCTCTATATATTTATATTTTAAATTTAAAATGTCTAACTAACCTTTCAAACTCAAGAGAGGACAAAGATCAACTTTAACACGGCTTTCCTATGAGATGCAGACAAAATCAGTTAGCCTGTCTGGATCTCAGTTTATCCATTTTGTAAAAATGAGAGGTAATTTTGTTTCAGTATTAGTAGATAGTCAAAACACAAATAAATTATGCAAAAACAATTGAATTTAAATATCTTAGGCCTTAAATCTAGTTGCTTTTTTTTTGTAAATCACTCTATTTCCCATGTTATATGCCTTTATTTTCTTATTGTTCACTATAAAAACTACACAATTTATCATAGGGTTCAACTTGAACACTTTTCTTGCATCTCTACCTGGATTGTAGATAAACAGTCTCTATTGGAAGGCTTCTCATGCTCGGAATTTTTATTTACTCTTTGTTGTCAAGGTCTAGGGGAATGCTGTTAAATTTCTGTACATGAGTGTAATGTGGGATGTTCATTTAAAATGCAGTCTTCTGGATCCTGGTTCTGGACCAGAAATCTTAATTGTAAACAACCATAGGTGATTCTGAGGCATATGATTCAAGGATTATATTTTGAGGAATGGTAGACCAGGATTGTTCTTTCACTGGGAAATGCCAGTATGTACTTATTTTAAATTGTATTTTAAATTTGTTTCTGAATATGCTCTAATATTTATTAACTGTCCTCTCTAGATATTGCAATTCTAAAACTTACAGTTTGTAAAGAGGCCAAAATAATTACCTATTTCCACTGAATTTAGAACCTAAGGTTGAAAATTCAGAGGAATCCAAATAATCCAGGTACTGGGTCTGATGTAAAAGAGCTTTTTAAAGTTCATCCCAGTTTTTTAAAGTTTTTTAAATACACAATGGAATGGTGGAATAAATCAATTGATGCATTTTATTTTTAAGTTGGCAGAAAATGACATTTGCCCTTGGCCTGGTGTCTTTCATCTATATATACAAAACCAGTAGTTTTGTATTAGTTTGCCCTTTTTAATTATTGTATTACTATTTAATTTTATTAAGATTATAGCAAATTATGATGTTTGCTAAGAACATAGGCTTAATTTAAAGATAGTCAAATATTAAGGCCTAAATATTAGCTATACAACTAGTTCTATGACCTACACTTGAGTATTTGTTTGCTTTTCTGTAAATTGGAAGTGCAAAAACCCACTTTATTAAATTGTTGTGAAGCTTAGAAATAATGTATTACATAAAAACACATAAAGTTTGTAAAAGTAAATTTTTTTCTTTTTTTTCTTTTGCAAAAAGCATTTCTTAAAATTCAAATAATATCATTGCAACTAATACTGTGTCTTCGTTGCAGCCATCCTGAAAGAGAGTCCAGAGTAAAGAACCACAGAGTCTCTTCAGCCTTGCATGTCTTCCTGCTTCTTAATAACACTTCCTGGATTATTTTCTTAGTTACTTTAGTACACAGAACATTCTCCTAAGGTTATAGGTTGGAGGAAATGGAGTGACTTCTATTTATCCTTGTACTTAGAACACTAGAGAGGTCAGTGAACTGCAGATTGTTTATCAGTATCAACAAACCACCCATAGAAATGTCTTTGTAGTTCACTGAGCCTAAGAAAAAGTCAAACACTGACAGTTCACCTTGAATGAATCATATTAACTTACAAAAAAAGGAACCGTTTATTCAATGTCCAAAGCTCAGTTTATTTGTTTATTTGTTTGCTTATTTATTCTTGCTCACCTCTTATTCTACAATTCTTTTAACATACAAATAACTGCTTACTGCTGGAGAAATATAAGAGAAATTTTTGGGTGTACCATGCATATTTTTAGAAATGCAGCTTTTTACATTTTATATGTAAGATATATCACTATTATTTTTTCTAAATCCATCCTACAGTTACTAAAACTTCTAAAATTATTTGTACTGTGTTTTCTGGGCTGACTTTGGTCTAGGTGAATTTAATATCAAGGTCTTCAAGGACTTGTTCTTACTTAAGATTTTCTTAGACATAAATGAGGTAAGACCCCACAGTATGGCAAGCAAATTATTTAGGGTGTCTTATCTTGAAGAACCTTTAAAAATGGAAGCTGAGCAGTCAAACTTGGCTTTGATTATAGTGAGGCTCTCCACTCACCATTCATGGATGGGATTTAGAGTCTATGAATATACACAAATTGTAAAATTGTCAGTCAGCAGTTTTTATCACTTCCACAAATGGGTCCTTGACTTCCAATTAAAGATATTGAGAACGATTTTATGTAATTCTTATAGGGAAGGAAAGGTTATGTTTTTTTTTTTTATTTTATTGAATGAAATGTAAGCAGCCAAACTTATTTGCATAAAAGGTGAATGCCCTGCTGCATTCATCTGTGTTAAAACGATCTCTTAGAAGTTTGAAGAATATGCCTGACTGTATAGCAATGCCTTTCTCTAGTGGTCTGATATCTTTTTATAAGAAATTCTTCTGAGGCTCATCTTACATCCTGCATTAATTGTAGATATACTATTTTAATCCTTCCAGGTTTACATAGACTGTATCAGCAGAAGTGTGGATGTATCATTAACCCATTGTACAGGTGAGAAAGAGCGTGTCCTCGACTAACATTAATCTTAGACAATTCAACATAATCTTTCTGCTGCTACACATCCCATATCACATGTGCTTTTTCGTAGCTTCTTTGATAAAAGCGATGAAGTACTGTGGAAACCTAGACTCAGAGAAACCAATTTTTTTTGAATCGGTATCTGTTGCAATAGGTAACATCCATTCAAATAAGGTAAGACGAGTATGTTAGCATGCAAGAGTTCTAAGAAAAATTAGAATGTAAGATCGAGGGCTTTGCATATTAAAAATATTAGCCATTTACCCCAGTGGCATCTAAAAACTATTAAAATTTTCACCCTGAGAGTCCCCTGCTACAAATAATGTTTCCATTTTTTTTTGAATCAGTTAACATTGTTTAATAATTTGGATCTGCCAACAATATCACAGTTTAGAGGATTTGGTGATCACTTGTTAAGTATAAACTGATTGCATATAAAATAAATGTTTCTTTTAGGATTCACTACCCTGGGAATTTGAATTTACTTCTATAAAATGCAAAAACTCTAAATATAGACTTCTAGCTTTTTTTCTGCTCTGATACCTTTGACTCTAAATGCATATTGCCATCTTTAGAAATACTATTTGCAAAGCTCAGCCCTCACATGATTCAAAGTGTCAGTTATCTTCCACATACTGGGCTTTGTGATTAGCTTTAGCACTATTCCTAGAACTTTGATTTCCTATATTTTTTCTTTTATTTTAAATCATTTTGCCATTCCTCATTTCTAGAACAGCATATGGTGCTTCCAAGAGTCATCCTTATTATATTCCATCAAAACTGTATGTATTTATAAAATAATAACACTATTATTACTATCATTATTACCATTAGGACATAACATTTTTTGAATGCCCATATGTTCCAGCAATACACTAAGAACTTTACCCATATTAATTCACTAAATTGCCCACAACCTTAGGAGATAGATACTATTATTTAATCAATTTTTAGAAATGAGGAAATTGAGGCCCAGAGAAGTTATACCATTTGTAAGTGGTAGAGCCGATTTTAAAGTCAGCACTCTGATTTTGGACTTAGAGCTTTAAACTGCTATATTCTGAGGTCTCTTGGAATGTGTTTTCTTAGCTTGGCTGGAAGCTTGCTTCAGTTACTTCTTTTCTTTGACTGTGGTACTGACTTAAGAGTTGAGTCAATAGCATGTGTTTATTTTGTCCTCTTCTATTTCAGAATTTGAGCAAACTCAATGACCAGAGTGAAGTCTGAGACCCTTTTGCCATGGTGCAGCTCTTGTCTTTAGCAAATGCTCTGAAGAGGACATACTCTAGCATTTTGAAAACCTTTTTTTTGCTTAGATCTATTGATGATTTCTACTACAACAAATATGATGTGACTTAACCATAGAGCCTCTGATCAAAATTTGCTAACAATTTTTTTCTAATTTTTTTAGTAAGCAGATTCAGAGTAGGTTTTTGTATAGTTATTTTACAAAAATTGATATGCATTAGTTTTAGCATACTGAAAGCCTAAACATAAATTTATTTGCTTTTACTAGAGTATGTTGTGTTGTTTTATTTCTTTTTTGTTGTAAGTTAATTTGTAAGACTGAGAAACACTGTGTCATTTAGAACATTTGCAAGCCATTTGTAAAAATCCAGAATCATCTGTAACTAATACAAGGGCAAATGTGACATTTTCCCTTACTAAGTAACAAAGCCATTAAATATCAATAAGTTAAATGTTATTTTATATATTATGATATGAAATTCACAAAAAATAATTTAAACAAAAGTAAATGACAAACTAAGAATCATCGCTCTCCATATATTTCCATGCATGGAAGTTTTCGGAAATGTTTTCAAGATATCTGGTATTCCAGTGAAACCAAGTTCTGGATGTTAGTCTGTTTTGCTATGAATATTGGAAATGCTTAGAACCTTCAGACCTGATAGCCCTATTCACCACATCCCCACCCCGTGAAAGTCTCTGTTTTCAGCTTAATTTTTTGGAGCTAGAGGATGTGGAAGTTGCACATTTTATATTTTTTCACAAAGATGATTTTTAGATGAGGAAATACCATCATGAGAATAGCTTTATACTATTCAGATATAAGCTTAACTACAATAGTTTGAGACTTTCCTATTTCAGAGAGATAGTCAATACAATATAATATATTTATCTCTCTATGTTTATATATGTTTGTTTTTCTTTTTCTTTTGTTACAGGAGAGCTTGGATATGTGATTATCTATAAACCCACCAACAAACACTAGACAAGGCTGACCTGTATAAATTATTGTTTTCATGTTTGTACATATATTTTAAAACATATACAATTACATCGGTTAATATTTTTATCTAGCAACTTGATTTACCTATTAAGAAATTCACTCTCAAAGATAGATATATCTATATAATTATTCTAAGTCTTAAGACATTTTAACCATTCTAGAAATGACCAGTGTAACAAAAAGCCAAGTACTTTAAAGTGAGTTTGATAGATTGGTTGAAAACAAAATTAAAAGACAGGTAATTTAGAAATTTTTATGGACATCTGTAAAAGTAAATTCTAGTGCTTGCCAAGTGATGTAACAGTCCCTAGAAAACACATGGTTAACATTCACAGGGCCCTTAAGTTTAACATTAAGTCCTAGGTAGGACAATGGAATGAAATGACAGAAGAATAATAAACATTTCAAATTCTCATTAACTTATCCCATCATTTTAATTTTGATTGACATGAACTACACAAAATTAATCTGTGTCCCACAGGAAGCCTCAATCCCTTTATCATTAATTTGAATTGAAATGAGTGAGGTCAACTTTCATTTGTATCGAATACTGTTCCAAAAAAAGGTGGAGGTAATACTTGAAAGTAAAATATCCTTAGAGAAAAGGATTTCACTCTCTTCTATTAAATTATTCCAATGGTGGATGGTGGCTACATTTGCTATCTGTAATCTATTGGTTACTGGCACAAACATATGTCAACAAAAGTTAAGAAAATAAAATATATTTTGCTATGTATAAATGGATATTTTTCTATGCAAATTTGGCCTATAATTAAATTCACATACAGCACTAATTTTCTAATTTGTTAGAGATTTGGACCACAGATGACATTAAAATCATTATAGTTAATCAGTGGATGGATTGTTTTATTTTATTGTTAAAGCTAACACAGTAATAGAAGTATAATGGGTAAAACTTAATAACCAATAACTTTGGTTTTAAATGTTAAAGTTATTTTCAAAGTAAAGGGAGATCAAAAGATATACCATATATAGCCTTTTGTTTTAAGGCTTATCCTGTATACCAAGGTAACAATGACTGTTGACTTAAAGAAACTCCCTGGAATTGAATTCTGAGAGCCTAACAGCTGAATATAACTTTTAAGATTCTAAAACACAAATGTTTACTTCAAAGGAGGTATTAACAACACAATAAGTTCCTGATCCAGTCACACTGAATTACTTTTATAAGACCACCTTATTTTCATATATGATAGAATACTTCCATAATACTTATGGTAAAATAAAATTGAAAAAATTAAAAATGACATATAATAATATTGAAGACCTAATAGACTGACATATATTAGTTACACATTAAATGTGTAACCAGGAAAAGACTTAATATTACATTTATGCAAGTTAAATGCCTTTTAAATTTTACCATTTGTCTTTTATTTTAAAGGTTATTTGCCCCTGATTATATAATCCAAGTGTCATGAGGTCAAGCTTGAACTACTTTCGGTAATTTATTTGACAGATCTTTATTCTATAAATGCTTAATATAATGAGGAAAGAGATCTTTTTTTTTAATGAAAACATTAATGTGTTAATACCTTGCTTGAATATGTTTAACATTTAATTATTACTAAAATATATTAGTATGTTTAACATACATATGCCTTAAAGATGCACATTCTGTATTCTCTGGGACAATTGTCTAATTCACTACAGAATATGATTTTTGGCAATGAATTTGTTGCTAGTTTTTAAATAGGGAGTGAAGAAGTGCTTTCACAATCCAGAGATTTTTAGTAAAAACCCTGTAGTCTAAAATGCTACATTTACTATTTTCTATTTTTCAGTGCATTTAATTATCTTTTTTTATAATACTTTGCACTAACTTAGCATGTAACACCTAATTCACATGGAAATAAATTGAAATTTGACAACTATTGTCCTTAAGTGAATTTGTGTGCACTATTTTAAAGTATTTACTCTCCTGTAAAACAAATAATATATGTAGATTTCTTAGACTGACTACAGAATATTATGTGTTGAAAATTTCTAGAAGTATCCATTCTTGGTTTTTTGTTCCTACAGAATTTCATCCTAAGATTGTGAGGTACTGCACTTTAACTTATGAAAGTGTGATAAGGACACTTTTGGCTGCAAGACAACATTTACATAATTCTTTTCACCACATTTACATCCTTTTTGTTCTAATTTTAAGTAATGTACACATTTTAATTTTTGTTTGGGTACTTCATTTATATGCTATTGTCTTTCCTGTGTTTCTAGCCTCATTCATTATTCTTCAGCATTTTTAAGGTTACTACTCTAAGAACAAGAAAATAAGGTACTCTTCTAGGTGTCAAAGATACAGTAGTCAATAAAACAGGAAAAAAAATTCCTGCCCTCATGAAGCTTACTTTCTAACAAGGAAAACAAAAAATAGATGAAATTAATTAATTAATTAATTAAAAGTTATTGGGGTGACATTGGTTAATAAAATTAAAGTGTACAATTTGATAATAGGTCTTATGTGTATTGCATTGCATGTTAACTACCCAAGGTCAAATTTCTTTTATCACCACATATTTGATCCCTTTTACCCTTATCAACCTCTCTTTTCCCCCTTTTCTAATGGCTACTACTAATCTGTTGTACGTGTCTATAAATATTCATTGGTTTTTGTTCATTTGTTGCTTCAGTTTTATATTCTGCGTATGAGTGAAATATTGTTCTAAACTTTTTCTGTCTCACTTATTTTGCTTAACATGATAATCTCAAGATCTATTCATGTTGTCCCAAATGCCAGTATTTCATCTCTTCTTATGGCTGAGTAATATTCTCAGCTTCTTTATACCATCATCTATCACAGGACACTTCGTTTGCTTTCATGTTGGCCACCGTGAATAATGCTGCTATGAATATCGGTGAGCAAATATGTTTTCGGATATAGGTTTTCCAAACCGTAGGTAAATACACAATAGAGGAACTGCTGAATCATATGATAGATCAATTCTTAGTTTTTTAAGGAAATTCCATACTATTTTTCATAGTGGCTGGACCAATTTGCAGTCCCTCCAGCAGTTTCATTTTTTACTTGTCTTGTTGATTATAGCTATTCTAATAGATATGAGATGGTATCTCATTGTGGTTTTGATTTGTAGTTCCCTAATAGCTAGCGATGTTAAACATCTTTTCATATATTTGTTGGCCATTTCTATGTATTCTTGGGAGAAGTGTCTGTTCAAGTACTCTGCCCATTTTTTGATTGGATTATTTGTTTTTTGTTGTTATTGAGTTATATGAGTTCTTTTTGTATATTTTAGATATTAGGCCCTTATCGGAGGTGTTGCTTGCAAATATTTTTCCCCATTTGGATGGTTATCTCTTTATCTTGTTGACAATTTCTTTTGCTATACAGAAGATTTTTTAGTTTGATGTGTTCCATTCATTTATTTTTGCTTTTACTTATCTTGCCTTTGAGGTCATATTTATAAAGTCCTCTTTTAGTTTAAGGTCCCTGAGTTTAGTTCCTAACTTTTCGTCTATGCGACTTATTGTTTCAGGTCTTATATTCAGGTCCGTAATCCATTTTGAGTTAATTTTGGTGTGTGTAATAGACAAAAGCCTAATTTCATTCTTTTTCAGGTGTCTTTCCAGTTTTTTCAGCACCATTTATTAAAGAGGCTTTCTTTTCACCATTGTATGTTTTTGGCTTTTTTATCGAAAATTATTTGCCCATATAAATATGGATTTACTTATGGACTCTCGATTCTGTTCTACTGGTTCGTGTGTCTGTTTTGCTCCCAATACCATGCTGTTTTGATTATTGTCACTTTGTAATATAATTTGAAGTCAGGCAGAGTGATGCTTTCAGCATTGTTCTTTTTTCTCAGGATGGATTTGGTGATTCGGAGTCTTTTGTGTTTCCATCCACATCTGATGATTTTTTTGTTCTATTTCTTTAAAAAATGCTGATGAGATTTTGATGGAAATTGCAATAAATCTGTATAATGCTTTAGGTAATATGGTCATTTTAACTATGTTGAGTTTTCCAATCTAAGAACACAGAATATCTTTTCATTTTTTTGGTGTCTTCTTCAATTTCTTTTAATAGGGTCCTGTAATTTTTGTTATATAGGTTCTTCACATGTTTTGCTAAATTTATTCCTAGGCATTTTATTCTTTTTGTTGCAGTTGCAAAAGAAATTAACTTTTTCAACTTCTTTTTTTGATACTTCATTATTAAAATATAGGAACACCATAGATTTTTGAACATTGATTTTGTACCCAGAGAGTTTACTGTATTTATTATTTCTAATAGTGTTCTTGTGAATTCTTTAGTGGTTTCTATATTGAGAATCATGTCATACACAAATAATGTCAGTTTGACTTCTTTGTTTTCTATCTGGATCCATTTTATATCCTTCTCATGCCTGATTGCACGTTCTTTAATGTTATATTGAATAACTGTGGCAATTGTGGACAGCCTTGTCTTGTTCCTGATCTTAGAGGAAAAGTTTTAGTTTTTCACCATTAAGTATAATATTGGCTGAAGGTTTGTTATATATGGCCTATATTATATTATTTTCCTTCCATGCCTATTTTGTTAAGAGTTTTGATCATAAATAGATGCTGTATCTTATCAGAGGTTTTTGTTTATTTGTTTGTTTGTTTGCATCTATTGATATGATCACACGATTCTTATTTTTTAATATGTTTGTATGTCATATCACATTAATTGATTTGCATATGTTGAATCATCCCTGTGCCTCTGGGATGAAGCCCACCTGATCATGTTGTAAAATCTTTTTAATATGTTGCTGTATTTGATTTGCTAGTATCTAACTTATGGTTTTTGCATCTGAGTTCATGAGAAATATTGGTCTGTAGTTATCTTTTTGTGTGCATTAACTTTACCAGACTTTGGTATTGGCCTCATAAAATGAGTTAGGAAGTATTATTTCCTCTTTGAATTTTTGAAGAGTTTGAGAAGAATAGGTGTTAAATCTTCTTTACATGTTTGGTAGAATTCACTGGTGAAGCCATATGGTCCTGGACTTTTACTCTTTGGTAGGTTTTTGATGATTATTTCAATTTCCATACTACTGATTGGTCTATTTAGATTTTCCAGTTCTTCTTGATTCAGTCTAGGAAGGTTGCATCTTTCTAAGTAATTGTCTATTTCTTCTAGGTTACTAAATTTGATTTTATTATACTCAGTATTCTTGTATGATCCTTTTGCGGTGTTTGTCATAACTTCTCCTCTTTCATCCCTGATTTTATTAGTGTTCTTTCTCTTTTTACTTTAGAGAGTCTAGCCACAGATTTGTCAATTTTATTTAACTTCTCAAAGAACCAGCTCTTTGCTGCATTTCTTTCTTTTTCTTTTTTCAATTTCATTTAATTCTGCTCTAATTTTAATTATTTCTTTTCTTCTGCTGATTTTAGGCTTCATTTGCTCTTTCTAGTTTTATAAAATAAAGCATTAGGTTGTTTATTTGGGCTCATTCTTGTTTTTTGAGAAAGACTTGTAATGATATAAACTTTTGTCTTAATACCACTTTTACCGTGTCCCAAACATTTTGATATGTTGTACTATCATTTTTATTCTTAATACCGCTTTTACCGTGTCCCAAACATTTTGATATGTTGTACTATCATTTTTATTCATTTCTATATATCTCTCAATTTGTCTTTAATTCCCCTTTTCTGAACCAATTATGCTGCAGTAGCATGTTGTTTAATCTCCGTGTGTGTGGTTCTTCCTGCTTTCTTTTTACAGCTGATCTTCAGCTTCAAAGCATTATGATCAGAGAATATGATTGCTTTGATTTCAACCCTCTTATATTTGTTGAGGCTATCTCTGTATCCCAGTATGTGGTCAGTCCTTGAAAATGTTTCGTATTCACTAGAGAAAAATATATAAGCAGCTGTATGGGGATGAAAGGCTCTGTAAATGTTAATTATGTCCATTTGGTCAAAAGTGTCATTTAAGAATGTTACTTCCTTATTGATTATCTGTATGGATGATCTGTCCATATTTGAAAATGGGGTATTTAGGTTCCCTACTATAATAATGTTTGGGTCTGTTTCTTCCTTTGGTTCTGTTTATAATTGCTTTATATATATTTTTGGGCTCTCTGATTTGGAGGATAGATATTAATCAGTGTTATGTCTTCCTGGTATGACTCCCTTTATCATTATAAAGTACCCCTCATTATCTTTTTTAAGTTTTTTTTAATTTTGAAGTCTATTTCATCCAATATTAGTACTGCTACTCCCGCTTTTCTCTGAATGCCATTTGCTTCATTTTCCACCTTTTCACTTTGAGTCTATATTTGTCTTTGGAACTGAGATGTGTCTCCTAGAGGCAGCATGTGGTCAGGTTTTGTTTTTTGTTCTAATCTGCTAATCTACTATATCTTTTTATTGGTGAGTTCATCCTATTTACATCTCAGTTAATTACTGAAATATGAAGTTTTCCTATAACCATTTTATCTCTTGCTTTTTTGGTAAGTTGGTGTTTCCATTGCTTCCTTGTCCTTGTGTTTCTTCTTTTTTTTTCTTTTTTAAATTTTGGTGGGTTTTTGTCACTTTTCCTGTGGACCTTCTTGTTTTATGTTATATACTTCAGTTCTGATTTTTTGGAGTGTAGTTGCCATTACAAAAACATAGAGGATAGTCTGTGTGTGTGTGTGTGTGTGTGTGTGTGTGTGTGTGTGTATGTATATATATATATATATTCTTCTTTGTGTACCTTATTTCCATGTCTCTTTGTGAATTTGGATCTTTGAATACTCCTCTTTTCCATCATTGTTGTCTCAGTATGTTTCTGTGTATGCTGAATGTTCATTACTCTCTTGCTATATAGCAAATCTCTTCTTGTTTAAGCTTATAATACCCTGTTTTTAATAAGATTGGCACTCCTCTGCTTCTGTCTTCCTGATAACCACCTTATTCATAGTTATGTATCATTTTGTCATTTTGTTTTAGGTGAGCTGACTCCTTTCAGTGGAGAATTCTCTCAATTTTTGTATATCTGGATATGTCTTTATTTCTCCTTTATATCTAAAGGAGAGCTTTGCTGGATACATTATTCTTAGCTGGTAGTTCCTTTTATTTAATAATTTGGATGTTTGATTCCATTCCTTTGGTTTGTAAGATTTGTGCTTAGAAGTCTGGTGATAATCTAATGGTTTTTCTTTATAGGTTACCATCTTCTTTTCCCTGGATACCCTGAGAATTCTTTCTTTGTTACTTATTTTTGGTAATTTTAATACAATGTCTCTTGGTGAAGGTCTTTTTTGGGTTGTGATAATTGGATAATTGTTCTGTTTACTTCTTGAATTTCAATCTCTAGTTCATTTCTATGGTAGCTCTACGTACATGATTCCTTGCTTAGACCTGCTTGTATGTAGGTTGGATGTGTTTTGGTTGAGTTTTAGATATTCACCTTATTTTTATTTTAAGGGGAGAGATCTGGGGCCATCCCTTACTCTGCCATGTTTCTGACCAGAATA
The DNA here is from genome assembly GCA_004027375.1 of Macroglossus sobrinus. Lineage (NCBI taxonomy): Eukaryota > Metazoa > Chordata > Mammalia > Chiroptera > Pteropodidae > Macroglossus > Macroglossus sobrinus. The sequence continues at coordinate 363,495 of PVKZ01001281.1, forward strand.
AATTTTAAATATATTTATGATAAGTTAAATGATTATATGTGCAAAGAATATAAAGGAATTAAGAAAAAAAGATATGAACTATGGCACAAAGTATATGGTGTCCTTAGATAGGGCAATTACTAATGGTAATGTCTTATTCAGCTCAGGCTACTATAACAAAATATCACAGACTGGGGGACTTAAATAATAGACATTCATTTCTCAAAGTTCTTTATGCTGAGAAGTCAAAGATAAGGTGTCAGCCCAAGATTCAGTTTATGGTGAGAACTCTCTTTCTGGCTTGCAGACAGCCACCTTCTTGTGTATACTCACTTGCTGGAGAGGAAGAGTGTGCTGTCTGGTGTCTCTTCTATAAGGACACTAATTATATAGGCTGAGGACCTCATTCTTATGACCTTATTTAACCCTCATCACTTTTTTATATGCTCTGTCTCCAAGTACTGTCTCTTTGGAGGTTAAGGGGTATTAACCTATGAATTTTGGGGGACATAATTCAGTTTATTGCAGGCAATTATAAATTTCCTATACATTTAAAAATGTTTCATTTTTTTGTGTCTGAAAAACAAGCTTACTAAAATTTTGTTTATGTTTAATATAATGTGATTTTTTTCATCAAAGATATGGTAAATAATATGAACTATCTGGTTAAAGCATTCTGAGGCTAGAGGCAGTAAGTCATCATAGAAATACCAGCCATACCTATTCAGATGATATTCTGGCCTTGAATCAGAGGGAAGTGGTCAGGAATGGGTTTGCAATATACCAAAGGCTATTGAGAAGCTGAGATATATTCTGGTCATGGTTCCTATTGATTAATCATCTGATTAAAGCCTATAGAATTTAACTATATATATATACACACACACACACACACACATATACGTATATACTATATATACACGTATATACTATATATATACGTATATATATACGTATATATACGTATATACTATATATATATACACACACACTCACACACACATATTACTATACATATACTGTGTGTGTGTGTGCGCGCGTGTATATATATATATATATATATATATATATATATATATATTTTGTTGTTGTTGTTGTTTGTTTGTTTGTTTAAATAACAGAGACATGCTTGTCATAAAGTCAGGTGCAAAACAGAGTCCTGATGTTAACTGCACTGAGAAATTTCCACTTTGTTTTTTTTTTTGTTGTTTCTTTTTTTTCTTGTTTTTTTTAAGAAAGAAAGAATTCTAGCTTACTAAAAATTAACTAATACTCTGAAATGATCTCTTTTAGAGCATTTATTATATAAAAATCTGTAGTCATTTTTTTATTGATTCAGCATCAAGAAGGTTATTTAGGTTAAACTTATCTCTTTTCTATATAATAAAGACCTAAATGGACTTATTCTCTCTAGTAACTGTAGAAAGCATTTTAATATCTTTTTCCTATTTAAGACCTCTCTTTTAATGACTAATTTAGAAATTGGCTAATTAATAAGTCCAGTAAGACTCTATACTTAACAAGAACAATTGTTACATTAAAAAAAGAATTCAATAATAAGTAAAAATAAGACTAGAATTCTGTCTCTATTTTGTTTGCTTCTGAAGTTGTCTTTCCATTTCTCCACTTCCAGCTTGGTTTGAAGCAATTTCTGGCTTTGTGAGGGGAGAGAAATTAGAAAAGTCAGAGCCTCTTTTACACTGTAATGTGTTTTCCAAATCAATTTACATATTCAACACCCCTGTTTCTATACTTCTTTAGATCTTGATTTATATCTTATAGGGATCCCAAATATCCATGCTCCGTATTTTCTTAAATTTGTAGTAAAGGACTTATATTTCAAATAAACCTTCCCTTAGGCTAATGATGACTGAGAGAATGCAGAGAAGGGAGAGTAGTGAACACAATGCCTGGGCACTAGGTAATTTAGGGGGATAAAGAAAGACTGAAGATAAAGGCAGGTTTACAGAGGGTATTGAGTATATGAAGAGAAGGTAGGTTAGCATGATTAACCCTATGGTGGTATAATTTCAGGAATATCTAGATGTCTCTAAATATTTACATCATCAGTCTTTCAAGGAATCTGAACATCTCATCATTAATCACTCATTTAGGCTGGAGTAAATATTACAAAAAAAACTTGTAAGCCATTGCTATGCATTGTATTAGCCTTAGGAATCTCATCTGATTAGCTTATAAGACATTGTCATCAAGTACTCAAGGAAATCACAGAAAAAATTTTGTTGAGGAAGCCTGGTTAAAAATGTCTTTTGTTGGTTAGAGTGTTACTGAGGTTAGGGATGGGAGTTGTGTTGTGGTGTTGGGAGACAGGTATGGTGAGGGGGCCCAAAAGTTGATGTTGGAGAGAGAGGCTGAGAGTATGCTTCAGGCATTCTTGGATAACCAAGGTCCTCCTTGACCCCTATCCTGAAAGAATACGTGGCAGAACAGGGGTTCATGAATCCCAACACAAGTCTTTCTACATAGCAACTTTGCCTGGGGCTTGGACCCATGACTTTTGCTTTGGCTCTTAAATTAAAACCTGAGAATAGCAATGTGACTGCCATATAATTTTTGTCTCGTATAAAACTTATTTTTCATTTGCTTCTCTCCATACTTGCCAGTGAAAATGTTGAAGTAGTGAGGGTCTCGCTTAACATAATAGACATTTAATAAATTATAACTAATCAAACTGTGATGGAAGCTTTTTTATAAATCTTAGTCAAAATGTGATCCTTATAACATCTATACCAGAATCACTATGGGTAAATACCTCACCCAAGACCTAGTGGATCAGAATTTCTTTGGGGTGGTCTTGGAAATAAGGATTTTAAAACAAACATCCACTTTAGTTTTATACCCTAAAGTTGAAAATCAGTCACAAATTTTTGTTGATGTTGTTGTTTTCTTTCTGTGTGTGTGTGTGTGTGTGTGTGTGTGTGTGTGTGTGTGTGTGGTCTGGTATATGAAAGAAGTCCCTATACTCTTAATCTTAGGTATATTTGTGTTCATTGTTATTTTTTTTTTAACTTGAACATCAGCCACAATATATTGTGGATATATAATAGATCTATGATGATATTCTTAAGTAACCAGAATTGAGTGTATGTTTATTCATGAGGCAAAGGATCATGCCAAATACCATAGCTTTTGATTAATGTGAGTTTATCAAAATCAGAAATTATCTGAAACATATTATTCTTATTCATATATTCCTGGGTGAATTTTCTAATACTAAAAATTTTAATTGAATATTTTTCATCATGGCAAATTTGAGTTGCCTTCTTATTTCACAAATTTATACTGTTTTTGACAAATATGAATGCAGTCATGTACAAAAATGGTCCTATCACTCATGTTGCTCCTCATACATATCCATTACAAACACATCATAAAAGAGAGATATTACCCTTCCAGCCTAAAGCTTGTGGGTAATTATTTTCTTTCAATACCTTCATTGAAATTTTCTGTTATGCAACCAGAGTAAATTGTAGTTAAACCTTTTATTCTGCAAATATGGAGTTGGGATAAAAAGATGGTGTCAGCAATATAATTCAGCTATTTTCAGTTTGGAGATTGAAGCTAATGTCGACAATCATAAATAAAGAAAAATAATATTCAATTTTGAATCACTGCCAGATGTGCAAACATATGTCTTCAAGTTTTATTTTTCTGAAATATGCTTAGTATAGTATAATTTTTATTCACTTTTTAAGTGATTCTCTTTCTATAAGTAATAAATTTATTTTCATTGAATGTTCAGAAGATCTAAAAATTAAGAAAATATGCATTTGGGCTCCATCTCACAATCCAAAAAAAAGAAAATCAGAATTTGTTCATAAAGTGAACATTAATTAACCATGGGGTTCTGCAACCCCAGTTTCAGAGGAGCTGTGAGATGCGTCTTTCCTACTTTATTTGCCCAGAGCAAACCATGCAGGTTAACACCAGTGTAAGGGAGAAAAAGGGTAGACTAAAATAGAACATGGTAATTTTTAGAATAGTTACTTGTAGTCTGAGTTGAAATGGTTTTGAAATATGTGTGAGTTGAAATATGTGTGGTTTTGAGATCTTGGATCACAGCTCTGGTGGTATACAGAGACACCAGATTATTTGGTAAACAAATGAAGTCACTGGAAGATGGTCACATTTTTACAGATTGGGGTCCCTGAAAATTTTTAGTCACTAGCTTGAGGTAGGCCTTTAGTGCTGTCAGTCAATGCTTTCACTTCTTTGTGATCAGTGATTTTGCCATTCTTGTTTTTCAGCATTCTAAACCATCACCACATCTTTAACCCCCCTTATAAATCCCATTTCTAAGGATCTCCTACAGATAACCTTGCCTCCACCCTCAGGAAGCAATTACAATTTTCTTTTCAATTTTCTACTGACCTAGCCAAAAACAAACATATATACACAAATCCATATATACTTGTATTGTTTGAGCCTCCTAAAGGCCCTGCCTTCCAATATTATCACATTGAAGGTTAAAGCTTTAACATATGAATTTGGAGAACACACAATTCAGTCTATAGTAGAAACATCATTTTTTCTCTTTTTACAAAAATTACACATCATAATACTGAAAGTTAGAAGCCTCAGCAAATTAGAATTATGATTTATTTTAAATTCTAAACAAAGTTTCATCTAACAAAACTGCTTTATCACTCATGTGGCTTTAACCCATTTTGAAGAATTAGAACAAGGTGAGATTTTTATTCTCTGGGCTAGTATACAGCGTGTGCCATATCTATCTATCTATCTATCTATCTATCTATCTATCTATCTATCTATATACATATATATACAAATATATACATACATATATATATATATATATATATATATATATATATATATATATATATATATATATATGGCACTTGCTGTAGCAGAAGCACTAAAGCACTAAAGCAACCCTGAAAAGGATAGGCCACATTATGAAAGATTCTAAGAAAGAAAAGCAAACACAAAAACAAAATAATTCTAAAAGTTTATGTCAAACTGATATTATGAAGCTGTGAGATTGTCAAATGGGTATATAGTGGTTAAAGTCACGATCTGAAGTTTTACAGAATTATTTTTAGGTATTTGATAACTGTGTGGCAAATGGCATTGTCTTCATTAAGCTCGTAGGAAGATCATTCATTAAATGAGAAAACTAATGCAAGGCATTTAGCTTACTTTTTCATCTAATAAATGTTTATTGAGTACCTAGCATATACCAGGTTCTTTGCTGTGTGCTGGATATGAATTAGCAAATGAAAAGAAGCTGGAATCTGACTTTGTGATTCTGTACTCTAATAAGGAAGAGATAAAAAATAAGGCAAATAAACATGTAAATAAACACATAGAATTGAAAAAGTGCTCTGAAAAACTAAGGAAGTCACCACTGTGGTGAGAATAATACAGCAGGAAGAAGGAAGGTAGAGGAGGGATTGGGTGTTAGTTAAGAAACTACCCTGGGTGTGTCAATCCAAGAAGGCTTCTTGGAGAAGATAATTTTTAAGTGAGAGGTTATAAAGAAGAAAAGACCCCCAAATAGCAAGATTTGTGTGGGGAAAGCAGACAAGAGAAGACTTCAATATAGGAAAATTCAGACACAAAATCTCAGGAGCAGAAAAGAGTTCAAGTATTAAAATACTAAAAGGACCACAGTATGGCTTGGGAGTGATGGTTTGGAGTGAGTACAGAGCCTAGATGAAGAAAAAATGTACAAATGCTTTCAGTTTTTGTCCTTGAAATTTTTATAAAGAGGAGATAAGATAATGTATAAAAAAAACCCTTCTAGTACAGTGTTTGAAATATAATAGGTGCTCAACCTATAGAATTGGTTATTGTGTTTATTATTTTTAGTAGTACTAGCAGTTTTGCTATTTTCTGAAAAGCAAATCACATTTTGAGTGTCTCCTTTGACAATACTTTTATCTGTCTTTCTTTTTTATCACTGTCTCCGAGACTTTTCCTACTTTTTTTCCCCCTCCAAGTACCAATATTATGCTATCCTATCCTCAACATATTCCACACATAGTTGACAGCCTTTTGACATATTTGTTTCTTGAATATATTTATATCATTTACTCCAACCAAAATTTTTTTCATTAATTTACTAAAATATTTTTTAAAAGAAATGATTAAACAAAAAAATTAAAAATTAAATCAATTTTATAAGATACTCCATATTTGATTTTGGAGCAATGATCATTATTATGATTATCTGGAAAAAAAAATAGAAGCTCTACCCTAGTGAGTGCGGTTCAGCAATCTTACAACTGCTCCTAAAGCATTTTTCTCTCTCCAGCCAGAGGGAGACCTGTTACTCTCCTCAAATTATCATGATTTGAGATTCTGGATTCTTCAGAGCTTCTTCCAAATGAACAAAAGACAATTATACTTGGAGTTTTTGGTGGCATTTAGTTAACCTTTTAATGTAAATTCTAATGGTTAGTATGTAAGAGAATTAACAGTAAATTGCTTATTAAAACCACAGGATTGACACCAGCAAGAACCTACGGCAGCTCAGGAAATTTTGGGACACATCTGTTTCAATGAACATAATTGGGACAATCAACATCCGTGCTCACTCATTGGTGCTTAATTGCTTCTTGCACATCTCCTTTTCTCCTTGGGACCTATACTTCAGACACTATAAAAGCCAAATGTCTTCTTTAATCCTCTGAGCCTTTGCTAGCTAAAAGAAAACTCCCAAGAGTCATAACAACTGCCTATGTAAAAAGAATACCATTGTTATTACTACTACTAGGAAAGAAAAGGAAAAAAAAGTTAATTTGCTGATTTAACTCATTTAAAAATCTATTTTTCTCTATATTGTTATTTGTCATTTTTGAGTCAGATTTTTATGTGTATTAAAATGAATATGTAATTTGATCACATCTTTCTTATGGTTTACTATTAATAACTGCCGCATTAGATTGCTTCCTCTGATATATGCAAACTGACTTATAAACTAACATATACTGTTATTACTCATTATAGATGAGCTTTGTTAGAAATACTTGTGCCCAAAATTACCATTTGGCTTGTCTTCAAATTCAAATCCACTTCCTGCCCTGAGGTGAAATTTAAAAAATTCTTATCTGCTTTATATATTTTGAAGAGGCTGCTTTTACTGTTATAATAAGGATTGTTCAGTGTGGGGGTTGAATATGTTGCTTGTTGAAAATCACATCCGACAGAAACTTGACAAAATGACACAGAGATGTGAGACTATATTTAACATCATATTGGGCAGTTGATCTTTTGAAAATCTATGATATTAAATAATGTTTTCCATAATCTTACATATTCTTTCCTTTTGCTTTTTTTAGAAGTTAAAAATTATGCTGAATCCCACAGTAACTTTGCAGAAAAAATGTTTTTTGGTTGCCAATTATATGTAAAGGTATGTAAGTGGGTCAAAGAGAAAACCTAATACCAACCTATTTGTTTTCAAACTACTAATGCTTCATAGATTGTTACTGAATTTTCTATATTTTTGTATTATCTGTTACCATGTCCTCCTGTAGCTGAGTAGAATATTGAGGTAGAAACTGACCTGGAGAAAACATTTGTAGATGTTAAAGAGTAACACAATAGCCAAAGTAAAATGGTTAGTTTACAAGAGCATTTTATACCATTCTATACCGGTTCAAAATATTAAACTATATTGTAAAGGCTAATAAGTCTTATGAATTCTAGATAGGTGGGAATGGAAGAAGTAGGCTCTTATCATTACACAAACTTTAATTTGTAAAAAGGTGAAATGTTCTAGATTTTGAAGACAGTTAAGATCTCTGAATCAGAATTAGCTTATATAAACAACAGCACCTCTAGTTAGTGTTTAATCTCAAAGGAAGATCACTGTTTCTTGAAAATAACATTGCTAGTGGAAGCAGTTTGTCATAGGCCCTAAGAATCTCTACATGTTCTTGCCACATGTTTAGATTACATGATCTATCTCTCTCCTGATAATGAGCAGTCTTCACAGTTAGCCACATGGGCCACCAAGCAGATCCACAGCATGACCTCCAAGTAACTACTCACTTCCTAATGGAGGGTGACTGGCTTATTTGCTTCTTGCTCAGGAATTGCTGGTCCCTTGGCTCTGGGTTCCTCAGCTGCAGTATAACCTACATTACGTAGAGCATCCATCTAGCCCATAGTATGACCTGTAGCACTTGAGGACCCAGGATCTGGTACAACTAGGTGTTTTTGCTGTGTGTTGTACTCTCAGTAATAAACTATCTCATCTACATTTAGCATCTATGAAACAGCTGCATATTTATTTCTTTACTTCCTCTATAAAAATATGATTCTTTCCTAACAAATACATTTTGAAAGATCCTCCAAAAATATTTTTATTTTAATCATTTAAAAATTGTGTATTGGAAAACAAATATAATAAACAATTTACACAGATAATCTAAACACTACCCTTATTTTTTTAAAAAACCATTGTCTACTTTGTTAGAACAGGGTAAAAAATTCTCCCATTTATTGGAGCCTATTATGCACATATTTCTAATTTATTGTTTTAATAGCTTTATAAGGTCAATATTATTATGCTGTTTTTATACAACATGAAGTTAGGCATAACTAGTTTAGCAACTTTTTTGTGTTAGATGGTTTTTAAACTCAAGTCTATCTAACTCCATATGCAGTGCTTCCAACCCCTAATAAGCTGACTTAAAACCAATTACTGCTTTAAATATTTTGCAATCAGTTCTACTTCCTTATATAAATTGTATATGATAAAACATTTCTTTTTAGAAATATAGTCCTCTCCCTCCAAATACAGTTCTTCTACGCTTTTCACTCTATTGCATTGTTGTTCTGAAATTATAAGGAATAGATTTTGAATAAAATCAAGACTTTAACTCATAATTTGAGCCTTGCTTGACTGTCATGGCATCTGGGCTGTTTCTACTAAATAAGACATGATGTTGCAAATAAACTTGATTTTTCATATGAGTAAAAAACTAAATAGCTCAAAAAGTTGAAATTATTTTAAATAAGCTGATTCAGGGTATATTTGATTTGCTTCACTTTTTTTTTGTGCAATAGAATCTAGTTTTGACAAACTCCTTAACACTATAGATAAATGAGCAGAATCTAGGCTAAGCAAAGAAGCAGATAGCCTGAGGTGGATGGGGTGGAACAGTCCTGTTGGAAATATTTGATATTGTATTTTAGGTTTCTGTTATTGTTGTTGTCGTTTTAATGCTGCTGGCTGGATCTACTACATTAACATAGTTTCAGTAAATAGAACAAACTAGCTGAATTCACTAATCCAGCCTAATTAAATTGATAAAACTTTACTTATTGTCAAATTCTAACTGCACGCAAACAATTAATGCATAAATGAACATCTATTGAGGCTCTGTAATATTTATGCCCAAACTTTATAAGATAAAAACAACTTTCAAAATGTGCTGTAGGAAATGGCAGTGGTGGGCTCCTCTGAGCAAATAAAGATACTTCCAAAATTTTGCTTTGGAGAAATACTAACGTCTATGATTAAAATTGAAAAGTTTTGAGTAATTTCAATTCTCAAGCTAATGTTTAAAAAAAAATGTGAGAGTCAAGTTAGGTAAGATGGATTTTGACTCTGCCTATAGGAATAACATAGGCTGGCCTGGTTGATTGAGTCTATTGCTCTTGGGCATTGTAAGTGCTGAGAAAGCAGGGCTAGGTTCAGCGGGATCTGGAGCTTACACTGCTGGATGTTCTCTCTTTAATTCAAGAAAAGATCACAAAATTAATTATGAAATAAATATTTATTTAGAATTAAGAAATTAAATAAATTACATTTTAAATGTGATAAAACTGACAAATACTATAAACTTTTCTAAATTCAAAAAAATATTATTTTTAATTAATTAAGTTTTAGACTCACTTCCATATTTTTAAAAACACTTTTCCCTTTATACTCTTTGATCAACATTTTATATAACAGCAATTACATAATATTTTTTAAATAGAAAAAAGAAAATAAATATTTATTTTCTTTAGCATGGTTGAATAAAATTTGTAGTTTTGTTAATTTTGAAAATATTTTAGAGCCATAATTTGGTATAAGTAATGTCATGTAGACATTTAGAATACTTGTTCAAGTTGCAAAATCTTTTATCAAAATTTATTTTATGAAGTGACATCAGAAATATGGTGATATGAGGGATCCCTTGAACTTTCCTTTTGAAATTATAAGTTAAACAGCATGTAATCCAATAAGAATTCCCAGACTAACACACAAACACTTCTGAGAGATCTGTGGATCAAAACATCTGAAGGTGAGTTAATCAGGGTGGACAAGGAGGAGGAATGGGAGAAGAATAGAGACCGGTTTCATGGATGCAGCCTGGATGGAGCTCACTGTGAGACTCTGGGAGAGGGGAGAAATTAGGTTGCTCCATGCACACTCTGTATTCCCAATCACTCCTGCCTGAGTGATCAGCAAATACCATGACTGAACCCAATATTCTATTGGGTAGAAACCAGAATACAGAAGTGCTATATTCTAGCAACCACCACTGCCAGGCAGAAAACAAAATCACTGAATCTGGCTACCTCCCCTAGCCTTTTAGAACTCTTTTCCCCATACTCTCCCACAGCTGGCAGCACATCCCAGAAAAAAACTATCAAATGTCCAACTACAAAGCAGAGTATCTACAGCCCAGAGAACAGAAGAGACAGCTTTTGAGTGGCAGACACATACTAATCCTAGTGAAAGGGGTGGAGATACAGAGCCAAAACTGCTGGGGTCTGGCAGTGGCCAATACTTGGAAATAGACAAAGCGGACTCTCCCAACCTACCCCGTCCCCACGCATCTGGGCTGATCCCAGAATAGGCACCTGGGACACCTCAGGCCAAGCAACACTGCATCTGGCTGCTAGGGTAACACCGGGTCTTCAGGAGCTCAAAATCCCATTGTCAACCACAATCTCTGATGGGGAAGGATGCCTGAGACCAAAGCAACCTGGTCAGAGAGGAAACACCGACTTCCCCGAGGAATAAAAAACAATTTTCTTCTTTTTGCTTTTTAATTTTATTTTATTAGTTTCAAGTATACAGTACCTTGGTTACTTGTAAATTTGTACAGTTTACAAAATGATCTCCCTGTTTGCTCTGTCTCTCTTCTGGTTCTCCACCTTGTCAATGCATTAGTGCTAAATGCATTCTCTGTGCCATGCTCTTCATTCCCATGACCATCTATCAACTATTAATTTCTCTTTCTTTAACCCTTCTCCACATAAAGTACAACTTATGAGAGCAGAGACCTGAGTGGCCTGAGCAGCGCAAGAGGCTTGTGCTGCCACCTACTGGAAAACAAAGGACAAACCTCCTCTTATCAACCTTCTAAAGAGGCATCAGTTAATAATTTTAAAAAAGCAGAATTCATTCCCATAAATGCCTATAAAGAAGAATAATCAATCAAATATAATGAATGACCAAGGTAACAAGGTAGCTCAGAAAGAAAATGAAATATTCCTAAAAATAAAAAACATGGAAATGTGTGATTTTAATGACAGTGAATTTAAGATTGCAGTTCTGAAAAAACTCAATGGGAAGCAAGAAAACTCAGATAGGCAGTGTAATGAACTCAGAAACAAAATTAGTGAACAAAATAAATAATTTATTAAAAAGATTGAAACTCAAAAAAATAAAAATTCTAGAGCTGAAGAACTCAATAAAACACAGAATAAAATAGTAAGCTTATGGTATAGAATTGACCAGATCGAAAAAAAAATTAGTAACATCAAAGACAGACGTCTAAAAATGATGCAGATGAAAGAAGAGAGAAACACAAGAGCAAATAAATAAATAAATAAAAATAAAAAAATAAAAAAAATAAAAAGGAAAGAACTGTACCAGAACTATCAGACACTGTCAGAAAGAGCAATATAAGAATAATGGGTATAGAGAAGGAAAGGAAAGGGAGAAGGGAATGGAGACTATTCAAACAAATGTTGATGTGATCTTCCTAAACCTATAAAAAGAACTGGATCCTCAAATCCAAGAAGCAAACCAAACACCTAATTATCTCAACCCAAAAAAAGGCCTTCTCAAAGATACATTGTATAAAACTGTCAAAAACTAATGGCTAAGAAAGAATTCTCAAGACAGGCAGGGAAAAGAAGATGGTAACCTATAAAGAAAAACTCACTAGATTATGATTGGATTTTTAAGCAGAAACTCTACAAGCTAGGAGGGAATGAACTGAATATTCAAACTATTAAAACAGAATAATTACCACACAGAAATAATATATCTAGCAAAGTTATTCTTTAGAGATGAAGGAGAAGTAAAGACCTTTTCAGACATACAGAAGCTGAGGGAATTTTCCACCACAAGGCCTGCATTATAGGAAATAATGAATGGGGTTATTCTACCTGACACAAAATGATGAAAAGATACAAAACTAAAGGAAGATGACTTACAGACAGTCAGAAGCAGGATATTGCAACCCTTATACAAAATAGAATAATACACACTTAATATTACATTATGGTTAAAAGAGATAAAAACATTTTAAAAAGACAAAATAGTTACTTCACTCAGATATAAAACCAAAACATAAATAGGAATAATTTGTCACACACACACACACACACACACACACACACACACACACACAACAGAAAAGGAGAGAGGCTAAATTGTCTGAATTTTCAAGGGAGAATAGAGATAAGACATATGCAGAAGAAATAGGGCTATCTTATTTAGAAAATTTTCTTTTACATATTCTCAATGGTAACTATACATGAAAAATCTAGAACTGACACACATAACATAAAAGAGAAAATAGAAGGAAAAAATCATAGAATACCACCAAACTAAAATAACAGACAGAAACACAAGTGTACAAAAACAATAGAAATAACCAGCTACCAGAAAATGAAAGATAAAATGGCTATAGAAAAATTATATATATATATATAGATATATATATATATATATTACTATAAAATGTAAATGGACTGAACGTATCAATAAAAGATACAAAGATACAGAGGAGCACTGAGACAAAATAACAAAACCCAACCATATGCCACCTTCAAGAGACACATCTCAGCTGCAAGGACATAGACTTAAAGTGAAACAGTGAAAATTATACACCAAGCAAATGAAATCAATAATAATGAGAGAACAACAACAACAAAAACACTACATAATGATAAAAGAGACACTATTCAAGAAGACTTAACACTTTTAAATATGTCTGTTCCCAATCAGGAAGTACCAAACACATAAAGCAACTATGAACAGAACTAAAGGGAGAAAATAACAAAAACAAATTATAGTAGGAGACCTAAATAACCTTTTGACAGCTATGGATAGAGCATCCAAACAGAAAATCAGTGAGGAAATATCAGCCTCAAGTATTAAGCATTAAATCAATGAAACATAAGTGACATTCACGGAGCCTAACATCTTCAGCACACATGGAACATTCTCAATTACAGATCATATGTTGGAACACAAAGCTGGCCTCAAGAAATTCAAGACTAAAATCATATCAAGCATATTCTCTGACTACAATGCTTTGACACTGGAGATTCCCTTCAAAAAGAAAGTGGGAAAATCCACATATATGTGGAGAATAAACAACATGCTACTAAAGAATGACTGGGTCAAAAGAAGAAATAAAAGGAAAGATGAAAACATACATAGAAAAAAATGAGAAAGAAAATAAAACATATAAAAAATTTTAGATATAACAAAAGTGATGATAAGAGGAAAGTTCATATCATTATAAGCCTATCACAAGAAATAAGAATTATAAACAAACAACATTACATCCTAAAGAACTAGAAAAAAGAACAAATGAAGCACAAAATCAGCAGAAGAAAGAAAATAATAAAATTAGAGGAGAATTAAATAAAATTGAGAACAAAAAGATAATAGAAAAATTAATGCAACAGAGTTGGTTTTTGAAAAGATAAATTAAAAAAAGACAACCCCTGGAGTAGACTCACTAAGGAAAAAAGAGAAAAGACACAAATAAACAAAGTCAGAAATGAAAGAGGAGACATGACAGATATCGCAGAAATACAAAAGTTCATACAAGAATATTATGAAAGATTACATGCCACTAAATTTAATAACCTAGAATAAATGGACAATTTCTTATAAATATGCAACATTCCTAGACTGAATCATAAACTGGAAAATTCAAATAGACCCATCAACAGTAAGGAAGTTGAAACAAACATCAAAAACCCTCCCAGAAAGTAAAAGCCCAGGACCAGATGGCTTCAATAATGAATTCTACCAAACATTCAAAAAACATTTAATACTTATCTTTCCCAAATTCTTCCAAAAAACTGAAGAAGGGGCAATACCTTCTAACTCATTTTGTGCGACCAACATTACCTAGATACCAAAACTTGGAAAGGATAACAAATACACACACGCATAATATCTCTAATGGTTACAGATGCAAAATTTTTAAACAAATACTATCAAACCAAATACATCAGTACCTTAAAAAGATAATAAATCAAAACAGAGGGTATTTTTTCCAGGGAACAAGGATGGTTCAACATACCCCAATTGATCAATGTGATATACCATATTAGCAAAATAAAAAATAAAAATTATATGATCATATCAATGGATGCAGAAAAAGTATTTGGCAATACACAGCATCTATTTTAGATTAAATCACTTAATAAAATGGGTTCAGGAGGAAAATATATCACAGGCCATACACAGAAAACCCTTAGCTAATATACCCAATTGTGAAAAAGAGGCATCTTTTTCTCCAAGATCAGGAACAAGGCATGGATGCTCACTTTCATTACCCTTATTCAATATAGTATTGAAAGTCTTAGAGCAACCAGAAAAGAGAAAGAAATAAAAGGCATCAAAATTGAGAATGAAGTAAAATTGTCACTTTTTGCAAATGATATGATTATATAAAAAACGCTAAAGAATCCACCAAAGATCTATTAGAAATAAAAAACAAATAAAGTTGCAAGATACAAGATCAATGTATAAAAATTTATAATGTTCCTACACACTACCAATAAAATTTTATTTAAAAAAACAAAAAAAATTATTTTGTAGTTGCAACAAAAAGAATAAAATACATAGGAATAAATTTAATGAAACATATGAAAGACCTACACACTAAGAACTATAAGACATTATTTAAAAAATAAAATAAAATTACCCAAAGAAAAGGAAAGATAGTCCATGTTCATGGATTGAAAAAATCAACATGGTTGAAATTGTTATATTACCCAAAATAATCCACAGATTTAATGCAACCTCCATCAAAATTCTAGTGACATTTTTAAAGAAATATAAGAAAAAATATTATCAGATTTGTATGAAATCACAATAGACCCTGAATATTCAAAGCAATCCCTAGAGAAAAAAAAGTCAAATATATCACATTGCCTGACTTCAAATTATACTACAAAGCAACACTAATTAAAACAGCATGGCATTGGCAGAAAAACAGACACACAGAATTAGGAGCCCAGAAAAACCCCACATATGTATATGAGCAAATGATTTTCAACAAAGGAGCCAAAAATATATGATGGAGAAAGGGAAATCTCTTCAATAAATGGCACTGAGAAAATCGGAAAGCCACATACAAAAAAAATAAAATTAGCCTGCTATCTGTCACTATACACCAAAATTAACTCAAAATGAATCAAAGACTTAAATATAAGACCTGAAACAGTAAATTGCATAGAAGAAAACATAGGCAGTAAACTCATGGACCTTAAATTTAGAGAGGATTTTATGAATTTGACCTTAAAGACAAAGAAATTAAAAGCAAAGTAAATGAATGGGACTATGTCAAACTAAAAAGCTTCTGCACAGCAAAAGAAATCATCAGCAACACAAAAGAAAGCTCCAGCAACACAAAATAGCAACCAACTGAATGGGAGAAAATATTTGCAAACAACATCTTCAATAAGGGGTCAATATCCTAAATATACAACAAAGTCATAGAACTCAACAACAACAGCAACAACAACAACAAACCTCAAACAATCCAAAAAAAAACATGGGAAGAGGACCTGAACAGACATCCCTCCCAAGAAGACATACACAGGGCCAACAGACATGAGAAGATCCTCAACTTCACTAGCTATTAGGAAAATGCAAGTCCAAATCACAATGAGATACCACCTCGCACCTCTAAGAATGGCTATCATCAACAGGTCAAGCAACAACAAGTGTTGGAGAGGTTGTGGGGTAAATGGAACCCTTATACATTGCTGGTGGGAATGTAAATTGGCGCAGCCACTATGGAAAACAGTATGGAGTTTCCTCAAAAAGTAAGAATAGAACTACCATATGACCTAATTCCTCTTCTGGATATGTACCCTCCAAAACTGAAAACGTTTATCTGTAAAGGTATACACACCCTGATGTTTAGTGAAGCATTATCTATGGTTGCCAAGACATGGAAGTAGCCAAAATGCCCTTTGATAGATGATTCAGTAAAGAAGCTGTGGTACATATATTAATGGAATATTATTCAGCTGTAAGAAAAGCTGAAACACTGCCATTTGCAACAACATGGATGGATCTTGAGATAATCATGCTAAGTGAAATAAGTCAGTCAGAAAAAGTTAAGAATCATATGATTTTACTCACACATGGGTTATACAACTAAATCAACAAATGAACAAGACAAACAAAAACTCGTAGACATAAACAATACTTTAGTGTTTACCAGAGGGAAGTGGGAGTTGGGAGTGGTAGATAAAGGTAAAGGGGGTTCAAATAGATTGTGACTGCTGGTCAAGATAATGGAGTAGGTAGTCTGTTCTTGCCTCTTCTCATAACTATATCAAAATTACAACTAAACTACAGAACAATCATTATAGGGAGTCACCTGGTCTAGTTGAACAGAAGTTCTACAACTGAGGACACATAGAAGAGGCTACCTTGAGACTGGTAGTAGGGACAGAGATATAAAATGTTCTGGTTCCAACCCCTGTGTAGCAGTTGAGAATCTGGAGAAATATCTTGACTGTGGTGGTTCCCCTAAAAGAATAAGGGGTCTTGGCCTCAGAATGGGCTCCACAGCCCAGGTTTCTAGTTCTAGGAAGAGAAGTCTCTACAACTTTGGGCTGTGAAAACTTGTAGATTGTGGCAGAATGAAATGAAGGGCTGAGGGAGTTCAAGACTTCCTCTTAAAGAAAGAACTTACTTGCTGACAGACTCACTCATTCTGACCTCCAGCTCTGGGGCATCCACTTGAAAGGTGCCAGTGAAATAAGGGGATAAACTGAGTTGTCTGCCTTCAGGGCGAAGGCTGGAGGAGTACCCTTCGCCTAGATAGAAATGCTGGCAGAGGGTATTGTTCCTCCCCAACCAACCCAGCTTGCAGACCCAGACAGGAGACATATCTGAGTTTCCATCAATCTTGTTTACACTATTTGCTTTGCCCTGATGATTCCTGGAGAATCTGACCCACCCAAGCTGTAGGCCTGCTCAAGCCACTCCCATTCACTTTTCCATGCAAATGGCCTGTCTTGGTTTATGTTCTGGACTTTCCTAACTAAAATCTCTCAAAGGTTCACAAACCTCGAAGAAGCTACATCTGGCCTGGGCATGCCCCATAACTCTTTTTGAGTGGCCCAAGACTGGCACTAGTGACAGCTGGCCTCACTTTGCAGCTTGGCCACCCCAGGCAACTCCAAGTAATGCAAGTGGCAGCCATTTGCAGATTGCTTGATGGCTCATTCCAGGTGGCCCTGGGCATAGCACAGTTAGTGGCTGAACTTGGCTTGTTGCAGGGCCCCTCCCAGGAGGTCCCCATCTACATGCCTTGTGACTGGCTTCAGTCAGAGTCATGGTACAATCTGGGGTCACATCTGAAGATGACACAACAAAAGGGCAGACATGGAAGACACCAGACCCTGCCAAAGTGAATCCTGCTCTTTAGGATAAGCCCCCATAAAATAGCTCTTGCACTGGTCACAGCCAGCCATCACAATCAGTCAGCTTGGGGATCAATCCCCTCATTAATGAGCAAACAGCAACTAAGTCTCAACTACAACAAGATGGCACACACAACCTATAAAAGAAACATACCTAGAGTACCTAGTACACAGTCCAGGGAAGACTATGCCACTGGGCCCCACAGGACACCTACTTCATAAGACCATTTCATTAAGACTGGGAGATGTAGCAGACCTACATAATACATAGAAACAAACACAAGTAGGCAGCCAAATGGGAACACACATGCTCCAAATGAAAGAATAGAACAAAGCTCCAGAAAAAAAATTTAACAAAATGGAGACAGGCAATCTACCAAATGTAAAGTTCAAAATACTTATTATAAGGATGCTCAGTGAACTTAAGGAAAGAGTAAATGAACTCAGTGAGAATTTTAAGAAAGAGATAGAAGACATAAGAAAGAATCAGTCAGAAATGAAGAATAAAATAACTGAAATATATAATACTTTAGGAGAAATTAACAGTAGATTAGATGAAAAGAAAGATCGAATCAGCAATTTAGAAGGTAAGGTAGCAGAAAACACCCAATTAGAACAACAAGAAGAAAAATGATTTAAAAAAAATGATGGTAGTTTAAGGGGCCTCTGGGACATCGTGAAGCATAAAAATATGAACATCATAGGGATACTATAAGGAGAAAAGAGTAAGGAACTGAAAACCAATTTCAAGAAATAATGACTGAAAACTTTCCAAACCTGGTGAAAGGAATAGACACACAAGCCCAGGAAGCACAGAGAGGCCCACAAGATGGACCCACACCAAGACACATCATCATTAAAATACCAAGGGATAAAGACAAGAGGAGAATCTCAAAAACAGAAGGAAAAAGGGAGTTAGTTATCTACAA
This sequence comes from Macroglossus sobrinus, assembly GCA_004027375.1. Lineage (NCBI taxonomy): Eukaryota > Metazoa > Chordata > Mammalia > Chiroptera > Pteropodidae > Macroglossus > Macroglossus sobrinus. Next base: position 382,319 of record PVKZ01001281.1, read on the forward strand.
GGGAGCTCCCAGAAGACTGTCAGCTGATTTCTCAACAAAAACTTTGCAGGCTAGAAATGATTGGAGGAAATATTCAAAGTGATGGAAAAAAAAGAACCTACAACCAAGATTACCCTAGCCAGCAAAGCTCTCATTTCAAGTTGAAAGACAGATAAAGAGCTTCCCAGACAAGAAAAAGTTAAAATTCGTCATCACCAAGCCTGTATTAAGAAAATGTTAAAGGGACTTCTTTAAAAAGAAGAAAGAGGAGGAGGAGGAGGAGGAGGAGGAGGAGGAGGAGGAGGAGAAGAAGAAGAAGAAGAAGAAGAAGAAGAAGAAGAAGAAGAAGAAGAAGAAGAAGAAGAAGAAGAAGAAGAAGAAGAAGAAGAAATAAAAAAAGGATTAAAAATATGAATAATAAAATGGCAAAAACTACATCTCTAGCAACAATTACTTTAAATTTAAATAGATTAAGTGGTCCAATAAGAAGATAGTGTGGCTGAATGGGTAAGAAAACAAGGTCTTTACATATGCAACCTGTGACTAACTTCAGATTGAAAGACACACATAGACTGAAATAAAAGGAATAATAAAAGACATTTTAAGAAAATGGAGACTAATAAAAAAAGCTGGGGCAGCAATACTTACTCCAGCCAAAATAAACTTTAAAACTAAGTTTATGACAAGAGATAAAGGACGTAGTTATATTACCAATGGGTATTTATCTACAGAAAACCAAAACACTACTTTAAAAAAAAATTTTATTTTAATTATTTATTTTCTTTAAATTTTAAAAAATAATCAGTTATTATTTTTTTAAAGTGACATTGGTTAATAAAATCCAGTAAGTTTTAGGTGTACAATTTAACAGTAAGGCATATATATATATATTTATGTATTTTATATATAAATGTATAAAATACATAATTATGTATTTATATATATGTGTGTGTGTGTGTGTGTGTGTGTGTGTGTGTGTATATATATATATATATATATATATATATATATATATATATATATATAAAACCCTACACAGTTAGTTTCTTTCTGTTACCACATATTTGACCCCTTTACTCCATCTACTTTCTTTCCCCTTCCTCCCTACCTTCTGGAACCACTAGTCTATTGTCCATGTCTATGAGTCTCTGTTTGTCCTGTTCGTTTGTTGCTTAAAAGCAACAAACACATATAAGTGATATCATGTGGTTTTCAACTTTTTCCATCTGGCTTATTTTGCTTACTATGCTTATCTCAAGGTCCATCCATGTTGTCACAAATGACAGTATTTCATCTCTTATTATGGCTGAGTAATATTCCATTGTGTGTGTGTATATATATATATATATATATATATATATATATATATATATATATATACATATCACAGCTTCTTTATACCACCATTTTTGTAGGATACTTTGGTCGCTTCCATGTCCTGGCCACCATGAATTATGCTGCTATGAACATTGGTGTACAAATATCTTTTCGGACATAAGTTTTCATGTCTTTGGGGTAACTACCCAGTAGAGGAATTGCTGGATCATATAATAGATCAATTCTTAGTTTTTTGAGGAACCTCCATACTGTTTTCCATATTGGCTGTACCAATTTGCAATCCTACCAACAGTGTATGAAGGTTCCTTTCCCTCCACATCCTCTCCAATATTTGTTATTACTTGTTCTGTTGAGTATAGCTATTCTAAAACGTCTGAGATGGTATCTTATTGTGATTTTGATTTTCATTTCCCTAATATCTAGAGATGATGAACATCTTTTCATGTCTGTTGGCCATTTATTTGACTTCTTAGGAAAAGTATCTTCTCAGGTCTTTTGTTTAATTTTTGATTAGATCATTTTAAAATTATTATTGTGTTATATGAGGTTTTTGTATATTTTGGATATTAAGTCCTTATTAAAGGCATTGCTTGCAAATATATTTTCCCATTTGGATGTTTGTCTTTTTACCTTGTTGATGGTTTCTTTTGTTGTGCAGAGGCTTTTTAGTTCAATGTAGTCCCATTTATTTATTTTTGCTTTTACTCCCCATGCATTTGAAGTCAAATTCATAAAATCTTCTTTAAGTCCAAGGTCCATGAGTTTAGTTCCTAAGTTTTCATCTATGCAACTTACTGTTTCAGGTCTTATATTCAGGTCCTTAATTCTTTTTAGTTAATCTGTGTGTGTGATGATAGACAACAGTCTAGTTTCATTATTTTGCAGATGTTTTTTCAATTTTCCCAGCACCATTTATTGAAGAGGCTTTCCTTTCTCTATTGTATGTTTTGGATCTTTTGTCAAAAATTATTTGCTCATATAAACATACGTTTACTTTTGGACTCTTGATTCTTTCCCACTGGTCTGTGTGTCTGTTTTTCTGCCAATATGATGCCATTTAGATTGTTGTCATTTTTTAGTATTATTTGAAGTCAGACAGAGTGATGCCTCCAGCTTCATTTTTTTTCCTCAGGATGGCTTTGGCAATTTGGGGTCTGATATTTTTTGTTGTTGTTGCTCTATGTCTTAAAAAAATGCTGATGGGATTTTGATGAAGATTGCATTAAATCTATATAATGTTTTAGGAAATAAAGTTATTTAACTATGTTGAATCTTCCAAGCCAAGAATACAAAATATCTTGCATTTCTTTGTATCTTCGTTAATTTCTTTTAATAGGGTTTTATATTTTTAATTATACAAGTCCTTTACATGTTGGTGTTCAATGAACTGTTTCTCTGCCTGGGCATTAATGAAAGTGTATTCTGCTTTTTTTTTTTTTTTTAGAAAAGTTTATTATATAAGGGTCTTTTTTTAGCTTGTCGCAAAGAAGGTATTTTTCTTTTTCTTTTGGTATCCAGTAGGTGGCGTCTAAGCTTCTTGGATCCCTGCTTTATATAAAGTCTTAATAATGCCTTTTTTTTTTTTTCCTCATAGATATTCAATCATGCTCGCTACCCTCAGTCTCAGTCGCAGTCTCGGTCAGTGTTAGTGACAGTTTCGGTAAAGTTTACTCAGATGTCCCTGGGGCTCTGAGGTGTTCTGTTTTAGAGTATTTGGGGGACGGGGCCCTGGGTGGGAGGATGGGTGCTGTGGCTCATCCTCATGCTTTGCAACCACAGTAGGTAATAATCAACTGTTGTTTCTCTGCTTTCCCTGCTCCTCTGCCCTGATTCTGGGACTCTGCCGCTGGCCACGTGGAGCTCACAGCTTTCCCAGGCAGAGTTGTTCAGGGAATCTGCTGCACTTTTTCTCTTTCCCTTTGTCTTGCAGGGAGCCCTATACTGAGAGAGGCAGCTTCTTTTTTTTCTCCAAGATACCGCCAAACTCTAGAGATTCTGTCCTGTGTAGCTCATATCCGCAGATCCCATGCTCATACATGCTAGTGTGTAGTTGGGGTGTTGTCAGCACCAAGCAGATCAAGAAGGGAAGGTTTAGGTGGTGAGATACCCAGTTGGAAGAATGCACAAGAGGCTGACATGAGAATGAAATGGTAGGCACTAACTTTATCGTGAGGAATGCAGTTCTATTGGGGGAAATGCAGTCTATTGTGGGAAGCAGACTTCTGTTGCTCTGCTCTTCTTCTGCTCCCCTTTTTGTGCTCCCCTTCTGCTTCCCAGAGACCACGTGGCTCCACACATATCAGAGTACAATAGTGGCATTCAGCTACACATGCATGATACAATATGCTGAAGTATGTTTACAAATTTTAGGTGCAGGAGCCCTACTACACTAATGTAACATTCTAAATCCAGGGTCTTATTAGATGTGAGCCTGGATCATAACCAGACCTACGACCAGCCAGGTCTGGGATCCACATTCCACCCCTACAGGGTCGCAGCACAGGATCTGGCCCAGAGGATGCTACCTTGGGCCCACAATTCACTTGCCATTTCTAAGTGGCTTAGCCTCATGGGGCATCACTCCTAGGGGTACTCTTTACCCACTGTCTCTCTGGGTGCTGCTCAGCATACCAGGAGCATTATGATATGACAACTTGAGCTTGTTCCCACGTCAGTGATAGCCCCCATCATTTTACTGCCTGTTCCATGGTACTAGCCACCTGTATACCAAGCATCCTCAGGGATGGGAGTCTGAACCTCTACCTAGGGACTCAATATGTCTCCCATCTCGGAAGTCTCCACCAGGAGCTCTGCTTAGACAGCATACTGGTCTTTGTAATTCCCATACAAGGAGTCTTCCTTAAGACTTTAGTCACCTCTCCATGGATTATGTGGACTGCACAGTTATAGAATTATGACTAGTGATGTTCTTACTGGCCAATAGGGCTGCATATATGGCAGCCAGTTGCTTCTCTATTAGAGAATATCATGCTTTTCCACAATTGAGACCAGAAGCCTATTGTCACCTTCCAGGAACCATGCTTCTGCCACAAGCCCCATCCAAACCCTGTATCACCCACCTGCACCATAAGCAGGAATGGGGGGGGGGCTGGAACTACTATGTATAAAGTTGGGCTTGTGCTACAGATTGCTTTGTAGCCTTAAAGCTCTCTTCTATCTTGAGGGTCCAATTCCAATGGACATCCCATCACACTAGATGGTTCAAGGAGGCCAAGTGAGGGATGATTACTCTCCATAACCCTAGCAGCCCCAAATAGGTTTGGAGCTGCTTCACAGTCTCAGGTCAGGGATATGCCTGTAACTTATCAATCACTGCTTACTTTTATCTTACTCGACTAGACAACTCACAAGAATTTGACAGAGAACCCAGGTCCCTGGACCTTGTCCTCGTTGACTGCTCAACCCTAGTCTGCGAGAGCTTCTTGCAGGCTGATCGCCACTGCTTCTAGTTCTGTAAGAGAATCAGAGGTTATCATTATATAACCAAAGTGCACTGTGAGTGGTCGTTTCCCACAGTGGCTAAATCTTGAGCCATGAGACCATGACACAGGGTAGGGCTAGAGAAAAAGGCATTAGTCAGGTCCACCACAATATGGTATTCTCCAATTTCATGTGACAACTGGTCCATGATGCATGTGACATTCCCCATGGCAGCATGCAGGGGCAATGAAACCTTATTAAGCTCTCCGGACCTAGGTCAACCAGCTTCCCTGCCAACCAGGTACCCTGACCAAATCCCTAATCAGGGCAATAATCTGCTAGCTGCGCCTCACAGGTTGTAGCTTTCTTGGTCACGGCGCAGCTGATTCCACAGTGCCAGCAGCACTTTATAAGGTTGCTGCTCAATCTTTTCTGCAGCGACCTCTGCAGTGAGGAGATCAAACTGCATTTGCTTGCAGCTCACTCTCATAGCCAAACAGGCAGGGCGCTGCTCTGCTTCCACTTTTTGGTTATGCCTCCATCCATGTACTGGCCAGTTAGGGAGTGCAGTGAGCAGTAGGGCATGCACTTGTGTGGAACGCTCTTTGTGTTTCACTTCCATATTCCCCCACCTAGCCATAGCGGATGTCACCTCATGGATCTGCCTATCTACATAAGGGTCCAGCAGTGCTGCCATGGTCCCAAAAGTATCTGCTGGGCAAGAAGTTGAAATCAAGGTATTCATAGGTTGTAAATACTTCTTCATTGGGGCTTGTATACTGGGAGCAAAACATCATCTGTCACATGCCCATTTCCCAAATTATCTGGACCAGATTTAAATACATAGTCCATCTGATCACTGTTTCTGACAGCTTCTGGGGTCGGCCCACACTGTCCAGCAGTGGACATAAGCCAATTAATCAAGGAGTGACTGCCTGCACTCCGTGCTATACCAGCCACATTCTGGTGGTGCTGCTTGAGGGATGGTATCACCGTTATGAAGGCCAGTTGAGCCATCTCTTCCGGGGATAATTCAGTCCCTCAGCCCCATCATCACACAGTCGTAGCAACCACCCCAGAACTGTCCCCCCAGCTCTTTGCCATACCTATTTTGGTCCTAGAGTTCCGTGGGGGTGTATTGGATCAAGGTGGTTTGCTTTTTAACCTGGGGGGTGCTGTCAGCTGGCCCCTTGGGGCCAATGGCTGTTCCACTTCAACCTGCTGCCACATACCAGGCCACGCCTGCTGCGGTGTTGCCGGTGTGCTCCCAGACCAGCACCATGACAGCAACACTTTAGGGTCCTGGCACATACATTCTGCTGCCACCAGCCACCTTTTCTGTATTTCTTTCTGACATTGTAGCTGCTGTGCCCACTGAGCCTGATCCTGAGCCTCTAGGCTGGCCTGCCGCAGCACCACCAGAATGTCCTAAGTGGTCAGGACATTGGATTCTAACATTTCCAGGGCTTTCTGGACATCTTCTGGATGCAGTTTAACTCCATCCCCAATCCTCTGCAGGTGCCTATGTAGCTAGATATGTGGCCACGGGATACCACAGGGAGGCGGGGGGACATATGTCCTCCACCTGGGTCTCCTCCACCCGGGAATTGTCCAGAGAGCTGGGGGCCTTACACACCTCAGCCCGCTGGCTACACTAAGTATCAGTGCTGAGCTTATCAAGAAGAGATGGTTTCAGTGGTGAGATGCCCAGCTGGAAGAATGCACAAGAGGAAGACATGAGAATGAAAGGGCAGGCACTAACTTTATTGTAGGGTGCACAGTTCTATTGGGGGGAGTGTAGTCTATTGTGGGGAGTGAGCTTCTGTTACTCTGCTCTTCTTGTGCTCTCCTTCTGCTCCCTGGGGACCACATAGTTCTATACATATCAGAATGCCGTAGTGGCATTCAGCTACACATGCATGATGCAATATGCTGAAGTATGTTTACAAATTTTAGGTGCAGGAGCCCTACTACACTAATGTAACATTCTAAATTCAGGGTGCTATTTTTAGCCATGAGCCTAGATCACAGCCAGAACTTGGATCAGCCAGGCCTGGGACCCTCAGGTATTTTTTGTTTATTTTTTGATGTTTAGCTTATTGTTGTTTCAAGGGGAGATATCTGGGGACATCTCTCACTCCACCATGTTTCTGATGTCACTCCCAAAACACCTCTTTTAAGAGACATGTAAATCCATATGTTCATTGTAGTATTATTTACAGTAGCCAAGATACAGAGACATCCTGGATGTCCATGAATGAATAAATGCAATATTTACTAATTGGAATAAATGGAATAATGGAATAATTAGAATAATGAAACAATGGAATATTACTAGCCATTGAAAATAATAAAATCTTGTTATCTGCAATAACATGGATGGACCTAGAGGGCGTTGCACTGAGTGGAGTAAGTCAGACAAAGACAAATGTCATACGTGGAATCTAGAAAACAGGATAAACAATCAAACAAAGCAAGCTCATAGATACAGAGAGCATTTATGTGGTACAGATTAGTACTTACAAAGTAGTCATTGGGATGTAGAGTATAGCATGGGGAATATAGTCAGTAGTATTGTAATAACTATGTATGGTATCAGATGGATACTGGGTTTATCGAGGTGATCACATCGTAAGTTATAAAAAATGTCTAATCACTATGTTGTATACCTGAAATAACATAATATTGTATGTTAACTACAGTTTGAAAAATAAAAATGCAAAAATTAAAAAATCACGTTTATATAGAAGTTTATGTTGCTATACATAGCAAAGCGAAACTATTACATTTTAGTGTCTTCCCTGAAGAATGCTGAAAATCTTCTCTTTTGTTTGGTATTTCTAAAGCTATCTTTTCTCACATCTGGGTTTGTTTAATCATTATTTCAAACATAATTATACTGAAAATATTATTAAACTGAAAAGTCAAATAAAATAAATTTACCTTTAAAAATGTATTTGGAGATGAAAGGAAATTTAAATTCAGGTAGTGAATACACAATGCAATATACATATGACATATTATTAAATTGTACACTTTAAACCTATATAATTTTACTAACTAATGTCACCCCAATTAATTTAATGAAGAAAATAATTATAAAAAATTATTTCATGTATTAGCCCTACCATTCTAGGGCATTCCAAATTTTCTTGTGCAATGTGTACTCTCATATCAAAAGATATTTGTATTGACAACTGGTATTAACCAGTTTGGCATTGGTATTCTTGCTGTATTTAGCATTCTAAGTACTTTATTATCTTTGCACTGTTCATACTGGCTAAATCAGCAGATAATTTATACCTTATTTTAGAAGTGTTAAATTATTTACTTCTTTTAATTAATTGGATTCTCAAAAAAAAAAGGTACCATTCATTATTTCTATTTAAAAATGATACTCTCATACAAGAAGTTACTGATTTGGATATTATTTAATTTTTTTGTTGTGTTGCAACTTATTTCTCATTATAAAATAATTTTATTAATTTTCTTGCGCACATTTTTGTTTTATTTTCTACTCCATTAAATTTTAATCTAATTTTTTAAAACGTATTTAATTAGCAAATTTAAAAACAGACAAAATAGAAAGCCAAATCAATTATCTATAGTTTTCATTTTTTTGAAAATTTTCAGAACATCCTTCTAAATATCATTCAATACAGCATATTTCCAGCTTAACTTCTCCTTAGCCAGATCCCAAAAGATAGTCACAGCCATGTTAAAGCAAACCACGGAAGGTGCTTTGTGAAGGGTAATAGGCATGGAAAGAGACAACATGGAGTTCCATAACACAATATTTCTTAAGTGTTGGAAAATGGATTTTGGAGTAAACCAAACTGAGTTTAATCCAGGTTCTAGTTGTAGGTCTTGAGCAAATTTGTTAACTTTTATGAGCTTCATTTTAAGCTGGAGATGACAATGCCTATATCATAGAATTTTTTGTGAGGAATAAATTATCTACTACACATAAAGGTCTTAGTATAGAGTCTTAACACTTTCAAAACTGATAACTCTCATAAATATCACTCGTATCATCATCATTCAAGGAGTTAAACCAGGTGAGTGAATTCAGCAGTAGTTTCCAGGTGATAGTAATATTTTCAGCTAGGTAAATTACAGCAGCAAGATACATAGAGTCTGTCCAAATAAATGCAGAGCCTTTGAAAATTTCTTGTGGGCACTGGAGAATCAGTTTCATTTTGGAAGGAAAAAAACTGGTGAAACCAGGCAGATTAATCAAGTCTCAGCCAAATGGGCTAATTTCAGGGTAGCACAGCAACCCCATCAGGGAATTAGAACCACAACTAGAAAGTTAAAATCTTTAAAAGTTATAATCTTTGTTTTGTGTCTTTGGGTAACAAATGCTTCTTTGTACTTACCCTGTATAAAAATTTGTTAAAGGAGATCGATACTAATAATTTGTGCTGAATTTTTTAGCACTGAACCTGGCTCTTGGTAGGTAGTGAATAAGTGGGGGCTCCAGACTTACTATAGGCAAAAGAGTGATATAGATGAACTCCCCTCAGCCTAGTAAAACTTAAGAGTCATGTGCCATTACTAGAACCCATGACAAGTGAACTGGCTACCTAGATGCCTTACAGTCAGGTCTAGAGAGATCTCCCTTGGCTTACTGCACATAAGCCATCTACTCTGTATTACCAATCTGGGTACCAAAGTATCTGAGATCATATCTGCTCCCAAAACAGAACTGTGGAATAAAATGTTCAAATTCCAGTTATTTGTTATACTATGAAACCTGAGTTAGAGTGCCAATCAGAGCATTAGGAAGCTCTACAGTTAGATATGTGTGAGGGCATAAAACAAGGGAAGTGGTAGATAACACAGGAGGGACTAAGCTAAGCCATAAACCTCTTGAGAGTAGAAGATGTGATTTCTGTCTTTGTATTCTAACAATGGCAGTTTTATTCCAACAGGGCAATAATTGTTTTATGGTATTGCTGCTTGTTTAAGCTAGAAGTTTAGTAAATGGCTTTTAGAAACTGGAGAAGAAATAAGATCTAATTTTTGTTAGATTGTTGGTTTTATAGAATAACTGGAGACAATTTATACACAGGACTCTACAGATTTTTTTTTTAGATAATAGAATGTCCTGTGGTTTAGTTATGAGAACTGTTCTGGAGCAATGTATCAATAGTGATTTTCACTGGAGAGCAGCTATTGTCCTTATTGGGTTGTGCTTACTGGTGTTGAGAATGCCAGAGAAAGATGCTTTTAGGAAAACTGAGGAAACCACTTTTGTCAGAGAGAGCTGAGAACTCCCAGAGAAGAACATCCCTAGGTCTTTAGAAAAAAAAGTTCATTAGTGAACCTGCTAATGTATAAGCTTCAAGAGAATAGAAATAATGCCTGGCTTGTTCTCTGCATACATATCCCTACCTCAAATATCTAAGATGGTGATTAGTTTAAAGAAGGGTCAAGTAAAAATTTGTTAAATGGTTGAACAAATAAATTAATGAAAAAATGAGTACACTGGTCTTCAAATATCTTGGGTGACCTTAGGTATAGATTTCCCATCGTTTGATCTGCTAAATACCCAGAATGTCAGAAAATTGGACAAAACCATAAAGTTGTAGAAATTAGGAGAGATTCACAGCCCAGCTCAAAAGGCAGACATTATTTCTTAGATGCCACACTTAATTATTTGACTCAATGAAACAAATTGTCTAAAGGAGTGGTCTCACTTGAAATCCTTTGGGCTGATTTTATGAAGCCTTGTATTCCTTACAACAAAAAAGTAATAGCAGGTGTTCTGATGTATCCGAGAGAGCAAGATGGGTTTGTGGTTGGGGTAGCAGAAGTTTCAAATGCAAAAACTCATTCATGTTCTTGCAATTTTTTTCAAACTGGTTACATTATAAAACTATAAGAGTGAAGAAGAGATTTGCCTTAAGCAAATTCCTTGCTGCTGTCTTTTATGAAGGCTCTTAAAGTAATACATATTTTCTCTCTTAGAGAAAAACAAAATTTCTAAATAAATCTAAGCTATTTGCTTTATTGCCCATCATCTTTGTCACAAAACATAGCAAATATTATAGTAAGAGTCGCATGTGGAACATTAGCACAATACACAAAATTATTTTGGAAAAAATAAAGATGCAAAGAAATATAACATGCAAAAACACTTTTCACTAATGAACAATCATTGCAGACTTGGCTGACAATCCTATAATAAATATCCTTTGTTGTTTCAGAAACTAAATACATGATCTAAAACTCAGTATTGAGGATTGAGGCTGTTTTTAGTGTAGCAAGGGAATGAAGAATGACTTCTTACTTAATTCCCATTTCCTGGACCATGTTTCTAGTAAAATTGTTGAGCTTTTTGTGCTTACATTCATAGAACAGAAACCCTAACCTGAATAATAAGGATAGAAAAAGAATTAGCTTGAGTTTGTTATTAATTCAACTCACTTTGCATACACAAACGAAACCAGACAAATTTAGATAGTCTGATCTATATATTTTATTTTATCAAAATTGACCAAGATTTCTAAAATGTGTACACTTGATTTTTTTAAAGAACAAAACATTAATTCATAATCCTAGTTAATGATGGTTTTGTATTAAAAATTATGGATATTAAATAAATTATATCACCAAGAAACCACAGTTTTCTATTGTTATTTTAAAAAATTAAATAAAAAATTATTTTGTGTATGAACAAAACACCTAAGTAAACTCATTCAGTAAGTAGATTATTTTTTCGACTCAAAATTACTCTGAAATGTACTGAGGATGCAGAATAAGTATTTTAGAGGACAATTTTGAACAAATAATTGGCAACCAATATTACTTGTGTGAGATAAAAATGATAAAAATTGACTTTTTAAAAAAGAATTAATCAACCCCCCATACAAGAAAGCTTAGGAGAAGCCAGGTGGGCCTAACCCATAAGTCCATGACTCTACCCAGCAACATATAGGAGTTGGGAGTTCACAGAACTTTAAAGAGAGTGACTTCATCACTACTAGGCCTACTTAAGAGTTGCTAAAAAAAAAGTTTTTCAAGTTGAAATGAAAGAGCTAAGCAGCAGCACAAAAATATATGAAAACATAATGTTCTCTGATAAAGGTAAAAATACAGACAAATGCAGAATCCGGCACCACTGTAATGGTATGTAAATCATTTTAAATTCAGGTATGAAATTTAAAAAATAAAAACATAAAAACATAACTATAAAACTATGGTAATGGATATAAGATGTAAAAAGTTATAATTTGTGAAATTAATAATATAAAGTGGTTATGGGGAGATAAGTACAGTTTTTATGTGACTGAAGATAAGTTGTTATCAGTTTAAAATATATTTTAGAACTATAAGCTGTTTTATATAATCATCAAGGTAACCACAAAAAAATACCTATATAAGATGCACAAAAGAAAATGAGAAATAAATCAAACTATGTCATTACAAAACAATTAATAAAACCCACAGGAAAGTGGCAAGAGAGGAAAAGAGGGACAAAATAACTGTACAACATACAGATAGCAATGAACAAAACAGCAATATAAGTCCTTCCCTATTACTAATTACTTCAAATATAAATTGCTTAAACTCTCCAATCAAAATACAAACAGTGGATGAGTGGATGTAAAAACAAGGTTTAATTATATGTTGTCTAAAAGAGACTCACTTTCATGTGATGGCATACATAGGCCAAAAGTAAAAAGATAAAAAAAGATATTTTAGGCAAATGGTAAACAAAATAGACTAGGAATAAATATAGTTACATTAGACAAAATAAACTTTTAGGCAAAAACAAGAGACAAATAAGGGTATTATATAATACTTTATAATCAATTCACCAGGAAGATATAACAGATAAATATATTTGCGCCTAACAACAGAGAACCCAAATATGTGAGGCAAACATTGACAAAATTGAAGGGGGAAATAGACACAAATAATAGATCATTTCAATACTCTACTTTTAATAATGGGAAGATCTTCAGACAGAAGATCAATAAAGAACTTGGACTTGAACAACATTATAGAACAGTGGTCCCTAACGTTTTTGCCACCAGAGATTGATGTTCCTAAGACAATCTAATGCCCGATGATCTGAGGTGAAGCTGATGTGGTGATGCTAGTGCTGGGGAATGGCTGCAAATATAGATAAAGCTTCACTCACTCCCCTGCTTCTCACCTCCTGCTGTGCAGCCCAGTTCCTGACAGGCCACGGATCAGTAACAGTCCACAGCTTAAGGATTGAAAACCCTTGCTATAAACAAATTATATCTAATAGATATTACAGAACATTTCACCCAACAAAAATAGAATAGATACTCTCAAGAAAATGAAACATTCTCCAAGACAGAGCATATATTAGGCTACAAAACAAAATAACTGTCACTTATCTTCTGCTCCCTAACTCTAGAAAGATAATCTCCAGCTCAACTTAACTGGAGTACATAATAAAAGGGAATTCTTGAAAATATAGTCTAGCCTAGCCAAGTGAGTATATTACAAAAAATCATAACACTCATTCATTAATTCTATTGAGTTCTGTATTTTGTTCTCTTTTCTCACCTTACATATTCTTCTGGCCATCTCAGCTCCCTTCATGATTTTGACTATCTTTATGTGAATATTTCTCAACTTTATGCCCAGCTAAGAAGACTTTTCTCCTGAGCTATGTACAAGTATTTAAGATGCCTGCTGGATATCATCTTGATATTTCACATAATTCTCAACTTGTTCAAAATGAACTTATCCTCTCCTCTTTGTATAGTCTTCATCCTGGTTATGGGTACCATTATTTACTTAGCATCCAAACCAGAAATCTTTTATTCTAAAAACTTCCCCTCTCAAATATCTATGTCTAGTGAATACCAATTTCTGTTTATTATATTTCTGCTACATTACACTGTTATTGTTCTAGTTAAATCTAGTATCATCTCACACATAGATCATTGCCACCTCCTAACTGTGACTCTGCCCACCCTACCTCCTCTTACTCCATTATCTTCTGTGCTCTAAGTATAAAAATCTGAACTTATTATTCTCCTGTTAAATCATTCACTTGTTTCATTTAACCTACATAGTAAAAATCAAACTTGGTGTAGTATAAAGTTTGCTAAAAATCTGACCATGACCTACCTTGCAATTATGTTATCTGTTATATTGATGTAGCTATTACATTTATTTCCTTTTTTTTGCTCAAACTAGACCTATTTTATTATTAGTCCTTCCATGGAAATTCTCATTCTAGATCTGGCTTTCTTCTCTCTTGGTGAAATGGTTAGGATGTGAGTCTCTAATTCCTAGTGGTTGTGTCTTCTATCATGTAGAGAAAACCCCTGTATAATAAAAATAAAAGTTACAAGATACAAAACAAAGCAGAGATAAGAAACAGACAGAAAAAAAGATGGAGAAACAGTACTAATAAAAGTTCTGCCTCTGGATCTCAAAAGCTGCCTTTTCCTTTTTGTAATTAGGTTATTTAAATTCACAGATTTGGCTTTCATGCTTAAGTTCATTTGAGCTATACTTCTGTCTTGCAACCACAAGAGTGTTGACTCATATAATCTCCACACATACATTTAATATTTAGCCATACCATGCCACATTCACAAATCCCCTCATGTCACTATGTCATTGCATGCAGCATTTCTTTTCATATTTTTATGGATGAATTGAAGAATCATCCTTCAACTTTATCTGAAGATGAATTTTTACCAAATTCTTTTTTTGATATCTTCAGAGTAAGCTGACCATTTTGCTTTGGGAAACATCACCATAGCTACAGAATTTACCATTTTGTATCCATTTGTGTATATCTCTTATTAGGCGATAATATTTTTGAGAGAAGATACCCTCAAAAAAAGTCGGTTTATAGTATTTGTCAAACATAGAAGTTAACAAAAAATGGAAATAAAACTTAAAGTACATCTTTAGAAATTGGGTTTCTAGAGATTGTGAAGATACATTGTTTTAACAAGAAACAAACCAGTGGAAACTCAGCCAAGTCTTGAGGCAAAGTTCTCAGAATACATATCAATTTCAAATTTGATACATATAGCTTAAAAGTTAAAAGTTAAAAGTTAAGCTTCATATTCATTTTGTTTAAATATTAAAAATGATAAATTTGTGTACTTATGTGAAATTGTTCAAAGAAAGCTCTGTACCTTCCCAATTTTGGTCTGCTTTCTAATATTCAAAACAAAATTCTAATTTAGCCTGAATTACATGCCATCACACAGTCTCTGTATTTTATTTTCAAATTCTGTTATATTGTTCACTGTAATCTACTGAAAGAAATCATTTAAATTATTTAATGCAATTTTACTTATTGAGATTAATTAATCTCCAAACTGATAATAGTTGTATATAATTCTAGGCAACTAGGTTGAGATCAAATAATAGTTAACAGTGCACTTTAATTCTAACAGAAACATTCCTAAATTTTTTAGCATGCTTGAAGATATCTTTTAACCTGGTAATACAATACAGTGCTGAGTCTGATAATTATAAGAGAAAATTTTTTATTAAACATCATAAAAGCCCCAAATCAAACCAATAATTTCTTTAATCTGTAGTTAACAATGGTCATATCTTCTTTTCTTTTGATTGAGGTTTTTAGCCAAGAAAGAGATCTGGGCCCATCTGATTTTAATCTCACAGGCAGAAATAAGTGTTTGAATCAATAAAATGATTTCCTATAGGTAAGCTAAAAGTTTGGAAATTTTTTTTTATAAAAAATAATGTTTCAGAGGAAATTTTTACTTTTTGTTAATCATTCTCTCCAACTGCAATTGCTTGAAAGAGAACCATAATAGAGCTGACATTTCTCATACTTTTTAACTGGACTACCAGAGCTGAGTTTTTTCCCCTTCCTTTCTCTTATCATTTATTTTTTCCTTTAAAAAAATATATGTGAAGTGCCAGTGAGCTAAAAAGAGTTGAGTTAGCACAACTTCTCCATAACTTGATATCCTTGCCTTTAGCCAAATACTTTCATTTTTCTCTTTTGAGAAGTGCTAGAGGATTAGATGAAAAATACTCAGCCAAATTAAGAAACCCACGTGAAATAACTGAGACAAAATATCTTTATGTGTTTAATATTTTTCAGCAGTGATGGAATCACTTGAGAAAGAAGTAAATATTAGTAATAATTTTGTATTATTAGTAGTCATGAAGTACTTAAGAAAAAAGAGCCTACTCAAAATAGTATGCTGTGATTTACAGCCAAAATGGCATAGTATATAAATACTGTGTTTGCCTCCCTTCATAACTACATCAAAATTATAGCTAAATTACAGAACAATCCTCATAGAGAATCACCTGAAGTCTAGCTAAAATGAAGTCATACAACTAAGGACACAGGGAAAAAACCACCTCAAGACTGGAAAGAGGAGCAATGACATCAAATAGGCTGATTGCCATACCTATGTGTTGTGATTAAAAAAATGGGAAGGATATCTTAGCTTGAAGGTCTACTCTGGAGTGTGAGGGGTCCCAATCCCATATCAGGCTCTCCAGATCACGGTTTCAGTGCTAGGAAGAGAAGTCCCCACAATTTCTGGCTGGCAAAAAACAGGAGAGTTTGTGGTTGATTGATACAGAAGTCCCAGGCATCCATCTTAAAGTATCTGTGCATGAACTTAATCACAGACAGACCACTTGCTCTGACCTCCAGTGCTAGGGCAGCAGCTCAAAAGGTGCCAGGGACATGTGAGAACTGAAATGTCTAGCTTTGGAGTGAGGACTGGAGGGTTAGCTTTCTCCCAGACAGAAGTGCTGTCATAAGCTATTATTCCTTTGTTGAGCCCTTCCCCAACCTGGCCTGCAGATGCAGATGGGTGTTGTATCTGAGCCTTCGTCAATCTATATAACATTGTTCACTCTGTCCTGATGATTCCCTGAAACTCTATCCCACCCAAGGTTTCAGGCCCACCCAAGACACTCCAAGTTGTTTTCCATATGAATGACCTGTCTTGGCTTATGTTGCTGACTTTCTTAAAATCTCTCAAAAGTTCACAGACCTCAAACAAGCTATATCTGTCCTGGGCATGCCCCCTACCTCTTTCTGAGCAGTCTCAAGACTGGTACTAGTGTCAGCTAGCATTGTTTTACAGTGTGGCCTCCCAGACATTTCCAAACTTAATGAGAGTGATGGGCATCTCTAGATTGCTTGGTGGTTTATGTCAAGTGGCCCCAGGCCAGACATAGGCTGCAGTTGAACTTGGCTTGTAGTGGGGCACTTTCCAGAAGGGCTCAGGGATAATAAACCAGGTTGTCATCATCTTTGGATGAACTAAAAAACTAGATAAGTCTTAAGTGGTAAAAGTAAGGCAGTGTTTATATACCTTAAGTCTACATGGCTCAGATGAGGTGTAATATATAGCACTGTTTTATGACCAGCAAGATAAAAACCTGATACTTTTTGAAAGAAAATTAAGAGGCAAAGACTAAAATGTGCTTAAAGTATACAGCCTATGTGAGTAAAGAAACCTCTGTTTTGTTTACCTAATTAAATGTTATTTAAATTAACAAAGACTATAAGGTTAGAATGTGAACTACAGACTTTTAGTCAAGATGACAGAGTAGATAAATGCTATGCTCAACTCCTTCCACTACCACATCAAAATAACAACTAAATTGTAGAACAACCACCCTTGAAAACCACCTAAAGCCTGGCTGAACAGAACTCCTATAACTAAGGATATAAGGAAGAAGCTATGTTGAGACTGGTAAAAAAGACAGAGACACAACACAGGCAGGTACCACAGCCATATGAGGTGGTTAAAAATCAGAAGAGAGGGGTACCCGTTGAGGAGTGAAGAGTCCCAGCCTCAGAACAAGAACCAGAAGTCCCCACAACATCTAGCTGTAAAACTTAGTGGGAACTTCATCCAGGTGAGACAGAGGAACACTTTAGACTCAGCAGTCCTCATAAGGAGCCAAAGCACAAATTTAATCACTTATAAACACTCCCCCTAAGCTGTAGCAAAGAAACAGCAGCTCAAAAGGAGCCAGAAACATACAAGGAGAAATTGAATTGTACAGCTTTAAGACATGGGCTGGAGGGGCAGCTCTCTCCAAAACTGAAGTAATAGTAGGCACTATTGTTCCTGTGTTGATCCATTCTCCATACAGCTGGCAGCTGAAAACAGATGTCAAATCTTAGTTTTCATTAATCTAGCTAACACTACTCATCTAACTCTAGTGGTTCACTAAGACCCTACCTGCCCATCAAATAAACCCTGCTCATGTGGCTAATTCAGGCAAATGGCTGGCCTGGGCCTACTCTGTGGACTTTCCTAAAATCTCTCAAAAGTTTAGAAATTTTAATGAAGCAGTAAACAGTCTATACTGACCTTACTGTGCCCTCTACCTCTTGCTAAGTAGCCCCAAACTGGTACCAGTGGAAGCTAGCCTCAGTTTTCAGCATAGCCTCTCCCAGGTACCTCCAAGTCCAAAACAGGAAGCTACTAAGTTCAAGGATGAGCTACAAAGTGAAGATCATAGGTGACCCCATGCCAAACGCAAGCCATGGCTAAACTGTGTCTGCACTGGAGCCCTCCCACCAAGAGGCCCTGGAAATAGAACATCATATTGCAATCTTAAGACCAAACCAAAGCACCATCCAATTAGCACCATAAATGACACATCCAAAGGGTGGACTCCACAGGCACCAGAGTGATCTTGGTATGCGGGGTCAACCTCTGCACAATAGCTTATCCATTGAAGTCATGACCAGTCCTCATAGCCAGTAGCCTGGGGGTTAATCTCACCCATTGCTGTGCCAATAGCAATCAAGAATCAACAACAGGAGAGTACACACAACCCAAACAAGGGAAAGCCCAGAACACCCAGATCAGATGATCAGGGAGACTGTGCCAGTGGGCTTTACAAAACAAAACATCTACTACATAAAGCCACTTCATCATGACTAGAAGTTGTAGCAGATCTATTTAATATATAAAAACAAACACAAGAAAGTAGTCATGGTTAAGAGACAAAGAAACATGTCCCAAACAAAAGAACAGGTGAAAAACTAATTGAAATGATTGAGATGAAAAGAACTAATTGAAATGAATTAAGCAATCTACTAAATACAGGGTTCAAAAGACTGGTTTTAAGGTTGTTCAATGAACTTAGAAAAAGAGTAGATGAAGTGAGAACTTAACAAGGAGATAGAAAACATAAAGATAGAGATAGAAAACAACAAAAAAACTAATCAGAAATAAAGAATACAATAACTGAAATGAAGAATACATTAGATGGAATCAAGAGAAGATTAGATGAAGCAGAGAATTCAATCAGAAACATAAAAGACAAGGTAGCAGAATCCACCCAATCAGAACATCAAAAAGAAAAAAATAATTTTTAAAATGAGGATATTTTAAGGGGCCTCTGTGACAACATCAGAAATAAGGACATTCATATCATAGTGGTAACAGAGGAGAAGAGAAAGAACAAGGAGTTCATCATTTATTTGAAGAAATAATGACAGAAACTTTTCTAGCCTGGTGAAGAAAATAGAGATAAAAGTCCAGAAAGTCTGGAGAGTCTCAAATAAAACAAAACCCACAAAGATATCTGTTTCAAGATATATCATGATTATAATGCCAAAGGTTAAAGACAAAAATAGAATCTGAAAAGCAGAAAGAGAAAAGCAGTTAGTTACCTACAATGGTTCAACCAAAAGACTGTCAACTGATGTTTGAACAGAAACTTTGCAAGTCATAGAGGTCAATATGAAATTCAAAATGATAGAAAAAAGTACCTACAACCATGATTCCTTTACTCAGAAAGCTACTATTTAGAATCAAAAGAAAGATAGTTTCCTTGAGAAGAAAAATCTAAAAAAGTTCATCATCACCAAACCAGTATAACAAGAAATATTAAAGGGACTTCTTTAAGAAGAAGATAAAAAGTATCAATAAGAAAATATCACAAAGAAAATAAAACTCTCACTGACAAAGGCAAACACATATAAAAGCAATAAATCAACCAATTATAAAGCTAGTACAAAGTTTAAAATGCAAAAGTGTGAAGATCATGTATAATTGCAACAGTAAATTAAAATGTATAGATAACCACATACACAAAAGAAATAAAAATGACTCCAATGTATATGTGAAAGAGGTGAATCAAAATTATAGTTATTTTGAAATGTATTCAAACTTAAGTGACCATCAACTTTAATTTGACTACTATAAACATAGCTTGGAATGTATGAAGCATATGTAACCACAGACCAAATATCTACAAGAGAAATGCAAAAAATAAAGAGAAATCAATTCAAACAAAATACTCGAGAAATCCATCAACATGCAAGAAAAGAAAGCAAGAGAATAAACAAGGAACAAAGAACTATGACAATCAGAAAACAGTAAATAAAATGGCAATAGCTACATGCCTATAAATAATTACTTTAAATATAAATTGATTAAATGCTTCAATTAAAAGATATATGATAAATGAATAAATAATAAGATCCATTTATATGCTGTCTATAAAAGATGAACTTCAGATGGAAAAACACAACCTGAAAATAAAGAGATCAAGAAAAATATTTCATGCAAATAAAAATGAAAAAAAATCTGTGAAAGAAATATTTGTATCAAACAAAATTCACATCAAAACAAAAGCTATAACAAAATACAGAGTAGGATATTTCATAATGATAAAGGGATCAGTCCAACGAAATGATAAAATTCTTATAAACACTAATGCACCTGATGTAGGAGCTTCTAAATATATACAGCAAATATTGATGAACATGAAGAGAGATGTTTACATAATACAGTAATAGTAGGAAACTTTAACACTCTATTAAAATCAATGAATGTATCATTTAGACAAAATCAACAAGGAAATGGCTGCCTTAAGTGACACAGTAGATCAGATGGATTTAATTAACAAACCCTAGATACCCCTTTGAACATTTCATCCAAAAACTTCAGAATATACTTTTTTTTTGAGAGCACATGAAACATTTTCTAACATAGACATTTTCTAACAGGCCACAACACAAGTCACAATAATTTAAGAAGACTGAAATTATGTCAAGCATTTATCCAATCACAATGATATTAAATGAGAAATCAATTACAAGAAGAAAACTAAACACACACACACACATACACACACACACACACACACACACACACGCAAGTGAAAGCTAAATAACATGCTACTAAACAATGGATTGGTTAGATAATATAAAGGAGCCAATCCAAGCTGGTAGAAAGGGCAAGGTCATGAATCAGGCTGAAGATGCACCCGTGGATAGTGGAAGATCACCAGGCAGGAGAGCGAGGCTGCAGACTCTCATTTAAAAGAGAAGGAATCCTGGCCTCATTTGGAGGCTCTCCAGCCCAGGATCTTAGCACAGGGAAGAGGAGATTCCAATAACTCTGTAAAAAACAGAGGGGTTTGTGGACATTAGGGTGAGACAGAAGGAAACTGAAACCCTAGATACCCCTTTGAAAGGCCCATGCACAGGCTTTCTAATCTTCAAACACTGACCCAGGACACCGGCAGTGGGTCGGAGGCTCATGTGGGATTCATACCGAGAAAATCTGCATTACCTGGCACCAGAACAAGGGCTGAAAGGGCAGCTACCATTGTGCCTTAGTCTGCCCCCTTACTGGGCAACTGCAGACCATGTGAGTTTGACTATGTAGATGAATCCTACAAGACCATTAGGAAGCTCTGGCCTGAGGAGATCAGCATGCCCCACCCAACCAGCAACTTGCCCCTGGGCTTTTGTTGCTGGATGGTTGCCCTGCCTTGCAATGATTCCGGACCAAGCATTTGCAACTGGCGGCCAGCACTGTGAGCTAGCATTTCTGAGATAGTTTCAGGCAAATCATTACTGCCAACACAAACTTGGGCGGATCTCAGAGATCTGTGGGACAGTATCAAAAGCAGCTGGTCTTGCTGTATCTGAGTCTTCAGCGGCAACTGGGATGGTTACAAAAGTTGCTGAAAGACAGGCTGTATTGATCTGACTGCCATTGTCTCTCGGAGACTGTGCTCCACCCTATGTACAAATTGCTCCAGGTGGCACATTGACATTGAACTGCCACAGCCCTGCCCCTCCTCTCCGGTCTCCAAATCTACACAGGCAATAAACTTTGGCTAGCATTGGGTAGGCACTTCAGGAAAATCAGTGGTAGGCAGATGTCTGCTGCCTGCAAGAGTTGCAATATTGGATCTGGGGAGTTCAGGGGTCTGTGGGACCACCCCAGATAGCAGTTGGCCTCACTGTGATCTGTGACAACAGTGAGAACTCCTGGGCACAGAAGTTGCCACAAAACTGAGGTTGTATTGGTCAATGACCCTTGTTTCCCTGAGATCCTGCTTCACCCAATCCACAAAGTTTCTTTAGCCCATTGACAAGCAGCCTCCCATTCCCTGCTTGGCTCTGGGGTTGTACAGTCTGCACAGGCAACAGACCTTGGCTAGTACGGTGAGCGCATTTAGAGAAAAACAGTTGTGGGAAGAACACTGCTTTCTATAAGAGCTGCAGAATCTCTTGTGGGGGAGTGCAAGGGTCTGAATTGGCCTGACGGCCCTTGTCTCTTTGAGGTCGCCCTATCCAATACACAAAGTACCCGCTGCACATTGATAGGCAGCTGCCCCTGCCCTTTGAGTGTTGCATTCAGGCCCAAGGTAGGCAGCAGCTGACCTTGCTACAACTGGAAACTTGTAAAGGGAGCCACAGAGACAGCACTGGCATGTAAACTTACACTGCACTAATAGGGGAAATTTACTCAATAGACCTAGGAGACTCCCTGGGTCTCTGCACCACCCAACGTGCATATAGCCCAGAGGCTTTTCCAGTTTCACGAACTTACGGGCAACTGACAGTAAGTGTCAGACTTTGAGAAACACTTGTTTCTCTGCTAAACTGACATAGATCAGGGATGAGGATAACTAGATTGCCGCCTACAGCATTGTTTCTCTCACTTATCTGTAGATCGAGCATAGGCAACAACCATCTGCAGATTGCTTTGTAGTTCCAATGGGGTATTCCTGAGCAATCAAAAGCAGTGGCTGACCTTGGCTTCCTAGGGAGCCCCTGCCAAGGAGACACAAAACCAATAAATTTGGAGGCTGGCACGAAACCACAACAGAGCAACTTCTGACTAGCCGCATTAGCGGTACACACAAAGGGTGCCTGCAACAAGTATGCAAGCCTGTTAGGCAAGTCCCACTCAATGGGGTCAGCCCTCACATAACAACTCTTACCCTGTGGGTGCTGCCAATTCCTATAATTAGCCTGAGTGTTAATCCCATCCACAGATGTACTAACAAGAGTAAAGGCTTGGCGACAAAAAAAAAAATCACACAAAACCCACACAAAGATCATGTCCAGAGCCCCCAGCATACGATATCAGGGAGAGTATGCCACTAGCCACACAGGACACCTTCCACATTAGGCCATCTGGCTAAGGATGAGATACAAAACAAATATTCTTGAAACATAGAAACAAACACAGAGGCTAATAAAATAAAAAAAACCAAACAAACATGAATAAATGAAACAATAGGAGAAAACTTCAGAAAATAAGCTAAATGAAATAGAAGCAAGTAACTTAGCAGAGACAGAGTTCAAAATAATGGTTATAAAGATGCTCAGTGAACTTAGGAGCAGAATAAATTAACACAATGAGAACCTCAACAGAGAGATAGTAAGCATTAAAAAATGACGTAGAAATCATAAAACAGTACCAGAGAGAAATGAAGAATACATTAACTGAAATGAAAAGTACATCAAAGGATTCAATAGTAGATTGGACAAAGTTGAAGATGGAATCAGCAAAATGAAAAACAAGATAGCAGAATACATCCAATCAGATCAAAAAGAATAAAGAATTAAAAAAAATAAGAATCTATTAAGAGATTCTTGGGACAACATGAAGCATAACAATATTTGAATCATAGGAGTACCTGAAGGGAAAAAGAGAACGCAAGGTATTGAGAATCTATTTGAAGAAATTATGACAGAAATCTTCAGTAAACTGGCAAAGAAATTAGACATACAAGTTCAGGAAGCACAAATAGTTCCAAACAGGAAGAATTCACAGACCCACACCAAGACACATAATAATTAAAATACCAAAGTTCAAAGACAAAGAGAGAATCTTATAAGCATCAAGAGAAAGGCAGCTAGTTACTTACAAGGGTACCTCCACAAGAAAACTTTGCAGGCCAGAAGGCACTGGCAAGAAATATTCAAAGTTATGAAAAATAAGAATTTATAACCATTCATACTCTACCCATCAAGGTTTTCGATTAAAATGGGAGGTGAGATAAAGAGCTTCCCAGACAGGAAAAAGCTTAAGAAATTTATCACCAACAAAACCCAGTATTACTAGAAATGTTAAAGGGCCTTCTATAAAAAGAGAAGGGGTAAAAAAAGAAAATAAAAATAAAAAATATGAATAATAAAATGGCAGTAACAATGTACCTATTAGTAATCACTTTAAATGTAAACAGATTAAATGCAGCAATCAAAAGATATAGGGTTCCCGAATGAATAAAAAACAATACCCATGCATATGCTGTCTTCAAGAGACTCACTTCAGATCAAATGACACTCACAGACTGGAAGTAAAGGGATGAAAAAAAGATATTTCACACAAATGGAAATTTAAAAAAAGCTGGAGTAGTGATACTTATATCAGATAAAATAGTCTTTAAAACAAAGTCTATAATAAAAGGGAAAGAAGGGCATTACATAATGATAAAGTGATCAATAAATCAAGAAGACATAGCCCTAGTAAACATGTACTCACCCAGCATAGAGCACCTACATATGTAAAGGAAGCATTCACTGACATAAAAGGAAAGATCAAGAGTCATATACTCATAGTAGGAGACTTTAACACTCTATTGACAGCAATGGACAGATCTTCCAGGTAAAGAATCAACAAGGAAACAGTGGGCCTAAAACTCACACTACACTAGATTGATATAATGATATTTTAGAGCATTTTACTCCAAGCAGCAAAAAATACATTCTTTTCAAGTGTACATTGAACATTTTCCAGGATAGACCACATTTTAGGACACAAAACAAGTCTCAATAATTTTAAAAAGATTAAAATCATATCAACCATTTTCTCTGATCACAATGGTCTGAAACTAGAAATCAACTACAAAAAAAACCCTGGAAAATATACAAACACATGAAGCTAAATAACATGTTACTAAATAATGAATGGGTTATTAATGAGATCAAGATATCAAAGATACCTAGAGATAAATGAAAATAAAAACACAAGAACTCAAAATCTATAGAACACAGAAAAGCAGTTCAAAGAGGAAAATTCATAGCAATGCAGGCCTACCTCAAGAATCAAGAGAAAATTTAAGTAAACAATCTAACCTTACACTTAAAAGAACTAGAAAAGAACAAAGCCCAAAGTGAGTAGAAGGAAGTATATAATAAAGATCAGAGTGAAAATAAATAAAATAGAGTCTAGAGAAACCATACAAAAAATTAATGAAACCAAAAGCTGGTTTTTTGAAAGGATAAATAAAATTGACAGACCTTTAGCCAGACTCATCAAGAAAAAAAGAGAGGACTCAAATAAATAAAATCAAAAATGAAAGATGAGACATAACTACAGACTCCACAGAAATACAAAGGACCATAAGAAAATACTACAAGCAATTATATATAACAACAAATTGGACAATCTGGAAGAAATGGACACACTCCAAAAAACATACAATCTCAAGACTGACTCAAGAAGAAAGAAAATCTGATTTAACCAATTACCACCAGATGGCTTCCTAGGCAAATTTTACCAAACATTCAAAAAAGAATTAACACCTATTCTTCTCAAATTATTCCAAAAAATTTCAAGAGGAGGAAAGGTTCCCCATCTCCTTTTATCAGGCTACCACTACCTTGATTTCAAAACTAGACAAAGTTGTTAAGGAAAAGAAAACTATAAGCCAATATCCCTTATGAACATTTATGCAAAAATCCTCAACAAAATATTAGCAATTCAAATTCAACAATACATTAAAAATATCATACACCATGATCAAGTTGGATTTATTCTTGGGATGCAAGGTTGGTGCAATGTCTGAAAATCAATTAATGTGATACACTACATTAACAAATCGAAATATAAAAACCATATGATCACAGCAATAGATGCAGAAAAAGCATTCGATAAAATCCAGCATCCATTTATGATAGAAACTCTCAGCAAAGTGGGAATAGAGAGAACATATCTCAACATTATAATGGCCATATATGACAAATCTACAGCTAACATCCTACTCAATGGAGAAAAGCTAAAAGCATTTTCCTTAAGATCAGAAACAAGATAAGGATGCTCATTTTCAGCACTTCTCTTTAACATTGTATTGGAAGTCTTAGCCACAGTAATAAATAAGAAAGAGAAATAAAAAAACATCTGAATTGGAAAGGAAGGAGTAAAACTCTCATTATTTGCCAATGACATGGTACTATGTATAGAGGACCCTAAAGATTTAATCAAAAAACTTATCAATGAATTCAGTAATGTAGTAGATTGCAAAATAAATATTCAAAAGTCAGTGGAATTTTTATACACCAATGATGAACTTTTGGAAAGAGAAATTAAAAAACAATCCCATTTACAATTGCGTCAAAAGCTATAAAACACTGGAGAATCAAATTAACCACAGAGGTAAAAGAGCTGTTCTCAGAAAATTATAAGTCATTAAAAAAAGAAATTGAAAAAGATACAAAGCAATGGAAGTGTATACAGTGCTCATAGGAAAGAAGAATCAATAGCATTCAAATGGTCATACTATCCAAAGCAAACAATAGAGTCAATGCAATCTCTGTCAAGCATTAATGGCATTTCTCAGAGAGCTAGGACAAAAGATTCTAAAATATAGAACTATAAAAGACCCCAAATAGCCATGGCAATCTTGAGAAAGAACAAAGTTGCAGGTATCACACTGCCTGATATCAAACTATACTACAAGCCTACAATAATCAAAACTGAATGGTACTGGCATAATCACAGATACATTAATTATGGAACAGAATAGAGAACCCAGAAATAAATCTATGCCTATACACTCACTTAATGTATGACAATGGGAGAAAAAATATACAATGGGATAAAGACACTCTCTTCAATAAATGATGCTGGGAAAGTTGGACATATTCAGGCAAAAAAAGAAACCGGACCACTTCTTACATGGTTTACAAGAATACACTCAAAATGGATTAAAGACTTAAATGTCAGGCCTGAAACCATAAAACTTCTAGAAGAAAACATAGGCAGTAATATCTCTGATATACTACTAGTAACTTATTTTCAGACATATCTTCTCAGGCAAGGGAAAAAATCAAAATTAAATAAACAAATGAAACTACATCAAACTAAAAAGGTTTTGTACAGCAAAAGAAACCATAGACAAAATAAAAAGATAATTGACTGAATGGGAGAAGATATTTGCTTATGATACATCTTATAAGAGGTTAATATACTAAATATATAAAGAACTCATACAACTCAATAACAATGATTACAAAAAACAATCCAATTAAAAAAGTGGGCAGAAGACATGAACAGATATTTTTTGAAAGAGGAAATACAGATGGCCAATAGATATATGAAAAAATGCTTAAGATCACTAATCATCAGAGAAATGAAAATTAAAACCACAATGAGATATCACCTCACACCTTTCATAATAGCTATCATCAATAAATCAAAAAACAAGTGTTGGCAGGGATGTAGAGAAAAGAGAACCTTCATACACTGTTGGTGAGATTCCAAACTGGTACAGCCACTATGGAAAATAGTCCAGAGGTTTCTCAACAAATTTAAAATTAATATCTTTTGACCCAGCAATTGCACTTCTGGCTATTTATCAAAAAAAAAAAACAAACAGTAATTTGTAAAGATCTATGCACTCTAATATTCATAGCAGCATAATTTACAATAGCCAAGATATGGAAGCAATCTAAATGCCCATCATCAGACAATTGGATCAAGAAGTTATGGTTTGTATATACAATGGAATGTTACTCAGCCATGAAAAAATGAAATCCTACCATTTGCAATGACATGGATGGACCTAGAGGATATTATGTTGAGTGAAATAAGTCAGAGAAAGAAAGATAAATGCCATGTGATTTCACTTATATGCAGAATCTAAAGAACAAAAATAACTAATCAAAAACAGACTCACAAATATAAATGGCAATCTAGTGACAGAGAGAGGGGAATGGGAGGTTGGGGAGATGGGAGAATGGGGTGAAGGGTTAAAGAAGTACAAAGTAGTAGTTGATAGATGGTCACAGGGATGTGAAGCATGGCATAGGAAATGTAATTAGCATTAATATATTGGCTAGGTGGAAAACCAGAGGAGGGAAGCAGCAATTAGGAGGATTGTTTTAAAAACTATATAAATGTATATTTGAAACTAATTTTAAAAAATGAGATCAAGGAAGAAATAAAAAGTTACCTTGAGAAAATAATAATAATAATAATAATAATAATAATAATAATAATAATAAAAACTGTAATTCCAAATCTGTAAGACCCAAATTAAATTCACAGCAATAGTTTTTTCTTAAGAAACAAAACAATCTTAAATAATCTAACTTTATACCTAAAGGAACTAGAAAACAAACAACAAAAACCAAAGAGAGTAGAAGGAAGGAAATAATAAAGATCAGAGGTAAATGAACAATATAAAGTCTAAAAAACAATACAAATGATTAATAAAACCAAGAGCTGGTACTTGGAAAAGATAAATAAAATTGATAAACTTTTAATCAGATTTTTCAAGGAAAAAGAGAGAGGATCAAAAGTAAAATCAGAACTGAAAGAGGAGAAATGACAACTGACACCACACCAATACAAAAGACTATGAGAAGATACTTCAAACAATTGTATGACAACAAATTAAATAATCTGGAAGAAATGGACAAATTCCTAGAAACATGCAATCTTTTAAGACTGAATCAAAAAGAAACAGAAAATCTGAACAGACTGATTACTACCAAAAAAATTGAATCAATGATTATAAAACTCTTGTCCTGGACCAGATGGCTTCACGGGTGAATTTTATTACACATTAAAGAATAATTAGCACTTATCCTTTTCAAACTATTAAAAAAATTAAGGATTCCAGCCTCGTTTTATGAGGCAGCATTATCCTCATATAGAAATCAGGCAAAAACATTACAAAAAAATTATAGGCTAATACCTCTGTGAACTTAGATGCAAAATTCTCAACAAAATACTAGTAAACAAAATTCAACAATATAATGAAAAAATCATACATTATGAGCAAGTGGGGTTTATTTCTGGGATTACAGGTTGGTTCAGTATCTGCAAATCACTTAAATGATACAAGAAATGAACAAATAAAGAATAAAAATTATATAGTCACATCAACAGGGGGAGCATTTGACAAAACCAAACATCCATTTATAATAAAAACTTTCAGCAAAATAGAAATAGAGAAAACACTTTTTCCTAATGAAGGCCATATATGACAAACCCAGAGATGAAATCATATTCAGTGGTGAAGAGCTGAAGATTTTTTAAAATAAAGTTTATTGGGGTAACACTGGCTAATACAATTATATTATTTTCATTATAATTTGACATCTATATATTCTACTGTGTGTTTACCACCCAAAGTTAAGTTTCTTTCAGCTACCATATATTTGATCCCCTTTATCCACTTCACTCTTCTCCATTCCCCTATATTTGACCCTATTTACCCTAACTCCATCCTCTTCCCTTACCCTCTATTCTCTGGTAACCACTAGTCTATGTCCAAGAGTCTCTGTTGATTCTGTTCATTTGTTGCTTTTAGGTTTATATCCCACATATAAGTGATATCATATGATTTTCAACTCTTTCTGTCTATTTCACTTAGCATGATTATCTCAAGGTCCATCCATGTTGTCGCAAATGGCAATATTTCATATCTTCTATGGCTGATTAATATTCCATTGTGTATGTGTACCACAGCCTCTTTAGCCAATCATCTATTATAGGGCACTTTGGTTGCTTCCATGTCCTGGCCACTGTGAATGATGCTGCTATGAACATTGGTGTGCAAATATCTTTATGGATATGAGTTTTTATGTCTTTGGAGTAAATACCCAGTAGAGGGATTGCTGGATCATATGGTAGATCAATTCTTAGATTTTGAAGAACTTCCATACTGTTTTTCATAGTGGCTGTACCAATTTGCAGTCCCACAAGCAGTGTATGAGGGTTCTTTTTTCTATGTATTCTCTCCAACATTTGTTATTACTTGTTCTATTGATTATAGTTATTTTAACAGGTGTGAGATGATATCTCATTGTGGTTTTAGTTTGCATTTCCCAGATAGCTAGTGATGTTGAGCATCTCTTCATATATATGTCGGCCATTTGTAAGTCCTCTAGAGAGAAGTGTCTGTTCAGGTCCTCTGCTCATTTTTTTTCTGCATCTATTGATATGATCATGAGTCTGACTTTTTAAAATTCTGTATCTGGTGTATCACATTAATTGATTTGTGTATGTCGAATCATCCCTGTGACTCTGGAATAAAGGCCACATGATTGTGGTGTATATCTTTTTAACATGTTGTTATATTCAGTTTGCTAGTATCTTATTTAAGATTTTTTTGCATCTGTGTTCATGAGAGATATTGGACTGTAGTTTTCTTTTTTGTGTTATCCTTATCAGGTTTTGGTATCAGGGTAATATTATCCTTATAAAATGCATTGGGAAGCATTGCCTCCCCTTAGTTTTTTTTTTTTTGGAAGAGTTTGAGAAGAATAAATATTAAATCTTTGAATGTTCAGTAGAATTCACTGGAGAAGCCATCTGGTCCTGAACTTTTACTTTTTGGTAGATTTTTGATGATTGTTTCAATTTGCATACTGCTGACCAGTCTGTTTAGATTTTCCAGTTCTTGATTCAGTCTATGAAGGTTGTATTTTTCTAAGTACTGGTCCATCTCTTCTAGGTTATTAAATTTGATGTTATATACTGTTTCATAATATTCTGATATGATCCTTTGTATTTCTGTGATGTCAGTCATAAGTTCCCCTCTTTCATCCATGATTTTGCTTATTTATGTCCTTTCTCTTGATTATTTAGTGAGTCTAGCCAGTGGTTTGTTAATTTTATTAATCTCATAAAAAAACAACTCTTTGTTTCATTTATTTTTTTATTGTTTTTTGTTTGTTTGTTTTCAATTTCATATTTCTACTCTAATTTTGATTATTTCCTTTCTTCTGCTGACTTTAGGCCTCATTTGTTTTTTCTTTTCTAGTTTTTTTTTTTAAATGAAGTGTTAGGTTGTTTATTTGGGCTCATTCTGGTTTTGGAGGTAGGCCTATAAAGATATGAATGTTCCTCTTATGACTGCTTTTGCCGTGTCCCAAAAGTTTTGATATATTGTACTATCATTATCATTCATCTCTGTAGATCTCTTGATTTCTCTTTTCATTTCTTCTCTGATCCAGTTGTTCTTCAGTAGCATGTTGTTTAATCTCCATGTATTTGTGGTTCTTTCTGATTTCTTTTTGTAGTTGACCTCTATTTTCAGAGCATTATGATCAGAGAATATGGTTGGTAGGATTTCAACCCTCTTGTATTGGTTGAGGCTATCTCTGTGTACCACTATGTGACTGATACTTGAGAATGTTTCATGTACATCAGAGAAGAATGTATAAGAAGGTGTTTTGAGAAGGAAGGCTCTGTCAACATCAATTATGTCCAGTTGGACTAATGTATCATTTAAGGATGTTATTTCTTTATTGATTTTCTGTTTGAATAATCTGTCCATATCCAACAGTGGGGTATTTAGGACCCCTACTACGATAATGATTTGATCTATCTCTCTCTTTAGTTCTCTTAGTAATTGCTTTACATATTTTGGGGCTTCTTGATTGGGAGCATAGATATTAATAAGTGTTATGTCTTCTTGGTGCCTGGCTTTCTTTATCATTATGAAGTGTCCCTCATATCTTTCTTTACCTTTTTATTTTGTAGTCTATTTTTACAATATTAATACTGCTACTCCTGCTTTTCTCTGAAAGCCAGTTGCTTAAAATATCATTTTCCACCCTTTCACTTTGAGTCTATATTTGTCTTTGGAGCTGAGATGTGTCTCCTGGAGGCATCATATGGTTGGGTTTTATTTTTTGATCCATTCTGCAACTCTGTACCTTTTTATTGGTGAGTTCTGTCTATCTACATTTAGGGTGATTATTGAAATATGAGGTCTTCTTAAAACCTTCTTATATGCTTTCTGGTAGCTCGAGTTTTCCATTGCTTCCTTGTCCTTGTGTTTCTGTTTTCTTTATTTTGATTGGTTTTTGTGGGTTTTGCCTCTGGTTCTTTTTGTTTTATGTTATATATGTCTGTTCTGAATCTTTGGTGTGTGGTTACCATTACGCATATGAAAAGGATACATATATATATATATATATATATATATATATATATATATATATATACAGTCATCTATTTTTTTCTGTGCATGCCTTATCTTCATTTCCCTTTGCAAATTTGGATCTTTGAAATCTCCCCTTCTCAGTCATGTCATCTCAATTTGTCCCTATGAATGTTGAATGTTCATTACTATGTTGCTATAGCAATTCTCTTCTTATTATTTAAGCTATAATACCTTGTTCTTAGTAAGGGTTGCAACCCTCTGCTTTGTTCGCCTGATATTCACTTTACTCCTAATTATATATTTTTTGTTTGCTTGTTTGTTTGTTTTGTTATTTTGTTTTAGGTGAACTGACACCTTTCAGTATTTCCTATAATATAGTCCTGATAGCGGAGAATTTTCTCAGCTTTTGTATTCTGGAAAAGTCTTAATTGCTCCTTCATCTCTAAAGGAGAGCTTAGCTGGATACATTATTCTAAGCTGGTAGATCCTTTCACTTAATAGTTTAAATATTTTATTCCATTTCTTTCTGGTTTGTAAGGTTTGTGCTGAGAATTCCGATGATAATCTAATAGGTTTTCACTTATAAGTCATTGTTTTCTTCTCCCTGGCTGCCCTGAGAATTTTATCTTTTAATTGATTTTTGATAATTTTAATACTATGTGTCTTGGAGAGGCCTATTTGGGTTGAGATAATTGGGTGTTCTGTTGCCTTCTTGAATTACAAGCTCCAGCTCATTCCTTAGATTTGAGAAATTCTCATCCACTATTTGTCTGAAAATGCTTTCTAGTCCCTGCTCATTTTCCTTGCCTTTGATAGTGGCCATAATTTTTATGTTTCCTCTCCTGATGGTATCAGCTAGATTTTGTATTTCTCTTTCATTATTTTGCATTATTCAGTTTCTCTCTTCTTCCTTCTGATTTATTTCTAGATTTCTGTCTTCAATACCACTGATCCTTTCATTCATTTGGTCGACTGTATTTCCCAAGCTTACTATTTAATTTTTCAACTTTTGCAGTGTTGACCCAAATCTATTCTGTTCTTTTTGAAAGTTTCACTCTCCTTGTTCTGCTCATCTATTTTTTTTTAATTTGTAAAATTGTTGATATGACTCTTTTTGGATCTCACTGAGTTTTTTCAGAAGTACCATCCTGAATTCTCTGTCATTTAAGTTGCATATTTCTATGTCTGTAAGCTTATTTTCTGGAGATTTTTCTCTTTCTTTCTGAGGTGCCTTGTCACCCTGGTTGTTCATAGTGTTTAATGAACTATTTCTCCACCTGGGCATTAATGGAAGTGTATTCTGCTGTTTTTCCAGAAAGAAAGTTTATTATATAAAGGTCTCTCTTTAACCTGTTGAAGAGAAGGTACTTTTTTTCCCCAGTAAATGGCATCTAAGCCTCTTCGTCCCTGCTTTATATAAAGCTTTAAAAATGCTTTAAAATATTTTTTTTTCTTGTAGATATTTAATCATGCTAGCTACCCTCAGTTTCATTCCCTGTCAGTGTCAATGCCAGTCTTGTCAATATTTGTTCAGATTCCCCTGGGGCTCTGAGGTGATTTGACTTGGAGGGTATGGAGAGAGAGTTCCTTTTGTTTGGTGTTGAAAGTTGCAGCTCAGCCTGAGTGGTCAGTAAAAATCAACTGCTGTTTCTCTATAGTCCATTTCCATTTCCCTGCTTTATGCCTGATGACTGGGCCCTGCCTTTAGCTGTGTGGAACTCACAGCACTTCCAGACAGGGATCTTCAGCAAACTTGCTGCACCTTCTTCCCTACCCCTTTCTGCAGGGAGCTCCAGATGCTGTGAGAGGCAGCTTCTTTGTTTTTCTCAGTCCAGTGGCTGACAGCCAGGATTCTAACCTGTGATAGCTCTTATGCATAGATCCCACGCTTGAACATCCTAGTGTGCATTTTGTGTGTTTTTTTGTTTGTTTGTTTGTTTGTTTGTAAGTTTTAAATGTTCATCTTATTGTTGTTTCAAGGGAAGAAATCTGGGGACATCTCTCACTCTGTCATGTTTTTCCGATCACTTGAATCTTTTTTTTAAAGATCAGGATCAAGGCAAAGATGTCCACTTTTACCATGTTTATTTAACATAGTATTGGAAGTCATAACCATAGCAAACAGACAAAAAAAAGGAAGAAAGAAAAGGCATTCAAATTGCAAAAAAAGATATAACTGTCACTATTGCACATGATGTGATACTCTACATAGAGAACCCTAAGAAACCCACCAAAAAACTGTTAGAACTGATAAATAAATTTAGTAAAGTAGCATAATACAAAATTAACAATAAGTAAACTGTTGCATTTTTATACACCAAAGATACAATTTTAGAAAGAAAAATTAAGTAGACAATTTCATTTACAATTGCATCAAAAAATACCTAGAAATTATTTTAACCAAGGAGGTAAAAGATCTTTACCAGGAAAACAATAAGATATTGAAGAAAAAAAATCAAGACAGAAATAAATTTAAGTACATACCATGCTCATGATAGGGAGGAGTAACATAGTTAAAATGTTCATACTTTCCAAAGCAATCTACAGATTCAATGCTATCCCTATAAAAATATCATTGGCATTTTTCAGAACTAGAACCAATAATCCTAAAATTTATATGGAACCAAATAACTCCCTGAATAGCCATGGCAATCTTGAGAAAGAACAAAGTTGGAGGTATCAAATTACACTACACTGTAGTAATCAAAACAGTATGGTTCTGGCATAAAAACAGACACATAAATTAATGGAACAGAATAGAGAGACCAGAAATAAACCTACTTCTATATGGTCCATTAATCTGTGACAAAGGAGTCAATAATATACAATAGAGTAAAGACAGTTTCTTCAACAAGTGGTATTGAAAAGGCTGCAAAAAAAATTGAATGACCATTTTCTTACATTTAGAAATAAACTCAAAATGAAATAAAGACTTAAGTGTAAGACCCAAAACATTAAAACTATTAGGAAAAAACATGGGCAGTAAGCATTCTGACATTACTAATATTTTTGTACTTTTTTGGATATTTTTTTCCTTGGGTAAAGGAAACAAAAGAAAAAAATAATAAGTGGGACTACATCAAACTAAAAAGTTTTTTCACAGTGAAGGAAACCATCAACAAAACAAGAAGACAACCTACTGTATGCAAGAAGATATTACAAACGATATATTCAATTTGGCCTTAATAGCCAAATTTATAAAGCACTAAAAAAATACATTCTTATTTAAAAAGAAAAATGGGCAGAGGACCTGAATACACAATTCTCCAAAGAAGACATAGAAATGGCCAATAGACATATGAAAAAAAGCTGCTCCATGTCACTGATCATCAGAGAAATACAAATTAAAATCATAATGAAGTATCACCTCACACCTGTAAGAATGACTATCATCAAAAAATCAACAAACGACAAGTGCTGGTGAGGAAGTGGTAAAAAAAGGTACTCTCATGCACTGCTGGTAGGATTACAAATTTTTGCAGCCAATGTAGAAAACAGTATGGAGGTTCTTCAAAAAATTAAAATAAAACTATCATATGACCCATTAATTACACTTTGGAAATTTATCCAAAGATATCCAAAACACTAATTTTAAAAGATATATGGAACCCTATATTTATTGCAGTAATATTTATAATAGCCAAGATATGGAAGCAATTTAAATGTCCATTATAAACAAATGAATAAAGAGTGGCACATATATACAATGGAATATTATTCAGCTATAAAAGAAATCTTGCCATTTTCAACAATGTGCATGAACCTTGAGGGTATTATGCTAAGTGAAATAAGTCAAAGACAAATATTATATAATCCCATTTATTTGTTAAATCTAAAAAAAAAACAAAATGAATGAACAAACAACAACAGAAACAAGCTTATACATACACAGAACAAACTAATGATTGCCAGATGGAAGGGGGATTAGGGGCTTGGTGAAAATAGTGCTCGGATTAAAAAGTACAAATTGGCAGTTACAAAATTGCCATGTGAATATAAATTACAGGGAATATAGTCAATAATATTGTAATAGTTATGTATGGATTCAGGTGGTTTCAGGACTTTTCAGAGAATAACCTTGTAAACTATACAAATGTCTGATCACTATGCTGTAAACATGAGACATATAATATTGAATGTCAACTATAAGTGAAAATAAATTTTTTAATTAAAAAAGGAACATGGACTACTGATAATGTTATTGCAGTATAAAATAGAATCATAAGAACAGCAAGGACATTTATTGAAATAAAACATTTAGTTTTATAGCAGTTTACATTGATGTTTTAATAATTTTATTTCAACTATACCTAAAAGTAGGTGAAGGTAGTTATCTGGTCTGATAAATGTGGTAGTGTACAAAGGTGTAATGTTCTCTCTGCTTTCTTAATGACTAATTTAACTTGCATTTCGCAGGAAAACTTGCATTTTCTCCTCAAATACACTACATTTTTGAACTAGTTTATTGGTTTGAAAACTTCTATTTAGTTGACAACATAATCATATTACAAATGAGAATTTTGTAAAGTTGATATTATCGAAATTGCTAGATACAATTTTGTTAGCAATTTCTCTATGACAATGGTGCTATGAGGTGGTTTATGCAAATACGTAAGGGTTTGTTGTACCTTGAATTGTATCCTTTACAAATTCATATGCTGAAGCCCTAACCCCCAGTGTGATTGTATTTGGAGACAGGGCCTTTAAGGTCATTAAGGATTAATAGGTCACAAAAGTGGTGTCTTAATTCATAGGATTATGCTATTCAAAGAAGAGACACCAAGGAAAAGGACACAAAGAGAAGGCAGGTGTCTACAAACGAGGGAGACATCTTGCCGGAAACCATCCCCACTGACACCTTGCTTTTGAACTTTCAGCCTCCTGAAGTATGACAAAATAGTCTGTGGTATTCAATTATGGCAGCCTTGAAAGACGCTGTATTAAGTTGAATAGTACTCCATGGTATGGCTATACCACATATGTTTATTCATTTATCCTTCAGTCTACACTTCAGTTACTTCTATCTTCTGGCTATTGTAAATAATACTGCTATAAATATGGGTTTACAAATATCTCTTTGAGTCTTTGCTTTCAATTCTTTGGGGTATATATCTAGCAGTAGAATTGTTGTATCATATGCTAATTCTATTTTTAATTTATAAAGGAGCCACCATGCTATTTTACATAATGTCTGTACCATTTCACATCCATACCAACAATGCACAATGAATCTAATGTCTCTCTCCATAGCCTCACAAATGTTATTTTCTGATTTTTTATTATACCCGTCCTAACTAGTGTGAAGTAATATCTCATTGCAGTTTTGATTTGCATTTCTTTAATTATTAGTGATATTGAGCATATTTTTATATACTTATTGAATATTTGAATATCTTCTGTAGAAAAATATCTATCCAAGCCCTTTGCCCATTTTTTAATTTGTAAGTTTACTCTTTGTTGAGTTGTAGAAGCTCTTTATATATTATGGATATAAAACCCTTGTCAAATATATGGTATGCAAATAATTTCTCCCATTTAGTTGGTTGTATTTTTATTATGCTTATAATATCCTTTGATGCACACAAAAATTTAATTGTGATGTCCAATTTATCTCTTTTTTACTGTTGTTTTTCTTGCCTGTACTTTGTGTCACAACCAATAAATCATTGACAAATCCAATGTCATAAATATTTTCCCCTGTGTTTTTAAAAAAGTTTTATAATTTTAGGTTTTATTTTTAAATAATTGATCCTTTTGAATTAATATTTATATGTGGTATAAGATAAGACTCCAACTTTATTTTTTGCAAATGAACATTCAGTTTTCCCAACACCATTGTCAAGAGGATTCTCTTTCCTCCATTGAGTGTTTTTAATAGTCACTGAAAATCATTTAACCAAATACATAATAGATTATTTCTGAATTCTCTATTCTAAGCCGTGGTCTATGCCTTTATGCATGTACCACACTCTTTATTACTGTAGTTTGTAGTAACTTTTTTGACTTTTTAATTACAGTTGACATTTAATATTATTTTATGTTGGTTTCAGGTGTCTAGTATAATAGTTAGACATTGACATAATTTACAAAATAATCACCCTAATAAATCTAGTACCCAAATGACATCATACATATTTATTACTTTATTGACTATATTCCCTATAATTTACATCCACATGACTATTCTGTAACTGTCAATTTGTACTTTTTAACAAGGTACAAACCTTGTTCACCCAGCCCCCCAATCCTGCCTCCTTCTGGCAATCACCAGTTTGTTCACTGTATCTGTGAGTCTGTTTCCATTTTGTTTGTTCATTTATTTTATTCTTTAGATTCCACATATAAGTGAAATCATATGGTATTTGTCTTTTTCTGTCTGAGTTATTTAATTCAGCATAACACCCATCATGTTGTTTCAGATGGCAAGACTCATTTTTTCTTAAGGCTGAGTAATTTTCCATTGTATATGTACCACTTTTTCATTATCCATTTATTTATTGATGGACATTTGGATTATTTTCATATCTTGGTTGTTGTAAATAATGCTGCAATAAACATACAGATGCATATGTCTTTTTGAATTAGCGTTTTGGTTTGTTTGTTTGTGTGTTTGTTTGGGATAAATACCTATAAGTGGAATTACTGGGTCCTTCTTTTTTTCTTGTTATAGCCTTTGTTTTAAAGTCTATTATGTCTGATATAAGTATTCCTACACCAGCTGTTTTTGTTTATTTGTTTCAATTTGCATAAAATATCTCTTTTCATCCCTTTACTTTCAGTCTGTGTCTTTCAATCTAAAGTGATTCTCTTGTAGGCAGCATATGAAAGGGTCTTGTTTTTTTATTCATCCAGCCACCCTATGTCTTTTGATTAGAGCACTTAATCCATTTATAGTTAGTTATTGATAGATATGTAGTTATTGCTCTTTTACTATATATATATTTTTTTATTTTTTTATTCTTCTTAAAGAAGTCCATCGAGTTTTTTTGTAACACTGCTTTGTTGTTGATGAACTCCTTTAGCTTATTTTCTGAAATGCTCTAGTGAGCTTTCATTCAAACTACTATACCTTCCTCTAGGCACAGGAGAAAGAGAAAGTGACTCAAGGTTGACCTTTTCAATATGGTCTCATGATTCTATAAGAGCCAATAAGTGTATTTCCTAAAGCTTGTCATTTGAGCTAACAGGGACTACAGGAGGAAGTTCAGAAAGCCATTCTGATTGCCACATAAAGGGAACCTGCCTGTAGAATGAAGTCAAGTAGAGATCAGCAGAACAGAGAGAGAATCATAATGATAATCTCTGATTTCCAGGATGCAGATATACCTGAAGATGGCTTCATTCTTAGAGTTCTAAGTTTCATGAGACAAAAATTACTATTTAGCTCTAATAGGATATGTGTGTGTGTGTGTGTGTGTGTGTGTGTGTACACACACACATATATCTGTATACATATACATATATGGTAAAGAAAAACCATTGAAATATATAACTTTAGAGCAAAAATAACCCATTAAAATATACAACTTTAAACTATTGCACATAGCTAAAGGAGATATAGAATCTTAGGCTAAGTCAGAACCACATTGAGTAGAATATGGTTATTAGATATTACACACTACATGCCTAATTTTCTATAAATATGATAGTCACTGAAGAAGGAAGAATACAATGTATAGAAAATATGACCTCACTTAAGAGTCTTAGTAATCTATTTTGATAAAATTTATATGTGCATATTTCTTGTTTTTGTTTGTTTGTTTGTTTTTAACTAAAAGAAAAGTGATCAAAGTAGCTTGTATCTCTATAAAGTGTTCAGTTAGGACTTTTGAGAATATAAATTATTTATAGGGTTACATAGGATCAACACTTTTCCCAAATTTTGACTCCAGCTGATGTAGGATGCATTTTTTGAAGGTATTGAAAGTATTTAATATGTAAAATAGCATGGGGTAACAGAAATGGCACTAAATTGAGATCCTGGAGTCCTTGATAGTCTAGGTGTTAGCCAAAGTTGTCATGTGACCTTTGGCTACTCATTTACCTTTCTGATTCCAGTTTACTCATCTACTGAGTTATTTAAATTTCACAGGCTCTAGGACTAAGAGTCAGGGATTCATCATTAAAAACATAACAGATCAAAATAAGGAATTAGAGTTGTCTCCAGAAATTGCTTTGGCAACACCCTGGTTAATACTCTGAGCTCTCTAGATAGAGCTATAACACATCTAAATATTCAAGACTGTTGAAAATAAAGAATAGAAAAAATATAATAAGCTAACACTAAGATGGTATAACTATGTTAATTCTAATATTAAACATATCAACATAATTTAACAAAGCTGTAAAGTACATGCTTTGTACCCACCATCCAGATCAGGAAGAGAATATACTGCCATGACCAACCTCCTTTCGAAACCATTTTATGCCTTTTACTGATTACAATGGTTTCTTTCCCTCTTTGAGATATGATAATGGCTTTAGGGCAATTATATTCTTGCTGTACTTTATATATTTATCAATATTGTTTTTTACTTTATATAAAACAGAATCATATATACTTTTTTGTGAATTGCTTTTTAAAGGTAATATCGTATTTGAAAGATGTTGCAGCCAGCTGTGATTTGTTTACTTTTATTACCATATAATATTTCATATGTGCCAGTTATTAATTTATTATCTCTGTTACCCTTTCTTAACCTAGTTTTGTGATAATGGAACTGGACTTTACACATATTTCTGCTTTGCCAGCTAGCAAAATGTTGTTTTTGAGTAAAGAGCACTAGAGAGACACTGTAGAATGAGGGCTTTCCTTCCTGATTCCAGTGTTTTCTTGTTTCTGTGGCTTACAGCTGCAAGGGGACACCTGGTAACTCTCACTCTACAGTGTGTTTTAGTGGCACATTAATGGCTGGTTATTCAGGAATTTTCCCTGCACCCCAGCAGGCAGCTTCCTAGTGAGTTGTCACTGGCACCCCTGTAGCACCTCTGGCCTGTGGCACCTCTGCAAATTTCTCTGACAAGCAGTGAGAGCCACAGTCACATCCTACCCTCAAGGTCTGAACCTCATCCTTGTAGTGGGCCTTCTTCAAAGTTTCTTCCTTCTCTGGGTAACTTCTCTCAGCTCTAGGTTCTCCCTACACTTGATCTTTCTATTTTGATTAGAATTTTCTTTACCTCTAACTACATCCCTTGATACTAGTTAATCTTTCATACTAAATTTTAAAATTTGTGGTATGATTTCTGTTCTCTGACTGGACCCTAATGTGTTTAATACATGCCAAATATTTTTTATTCATTTTATTCATTTTTTTTCAAAGAACCAGCTCTCGGTTTTGTTTATTCTCATTATTTTATGTTTCTGTACTCTATCACTAATTTCTGATCTTTATTGCATCATTTCCTCTACTTTACTTGGGTTTCTTTTGTTGTTCCTTTTCTAACTTCTGAGATAAATACTTATTTTGTTTTAACCTTACTTATTTAAGGCTTTAAACTACACTCTAAATACTACTATAGTTTTATCCCGAATGTTTCTATGTGAATATTTTGCTAGCCTTCAGTGTAAAGTGTGTTATTTTCATTTTGATTTTTTTAACTCACAGAAGATTTATATACATTGTTTTTTTTTAATTTATTGGGTGATATTGGTTAATAAGATTCTATAGGTTTCAAGTGTATAATTCATACTATGTCATATATATTGCATTGTGTGTTTACCTCCCAAAGTTAAGTTTTCTTCTATCAACATATATTTAACCCCTTTTACCCTCCCATTGTCCTCTAGTAACTACTAAACCTATTGTTTGTGTCCATGAGTCTTTGTTTGTTTATCTTGCTTATTTCTTTCTTTCAGGTTTATGTTCCTCATGTGAGTGAAATGATATGGCTCTTAACTTTTTCTCACTGACTTATTTCACTTAGCATGATTATCTCAAGATCCATCCATGTTGTCACAAATGGCAGTATTTCAGCTTTTCTTATGGCTGAATAATATTCCATTAATATATGTACCACAGCTTCTTTACTGAATCATCTATCAAAGGGCATTTCGGCTACTTCCATGTCTTGGCAACCATAGATAATGCTTCACTAAACATCAGGGTGTGTATACCTTTACAGATAAACGTTTTCAGTTTTGGAGGGTACATATCCAGAAGAGGAATTAGGTCATATGGTAGTTCTATTCTTACTTTTTGAGGAAACTCCATACTGTTTTCCATAGTGGCTGCGCCAATTTACATTCCCACCAGCAATGTATAAGGGTTCCTTTTACCCCACAACCTCTCCAACACTTGTTGTTGCTTGACCTGTTGATGATAGCCATTCTTAGAGGTGCGAGGTGGTATCTCTTTGTGGTTTGGACTTGCGTTTTCCTAATAGCTAGTGAAGTTGAGGATCTTCTCATGTCTGTTGGCCCTGTGTATGTCTTCCTGGGAAGGGTGTCTGTTCAGGTCCTCTTCCCATGTTTTTTTTGGATTGTTTGAGGTTTGTTGCTGTTGTTGTTGAGTTCTATGACTTTGTTGTATATTTAGGATATTGACCCCTTATTGAAGATGTTGTTTGCAAATATTTTCTCCCATTCAGTTGGTTGCTGTTTTGTGTTGCTGATGATTTCTTTTGCTGTGCTGAAGCTTTTTAGTTTGACATAGTCCCATTCATTTACTTTTGCTTTTAATTCTTTGCCTTTGAGATTAAATTCATAAAATCCTCTTCAAATTTAAGGTCCATGAGTTTACTGCCTATATTTTCTTCTATGAAATTTACTGTTTCAGGTCTTATATTTAAGCTTTTGATTCATTTCAAGTTAATTTTGGTGTATGGTGACAGCGGACTAGTTTTATTATTTTGCATGTGGCTTTCCAATTTTCTCAGTGCCATTTATTGAAGAGGCTTTGCTTTCTCCATCATATGTTTTTGGCTCCTTTGTTGAAAATTATTTGCCCATATATGTATGTGGGGTTTTTCTGGGCTCCTAATTCTGTGTGTCTGTTTTCTCTGCCAATGCCATGCTGTTTTGATTAGTGTTGCTTTGTAGTATAATTTGAAGTCAGGCAATATGATAACTTTGGCTTTGGTTCTTTTTTCTCTCAGGATTACTTTGGATATTCAGGATCTTTTGTGATTTCATACAAATATGATCTTTTTTTTTAATATTTCTTTTTAAAATGCCATGGGGATTTTGAGGGAGATTGCATTAAATCTGTATATTGTTTCGGGTAATACAACAATTTTAACCATTTTGATTCTTTCAATTCATGAACATAGAACATTTTTTATTTTCTTTCTGTTGTCTTCATTTTAAAAAAATGGCTTATAATTTTCAGTGTATAGGTCTTTCACATGCTTCATTAAATTTATTCCTAGATATTTTATTCTTTTTGTTGCAATTGCAGAAGGAATTGTATTTTAATTTCTTTTTATATAATTTTATTTTTAATGATTAAGAGCACTAAATTTTTGTTCATTTATATTGTATCTTGCAACTTACTGTATTTGTTTGTTATTTCTAATAGTTTTTTTCATAGAGTCTTTAGAGTTTTCTATATAGAGAACCATTTCATCTGCAAAAAGTGACAATTTTGCTTCATGCCCAATTTGGATACCTTTTATTTCTTTTTCTTGGCAGATAGCTCTAGTTAAGACTTCCATAATTATATTGAATAATAGTGGTGAGCGTGGATAATCTTGTCTTGATCCTGATCTTAGAAAAAAGGTTGTTGTTGTTCTTTTTTTACAATTAAATATATTAGTTATGGGTTTGTCATATATGGCCTTTATTATGTTAAGATACTATTCCTTATACTCCTTTAATTAAGTGTTCTAATCATAAATGGTAGTATATCTTGTCAAATGCTTTCTTTTACATCTATTAATATGATCCTATAATTTTAATCTTTTATTTTGTTTATGTGACATATTACATTGATCAATTTGAGTATGTTGAAAGATCCTCATACCCCTAGAATGAATTCCACTTGATTGTAATGTGTAAACTTTTAAATTTATTGTTTTTTTTTTTGATTTGCTAGTATTTTGTTTGGAATTTTTGCATTTGTAGTCATCAGAAATATTGGTCTGTAGTTTTTTTTTGTGTGTGTTATATTTACCAGGTTGTGGTATCAGG
Source organism: Macroglossus sobrinus (assembly GCA_004027375.1). Taxonomy (NCBI): domain Eukaryota; kingdom Metazoa; phylum Chordata; class Mammalia; order Chiroptera; family Pteropodidae; genus Macroglossus; species Macroglossus sobrinus. The sequence goes on from PVKZ01001281.1 coordinate 426,621, forward strand.
GTTATGTTGGCCTCATAAAATGAGTTAGGAAGCATTGCCTCTTCTTTAATTTTTTTTGGAAGAATTTGAGAGGATGGTGGTTAAATCTTCTTTGAGTGTTTAGTAGAATTCACCAGTGAAAATATCTGGTCCTGGGCTTTAATTCCTGGGAGGTTTTTGATGATTGTTTCAACTTTCTTACTGTTGAGTCTATTTAGATTTTCAAGATTCAGTCTAAGAAGCTTGTGTATTTCTAAGAACTTTTCCATTTATTCTAGATTGTTGAATTTGGTGGCATATAATATTTCATACTATTCTTGTATGATCCTTTATATATCTGTGGTATCTGTTGTAACATCTCTTTTTTTTCTGATTTTATTTGTCTTTTCTCTTTTAACATTAGTGAGTCTAACAGGGGGTTTGTCAATTTTATTAATCTCTTTATTACATTAATTTTTTATAATCTTTTTTCAATTTCATTTAATTCTGTTCTAATTTTTATTATTTCTTTTTTTTTTCTTTACTGCTGATTTTGAGCTTTATTTGTTCTTTTTTCTGGTTCTTTAAGATGTAATATAAGGTTGTTTATTTGAAATTTTTTTTTGTTTCTTGAGATAGGCCTATAATTATATGAACTTTTATTACTGCTTTTGCTGTATTTAAAAATTTTGATACATTTTATTTTCATTCTCATTTCTATGCATTTTTCATTTCTCCTTTTATTTCTTCTTTGACCCAGTTGCTCTTTAGTAGCATATTGTTTAATCTCCAAATGTTTGTGAGGTTTTCCGCTATCTTTTTAAGGTTGATCTTCAGTTTCAAAGCATTGTGGTCAGAGAATATGCTTAGTACGATTTTGATTTTCTTGAATTTTATGAGGCTAGTTTTGTGTCACAATATATGATTTATTATCAAGAATGTTTCATGTACATTAGAGAAAAATGTATATGCTCGTGTTTGGAATGAAAGTCTCTGATTTTTGGTTGCTCTATCCATTACTGTCAATGAGGTATTTAGGTCTTCTTTTGTAATAGTGTTTTTGTCATTTTCTCCCTTTAGTTCTGTTAGTAGTTGCTTTGTGTATTTTGGTGCTCCCCTTACATTTAGGAGTAAAAATACTGATATGTATTATATCTTCTTGATATATTACCGCTTTTATCATTATGAAGTGTCCTTTGTCTCTTGTTACCATTTTTATCTTTAATACCGTTTCTCTCAGGATGTCATTTGCTTGGATCATCATTTTCTTCTTTTTCATTTTGAGTGTATGTTTGTCCTTGCAGCTGTGTCTTGCATGTGTTTCTCTTGAAGGCAGTATATGGTAGAGTTTTGTTTTTTTCACCAATGCTATTCTGTGCCTTTTATTGGTATGTTCAGTTATTTACATTTAAGGTAGTTATTGATGTATATGATGTTAAGAGTCCTTCTGTCTCTTGTTTTCTGGTAACTGGTTATTTCTATTATTTTTATTCCCTGTGTGTCTGTTTTAGTTTGGTGGTATCTGTGGTCTTTCTTTCTGTTTCCTATTTTTTATGTTATGTGTTCAGTTCTGGAATTTTTTAGTGTGGTTACCATTAAGTTTATGTAAAAGAAATTTTTCTATATGCAGTAGTCTTTTTTTCTGCTGCACGTGTTTCATCTCCATTTCCCTTTGCAGATTCAAACTTTTACTCCCTTCTTTTTTCTGTTTCGTTGTCTCAAATTATCCCTATTTATGCTGTGAGTTGTCTCCTCTTTTAAAAAAGTTTTAAAACTTTTTTAAAGCATTATGTAACATTTAATTTTATAATACCCTATTCTTTTTTAAAATTAAGTTTATTGGGGTAACATTGGTTAATACAATTATAAAATTTTCAGGTGTACATTATAATTTGACATCTGTATATTGCATTGTGTGTTTACCACCCAAAGTCCAGTTTCCTTCAGCTACCGTTTATTTGATTTCCTTTACCCATTTTCCCCTCTCTCTCCCCCTATATTGGACCGACTTTACCCCGTCTACCTTCTCCCTCCTCCTCCACTCCCTACCCTATGGTAACCACTAGTCTATAGACCATGTCCATGAGTCTCTGTTTGTTTGTCCTGCTCATTTGTTGCTTTTAGGTTTATATCCCACATATAAATGATATCATGTGATTTTCAACTTTTTATATCTGGTTTATTTTGCTTAGCATGATTATCTCAAGGCCCATTCATGTTGTCATAAACATCAGTATTTCACCACTTCTTATGGTTGGGTAATATTCCATTGTATATAGGTACTGCATCTATTGTAGGACACTTCGATAATACCCTATTATTATTATTTTTTACTTGTATTACTTTATTGTAAACCAGAATGTCCAAACTCAATTGCTTGTAAGATAGTGAATAGGACATGGGATACCCAACTGTATATTCTTCTTTTTGTTGTTGTTGTTTGATGTCAGTTTATTTTTTTCATACTAAATATACATAAATTTTTTTAACATTATAATTTTTATTATCTCCCTTCCCCCTGCCCCCTCCTTTCTGGTAACCACTACTCCATTTTCCATGTTCATGAGTATCTGTTTGTTTTGATCATTTGTTGCTTTTAGATTTATATCCCACATGTGTAATATCATGTGATTTTCAACATTTTGTCTGGCTTATTTAGCTTAGTATTATTATTTCAAGGGCCATCCATGTTGTTTTAAATGCAAGTATTTCATTACTTCTTATGGCTGAGTAATATTCCATTGCATATATATATATATAATGTACCACAGCTTCTTTAGCCAATCTTCTAGTGTAGGATTTCCATGTTGCTTCCATGTCATGGCCACTGTGAATAATGTTGCTATGAACATCAATGTGAAAATATCTTTTTGAATGAGTTCTCAAGTCTTTGGGGGAAATATCCAGTTGAGAGATTGCTGGATCAGATGATAGATCAATAATTAGTTTTTTGAGGCAGCTCTATACCACTTTCCATAGTGGACGTACCAATTTGCAGTCCCACAAGCCGTGTATGAGAGTTTCTATTTCTTCATGTCCTCCAACATTTGTTATTACTTGTCCTGTTGATTATAGCCATTCTAAAGGTGTGAGATGGTATCTCATTGTGGTTTTGATTTGCATTTCCCTAATAGCTAGTGATGTTGAGCATCTTTCAATATATTTGTTGGCCATTTGTATGTCCTCTAGGGAGAAGTGTCTGTTCAGGTCCTCTGCTCATATTTTGATTGGATTGTTTGTTTTTTTGAAATTGTTGATGTGACTCTTTTTAGATTTCACTGAGTTTTTTCAGAAGTACCATCCTGAATTCTTTGTCATTTAAGTTGCATATTTCTATAAGCTTATTTTCTGTAAGCTTATTTTCTGAAGAATTTTCTCTTTCTTTTTGAGGTGCTTTGTCACCCTGGTTGTTCATGATGTTTAATGGACTATTTCCTTGCTTATTTTCTGAAGAATTTTCTCTTTCTTTTTGAGGTGCTTTGTCACCCTGGTTGTTCATGATGTTTAATGGACTATTTCCTTGCCTGGGCATTGATGGAAGTGTATTCTGTTATTTTTCCAGAAAGAAGATTTGTTATGTAAAGTTCTCTCTTTAGCCTGCTGCAAATAAGGCACTTTCTTTCGTTTTCTAGTAGATGGCATTTAAAGCCTAAATGTCTTTTTTATTTCCTCGTAGATGTTTAATCACACTTGCTACTCTCAGTATCAGTCCCTGTAGGTTGTAGCAACAGTTTCAGTAGCGTTTGCACAGATTCCCCTGGGGCTCCACAGTGATCTATCTCAGAGGGTATGGGGAAAGGGGCCCTCTGGGTTGTGAGTTGGGGCCTGCAGTTCAGCCTTCGTTTTGCAACCTGGGCCAGTAAAAATGAACTGTTGTTTCTCTGCAGTCTCATCCTGCTTCTCTGCTTTCTACCCTGATGACTGGGCCCTGCTGCCAGCTGCTAGAACTTCTGGCACTTCCAGGCAGGTTGATCAAGGCAGTCACTGCAACTTCACCCTCCCCTTCCTCCTGCAAGGAGCTCAGTTGGCTGTGAGAGGCAACTTCTTTATTTCTTCTGATTCACCACCCGATGTCTGGCATTCTGACCAGTGATAGCTCTTATGTGCAGATTCCATGTCAGATGTGCTGGTGTGCAGTTTGGGTGTTTTTTGATGATTTTTAGATGTTTAGCTTATTGTTGTTCCAAGGGGAGAGGTCTGAGGATGTTTCTCACTCTGCAATGTTTTCCAGAATCCTCTCAATAGTTTAAATATTTGATTCCAGTATCTCCTATCTTGTAGAGTTTCTACTAAAAAATCTGATAATAATCTGATGGGTTTCCCTTTATAGGTTACCGCCTTCTTTTCCTGGATGCCTTGAGAATTCTTTCTTTCTTGTCATTAGTTTTTGATAGTTTTAGTATAATGTGCTTTGGAGAAGACTTTTTTGGACTGAGATAATTAGGTGTTCTGTTTAATTCTTGGATTCAAGGATCCAGTTCTTTCCACAGCTTTAGAAAGTTCTCATCAACTATTAGTTTGAATAAGTTTTCTGTTTTATTCTCTTTTTCCTTTCCTTATGTCCTACCTATTATTTTTATATTGTTCTTTCTGATGGTGTCAGATAGTTCTGGTAGAGTGCTTTCTTTCTTCCTTCCTTCCTTCCTTCCTTCCTTCCTTCCTTCCTTCCTTCCTTCCTTCCTTCATTTCTTCCTTCCTTCCTTCATAATTTTCTTTCTTTCTTTCTTTCTTTCTTTCTTTCTTTCTTTCTTTCTTTCTTTCTTTCTT